>CM076409.1:5999434-6051934 GCA_038363315.1 Mugilogobius chulae
CGAAGAAACATATACCAAAAAAACCTCTAACATATATCCAGTAGCCACCTACAAATAGTGCAACTACTTGAACGTGAGCTTAGCCAAACAAAAAACCAATTTTTGTTAAAATTTCAATCATCTGTAAAAGCCGTCCTGAAGCCATAGCTTGCTGACATAATAAAAAACAAGTCCAGCACATTGGATTTGCCAAGATCCTGACCAATGTCAGTAAAAGCAAGTATATGATTTTGAATTCCAAATCTACACTAATGATATGGGTAAGCCTGCTAATTATAGTTACGGTTTTTTAGGAATGAGATTGTGTTTATGTCTTTTTTATCTATTTTTGTTTGAAACTATATACGGCCTACAGGCCTAAATATAACATACAGAAAGATGTTCTTTTTACAATGCATCGATAACGTGTGAGCGTAAAAAGGAAAAAAAAAAAATGGTTGTTTTCCCAATTGTTTAAACTATCCTTGAACTCGATATTGACCCACGGATGTAACACTAATTTCTTAACCCCTAACCTCTAGCTCCCCCTTTTCTTCTTTTACGGTAGGGGAACATCCTTTACCAGGTAGGCTACTTGTCTAAAATAGGGATACTAATCTCCCTCCAGTGACACAAATGCCATATAAACGGAAGAAGGAGTCTCTGCCCATGTGACCAACAGCCTTTATCCCAGGCGTCACTGAAGTCTTTATAAACCCACATACAGAGGCACCATCCTCAGAGACATTCACAACAGGAGGTGCATAATGCGACGTCGGTGGATCCAGAGGCAGTGTTGTCTCCGACACCAGGGAGAGCAGCTTTGAAACCTTCCCAAACAAAGCCAGAAAAGGGATATCAAGGACCAAGGAAGCAGAGGGAAGTTTGGCCTAGCAGAGTGTCCTAGGGCGTTTTTACACTACAGTTTCCCAGCTTGTCTAAGGCACTTGGAGACAATCACCATGTTTTTCGCATCCTTCTCTCGACTACCCCTGGAATTCTATCAGATATCTCCAGTCCAGGAACGCCCCCCTCCACCACCCGCCCACCCCACCCACCTCCGCCCCTCTCGCGCACCCCCCGACCCCACCCCTCCCCCCCAGCCACCCAGAAACCCGCACCACCCCCCCCCCCACCCCTCCATCCCCCCCCACCATCCAACCCACCACCCGAAAACAGGCCGCACCACCCGGACCGGAAAAGGAAAAAAAGATCTCAGAAAGAGACAGTACAGCCCAGGAAAGCCAAATAGGCGAAGAGGAGCCGGAAGACAGAGAGATGACGAGAACGAGGCGAGAGAGGAACCAGAGCGGAGATGAGAGACAGAGAGAGAGGAGGGAGAGTGAGAGAGAATGAGGAGAGAAAGCAGAGAAAGAGAATGTAAGGTGCAAGAAAGGGAGGGAAGAAACAGAAGAGAGGAAGAGAAAGGAGAGAAATAGAGAGAGAGAGAGGGAGTGTATACAGTAATTTAAAAATGCATAACCTACAATCATGTAGGAATTAAAATGTTTGTCTGAATTATAAAGGGAAAATAAATCCTGAAACATTAGATTTTTTGTTCTACGAGTGTTGTGAATGTTCATAAGAATAAGACCCATTTACTTTAGCCCTTTGCCAGTTTATAACATGTTTTTCTCTTGTAGCTCATCTCATACAAACCCACTGGTCTGACAGAAGAAACTGAAAACTTTACACTTAACATGAGCCTTTCTGAAGTGTAGAGCGCTGTGTTTGTTCTGTAAATATATAATATGTGTAAAAACCACTGTGATCTTGTTCAAAAAGGGCGCCACATTAAATTTCTCTTTTATGCCTTGATCTTTTCCATTTCATGTCTTTTTCCAGAATGTCAAAAGTGATTATTTCCTGGAGCATTTTGTGAAAAAGCTTTTGAATAAATCCCATCGTGACTCTGCCTCCGCGGATCTCATTTCTTTGAAGGAAAAGCAGCACCTTGTCAAATTATTTAAATAAACTGGAGGGGACAGACTCGTACGACTGTATCTGCTTTGTTCTGCTAATGCGTTTGGCAGTTTGGACAGTTAAGCCTGACACTGCAGGTGAAGAGAAAAAATATAATTCAGCTGTTAAAGAGGGTCGACCTATAATAAACTAGAATAGGTAGATCAGTAATTTACATTTGCTTTAGTAAAAGGGTAGGAGTGGTCAGTGGTCACCTGTGTAGAAATAAAAAAATATATGTTAAGAGGATAAATAGACCCTTTTACTGTTAGTAAACAAAGATGGCTGCGCGTGCGAACTGGTGCCCAGTCTCAGGCTTTCAAGCTCAAAAAAACTAAATTAACGAACGACAAGCGACTCCAGATCCTTATACAGTTAGCTACTGAATGTTAGCATGACGTTAGTAAGTGTCCTGATATTCAGTGGCCTGATATTTAACTATATTTGATGGATAAACTCATGTGCACAAGAAAAAAGCTTTGAGCATACAAATCCCATGATGAGTTTGACGACGTAATTTGCGGAAAAGTACAGGAGGTGAGTTACCTAGACATTGTTTAAGATTTTGTGCAGTTGTGTTAATTATTTAATCAATTATCAGTGGAGAAATATACCCACAGTAAACTGCACCTGTGGCTTTATTTTGTGCTGATTCTACAGAAGATTATGTATAAAAGACTCCAAGGATATACTTACATGACTCTGAGGCGATGTATTTGCCCGAAAAATCACGAGTTATAAAAATGTGTCAACTGGTGCAAACCCAAAGAACACATTAGGAATGGTCAGAGCTTCGTTTGAAGTCATTGTTAAGTTTTCTAACCGTTTAATCGTTATACAGCTTACTCATTTTGTATAGAAACTTATGGAGAAACTCTGCGAAGGGCACCAGGTAGGGCTGTGTATTGCCAAGAGCCTTCCGATACAATACGTATCCCGATACAGAGGTCACGATACGATACGTATCCTGATACACGCATATGCAGATATAATTTCCTTAATATGTCACTTATCAAGTGTCAAATGCAGAGGAATTGTATTTTCTAACTACTCTTTATGTTAGACACAAGTATCTTACAAAGAAGCCATTGCTCAGTTCAATAGTTTCAGCCTTAAAGCTGCAGTCCAGGTTCAAAAGTGTAAATTATATGAATTTAAGCACACCGATACGTATCCCGATTACAACCGCTTTGTAACGATACGCGTATTGCCAATGAGCTTGTCACGATATATCCCCGTATCGATACACTGAGTACAGCCCTAGCACCAGAGCGGCTCCTCAAATGACGTAGGCTCTGAACGGGTCTATTAATTTAACTGTGACTAATTTTAGCTGTAACTGAATAAAACTTAACAAAAATCAACAACACTAGCTCAGGAGTTTCACCTGAACAATAAAAGAAAGATTAAACTTGTATTAAGGACACACAGGTTCATTATGGACAGACAGAATTGCTGGGTTCTTTTCAAATAAATAAATGTATTATCATTGTTTCATCATCTTGTCTCTTGCAGATATAATCATTTACAGTTCCACTTTCTCGTAACGTTCAGTCCTGAGCCTTCCGATGCTAGATGCTAATACAGTCTTTTCAAAATTCCAGCATAAACATGGACAGAAAAGACAAAGCAAACAAGGTAGAACAAGACAGCAGTTTGTCCCAGCTGCTACACGAACCAGTTTTCCTGGTTTAACCCCTTATGAGGTGGAAGACCCGCCCACGGGCCCGCCTACTTTTTATTAATTAATTTATTTTGCATACTGTATAATAAAAATCAACTCTCAAGCTCCATGACATGCTATAGATAAAAATCTAATATAAACCCTCTTATTCACAGTCAAATCAACCATTCTGAGATGGATCAGAATCAGTTTTTACTTACAAACTTACAAATTAAAAATACCTAAAAAAAATTCTCCACAATTTAATAGGAATTTTAAATGAGCTCCGCCTAACTTTTTAAGTTAATACACGTCCCTAAAACTATTTTTTGATGAAAATAGCTTCAGCTTTGAAGAGGAATTGTCAAAACCCAAATATATCAAATCTAGTGTCAATCTGTCCATGGCTATGACACAAGCTATAGGCTACTGATTCCTACAATTACCAAAAACTTTTAGGAGGACTTTAAACATGATGCTCTTTGTCCAGAGCTTCTTCTCACTTAAAATTAGAGAAAATCAGACATCCGAGACTAAAACTACAGAGCCTCAGCTTCACAAAAGTCCAGCCAATTGTTATGACGCACATCTCAATCCAGGGCACAACGCCTGGTGGCCGGGAGAACCAACCCACATGGACATAAGGTGACTGACAGCGGGGATTAGTGATCCACCAGGTACACAGAAGCTTTACATGAGCCAGCCATCGTCATACCAGCAGTGGCACTGAAGAGCCAAAATGTCTTTTACAATCAGAGTATAAGATTTCATCTAAAAAAGTTATTTGCTTTCACACCATACCTGGCATGACGGAGAAGCAGCGACTCAAAATATCCAGAAGTGAGCTCGAGGACAGAAAGCGAATGCAAAAGATAGCGCCCGGTTATAGGTTTTATTACACAATAGAATTTCAATCTCTGCTGTGGTTTAATCAATCAATCAAATTTTATTTATAAGAGACTTTCATACATAAAAATGTAACTGAGTGCTTTACAGTGCATTAAAAACATTCCCAATAGACCTATCCACATGTCTAAATGCAGAGTCAACTTTTTCACTGTCAAACTGCACATATGGGGTAAATATTTAATTATTTACTGCTTTTATTTTGGACATTTTTGTGCAAACTGCGACTGTCGTGCATTTTCAGTAAACGCCAACTTCACATCGAGTTGACGCGACAGTGGAGCCGCCCAGGTGAGCTATAAAAACTTCTTCTGACATCGCTGCTGTGGAGAGTTTGAAAGTGGTCACCCGCTGTGCAAGACATCATGAGTCATTTGGCTCAGATGAACAAACAGGTGGTGCGTGGTGCAAAAGGACACACGTTTGACTCTCGTGACAGACTTTCTTGTCCTCATTCTCAATTTTGGAATCTGACATAAGCTCATGTGCTTCTGTAAAGGAAAGGTTTATGCACATGTCTGCAAAGTTGATAAAAAGGAATCTTGAAGTGCAAGTAAGCAGCTAGACCAGTGATGTACAGCAGCAAAGATACCCAAAACTTGCATTACTGGGAGTTAATGTAATTAACTGAGTTTCAGGAGCAGGACCATGGCCCCTCCTATCTCTTCCGCGTCCACGCCTCTCCTCATCAACCACGCCTAACTACCCATAATGCTATTTATCCCGGACAGTCCCAGGACTACTGTTTGTCTCTGCTCTCTCGACCCCACCTCCACCCCTTGTTTCTTTCTTTGTCTCACAGACCTGAAGACAGCACCTACAGGGGGGGTCTTCTCGATCGGCCGGGCGGACCATACGAGACGGAGCCCCCACCCACAGTCTCACCAGCCCTCCTCAGCCTCGCCACGTCTTCATCATCCTCAATAATTTAATGTAACTTGCATTTTCATGTGTGGTGTGGTTCTTGCTAATGAATCGCCGAATGTGGCATTTGGAAGGTTCCATACTCCCTTATAACATTAGCTTTATGTTAGTTATAAAGTGTCCAACGATGCTACTCCTTTTAACAGGAGAAAATAAACAGCTCAAGGCACACCGGTTCGTCATTTGAAAAAGAAACGAAGGCATGGTCCAATGTAGAAAAATATAGGTACATTTATTTGGATACAATAAGTTTGAATAAATTGTTGGTTCCATCATGTTCAGGTAGTACAACTTTGTTAAAAGAGTCTGTTAATTCTATGTTCCTCCAGACATAAAAAGGGCAGAATGAAGGAAAAGGCAAGGCAAGGCCACAGAGTTCAAGCGCCAGCACTGGCTCCACCTCAGCTCTCACATGAAACCTCACTATAGTCAGAAAAACATGGCCTATAGCAGTGGTTCCCAACCTTTTTCCTCGAAGCCCCCCCTGATTGAACGGGAGACTTGTTGAGCCCCCCTGTTTAAAATAGTGGCCTCCAAAACTTATTGTACAATGAAAATTTTAATTAAAACCATTTAGTTCAGTCAAATAAGCAGCTATTGTTGTGTTTGATCCCTAGATTTGTGTTTTTTTTTACTAATAAAGTTGCACTTATAACTACTTTTAGAACTTGACTCTCTGATCAGACAAAGCTCTGGGGAACCCCTGGAATCTCAGGCGCCCCCCAGGTTGGGAACCACTGGCCTAAAGCTTACAGTAGTTTGTCTTGCATTTAAACCTGCAGGGCATGTGGCACTCCCCCACATACTAGTGCAGACATGGTCAGAGACTCTACCAACTCTGACTTGCCTCATCTCAGAGCCACTGTTACACTGCTGGGCTAAATTAAGCAAACACTAGTTACAAATGAGCTCCATGCTATATTAAAAACAGACACTGTACCTGGAAAAATGGAAGACACATTCACACAGGGGCCAAGAGTGTGTAAAGGCCAGAGGCAGAGGAAGTGGAAACTGCCTCATTTTATAGCCAGTGACCCCTGGTGGCATGGACCTCTAACTCAAAACTTCACTTCACCAGCTACAATCGCTCTCCATATTACGTGTTGTCAATCAACGTCTGTTTACACTCACTGGGCGTCTCTTAAAAGGCCTCCGGGCAGCTCCCACTTTTGCGAGTTTGTTTGAGGTTCAGTTGTGGGCGGAGTAAGTCTCTGACCATGTGTTTAGCCTCGCTTTAAGGTACTTACTGGACTCAAAAACTCAAGTAAGAGAGGCTGACTGCACATTGGACACTTTCTTGAGGCGTTGGTCGCAAGTCCCATCTCTGTTTGAGGGATTTATGTTTGATACTGACACGACTTACCTGTGTCCTGCATGCTGTTATGTATTTTATTTTGACAGAGCCAAGCTTGTTCAGTCCAAGATTGTAAAGTCTGGTGTGTATTAGCTTCTTTAGAGGAAAACGCAATTTGAGAAAACAGCCTTGAAGTTACAACGTTCCACTGAACTCTACGGATAAAGTGGAATAAAAACTCTTCTTCCATTCCATTATGTCCACATGAAAGCCTGAATACTGAGAGAACAAACTGACCAAAACAATAAAATATCTTGCCTTAGTAAACGTTTTCATTTGTAAGAAAGTTGGATTTCAAAATACTGTGTCCGCTTCTATCATTTCTGTCCATTTTGAGAATTGTGTTGTAAAAGAAACTTGTAAATTTCATGAATAAAACCCGTGTGAAATCAGTATTCTTTAGTGAGTCTTTGTTAAATGCTTTCAGAGTAGATTGTGTCCGGGTGAAGTTTTACCGTCTCCATTAAACAGATGGAAATGTTGAATTGTGTTGCATGTTAATTAGATCTGCCCCTGTGTGAGAATTTATTGATCTCCTTGTCAGAGCGATCGCAGACGAGCCAACGCTGACGCAAATTAAGACTGTTTTCTTCTTGTTTTTGTTGGACGCGCAGCATGAGGGAGGAAACAAAACACGGAGACAAGCGAGCTGTAAAACTTTAACGTCTGTGTGCTGACTGATGGAAAGTGCCCACATGATGGTTTTGATAAATTACAAGTAAATACAGCAGATGAGGATAGGTGGTAGGTAAAAACTGACATTTTCTGAGCACTGGAGCATCAGCTGCAGGACGATACTAAGATGTACTAAGGCTGCATTCACAATACAACCTGAACTGGACTTGGCTGGGTTGGGAACCAAAGTTGCAACGTTGTCTCTTTCTCTAAACTGCCCCGGTTCTGTTCACAAAACACTTTTTGCCAATCGAACCAGCGCAGTATAGAGACACGATTGTAGAGGTACTGTGGGACAGAAAGATGCTACACTAGCAGCAAAGAACTCACCCGGCTTCTCTGCTCCGTCAGAAACAAACACGCTGCTGGACTTTATGCTGTATATAGTTTTTATGGATCTATCCTACAACTTCTCTCACATTAATGGCCCAGTGTGCGTGACAGACAAAGTATCGGAGCAAAGACAATGTGGACTTTCACTTGAGAAGACGAGAGAGAGGAGGGTCGAGAGTAAAACAAAACAAAAAGTTCATCTATTTGAGTAAACCTGGCTCTGAAAGGTCGTCATCTGCTCACTTAGCTGTATAAGTAAATATTGGATGAATTTAGGTCATTTTCCCGCAGTAATGTATTGAGATGTAGTGTTACTTTCTGTATTTGCTTCCATCTAAGATTTACAACTTTATTTTTGTAATGTGTGATCATAATTTATTATTACTGATTCATCCAGTTTTTCATGTGTTCTTGCGTATTATTTGTCTCGTTATCAATCTCACACATGAGTTTGTTTTGATTCTGAGCCTCACGTGTGTCTCAGCGAGGATCAAGTCACTATTCACTTCCTGGTTTTGTTTCACTCTCAGTCCAATTTAGTTCACAAAAGAAACAAATTGCTCCAGGGCTTGATTCAAGCCGAGACCGACCTCTCCAACCGAACCAAATTTTGACATTTTGGATTGGATCAGAGTTTGTTTGCGCGTTCACAGTTACCCAATAAAGCCGAACAATCCAGGCAAACGAATCCTGATCCGAACCAAAAGTGTCTTGTGAATGCATCCTCAGAGCTGGTGTAATCCCTCACTAGTCCAGGAATCATCCATAGTAGAAAGGCTTCAAAGTTCTTATCTCAACAGCGTTTTTGAAGATCAAGACATTTTGACTCTCATCCAAAAGTCTAACCTGGCCAGCCAGATGGTTTATCTCGCAATATTTGTGAATTCACAAACACGAGATAAACCATCTGGCCTTCCTGCCGCCCGATTGGTTTGGGAGTCCGAACCAGCGGTGTTTCGGCGGTGTTAAAACGACTGTTAGCGCCTCGGTGCTAACCCTACCCTACATTCAAGCTAAACAAAGATGAAGACTCTCGTGGATGTATGTGTTTCTGCTGCTTTTGATGCAGTTTTAGTAGAAATATGGAGTAATTTCTTTTTGAAAGAAGAGCCGTATGTGTGACGCGTACTTGTAAGGTAGGCCCCACACCCAATCAGCTCGAAGTATTTTAGTAAACGTCCCGCCTTTTCTTGAACGCTTTCAGCGAGTCAAGTCCCAGATGGATAAAGTGAGAACTCAGATAGGAGTTCAACACATATCCATCTGGCGTGAGCCAGGTTACCAAAAGTAATTTTCAAAGCAAATCTCAAACCAAAACAAACATGGCGGCGCTGGCTAATTTTAGCTATAAAAGTATACTTAGAACTGGAAGATGAGTCCAAGAAAAAGATTCCCGAAAAATATTTTTTCTTCCGCGCTCTTTCCTGAATACAGGCTGTCGTGACGCCAGAAAACCGACAGCATGATCAGTTCTGACCAATCAGAGCAGGGGGACAGCGGGGATTGCCTGGGCAGAGCGTTAAGCTAGGCTAAGTTTTTGGGGCACTGAAAGAATGGGAAAAGTTTGTGTTGTGAAACTAGAGAGAAATACCTTCAAAATGAGAACTTAGTTAAAGCTGTAGGTGCCGTGTCAGCGGAGAACGGACAGTTTGAAGTGACAAAAAATGCACTGACGCTAGGAGAAGTTTTCTTGGGCCCAATCGATGCAGTTCAGCAGAGCAGCCACTATCGCCACTTGCACAGAGAAAAGGGGGCTGAGTCCAATCCAGCTCTGATAATACATCCATGATTTGGGCAGAGTAACAAACTATTTCACTCCTAAAAAATGTGCACACAATTGAGATTTGTATTTTTTGGACAAGAAAGATGTCTGTACCTTTCTCTCGACTGGACTGAACAAAAACTTGACTTCTTGGCTACTCATGTGTTGAGACGCTTCGACCAATCAGACTCAAATATTTCCTTGACGTTCAGTTTGTTTTCTTGGCGGTTCACTGCAAAAAAAATTCTGATTCCAAGTCATTTTAAGCAAGAAATATAGTTTTTTGCAGTGTGTAGAGCTCATTCAGAGAGACACAGATCCAGTATCAGTCTGTCCTGAGCCTCAGAGCAGGTCATAGTCGTGCGTCGTGAGGAATGCACAATTATTATTGCAATTTTATCTTGCTTTGACTAATATGTAAAAAAAAAAAATACATGCATAAATTAAATGCTTTGAGTAATCTGGCCACAATTCAAAATGTGGTTAATGAGAAATTCCATTCTGAATTTCTCAAACACATTTATTAAAACAGAAATGTGCTGCTTCTGTCTGTTAAGTCTGATCTTGTGTTTTTGGCACAAAACAAACCGCGACTGCATTTATCCTTACTGAGAATGTCCTTTTGATAGAATGATTGAAATGAAAAAACAGTCCATTACATGAAGCTCCAGGAGGTGTTGAGTCAGCTTTGGTGATTCATATTCTACTCAAAGTGAAGTTTTACAACCACCTCACAGCACTGCATTACTCTTCTTTAAAACAAGACTATAAATGTGCAAGGAAATGGGCTTTTTATTGGAACATATTAGATTCCGATCGATACTTTAGTAAAATGTTTTAATGCGGCCGTGCCTAAAAGTGCAAACAACATTACATTAGATTTTAAAGAGCTTTCAGAACGGCTTGATGAAACTTTTAAAGGGCCAATTATAAAGCTGCTTTTCCCGGTGTGTAATCACTGAAGAAAACACGTGGCTGACAGCTTTTCCTCAGGGTGACGTCTATTCCACTATTCCGTTCAGAGCGTTCCACCTTTCTACTTTGTGAAGCTGCTTATTTCACTTGACATCTCATTATCAGAGAATTCTAAAGGTCTGTTCGAGTTCAGCACTAAAAGGAGAAAACTGTATTCATGTTCCAGGAGCTGCTGCTTTGTGTCAATGTGAAGTTCCCCCAAAAAGCAGTGTATTTGTGCCGGATGTTGTTTACAAAGAGACTGAGGCACCTTCTTATTCTGCTGCTGCTTCTGTTAAATACAAGATTACTGCATCAGGGTCATTACCAGGGTTTGGAACATTCTGAGGTCCAAAAGGATTTGACTAAAAGCAAAAAGTCTTTTAAAAAATGAGAATAATGTTTTTGTTACTTTCACATATGCGACAATCAGGTTGTTAAGTTTGAAAGTTACAGAAGGTATTTTGTTGTTTCTTGACATTTAGCAGAATTTACTTTTAACAGAAAAGGTGGGTTTGGGGGCCCTCCCCAAGGAAATGTTGAAACAAAGTCATGCAATTTTATGCCTTTTTTCAGCAGCTTCACAGTTGGTAAATTTATGTAAGTCCACCGCTGGGAGATCTGGAGTTTGTTTGGGACAAACATTCTTAGAGATAAGCAGGATATTGTTCGTCCTCATCACTGACACTGCCTGATGGAACAAGACTTTAGATTTATATACAGTGCTGAGAGCAAAGAGGAAAAAGGTGTGAAGCAATGGAGCTCCATAGCCTAAGAGGGACTCACAGTGGGAGGTGGGAGAGACAGAGTGCACATGCAGGTCACTGCGAGGACCAGGAGGCTGCAATAACGAAGTCAGTTTTTTTCACCTGCCACTCAAGCACACATGTGACAGGAAGGAGAACTGCCCACACACAAAGAAGTATGGGGATCACTAAAAAAAAAAAAAAAGGTTGAGAAAAAATACAGAGGTCCAACCTCTGGGACCTGAATGCTGTGTACGACCATGACTGCATCAAGTGTTTATGTTACCCTGCTGCTGGGTTTCAGGTGACACAACATTCTGCAGGCCAAAGTTATTTCAATCAGATTAATATTTGTACCAGATTAATATTTGTGGTGAATTTTTGTTTGTCATTTGTGAAATATTTATGTAATATTTCATAGCAATGTACACTGTTATTAACAGTAAAAAGAGAATAATAAAACCCAGCAAGGATGATACCAATCTTGATACTTTAGCTTTAAGTATTTGCCGATACCGATACCAACAGATACAGTGTGCAGACTGACAACATAATTTGGTCTGATAGTAGTTTAATGTGCAAAAAATGTATTTGAATAAAGTTCTGGATCAACATCCATCTAGTTTAATTACATCCAGTTAAAAGTACAACCTGAATATTGTCTGAACTGATTTAATGGAGCCGATACCATTCCAGCAAAAGTCATTGATCGGTACAAATATCCGATTCCAGTATCGGATCGATGAATCCTTAATTTGCTATTTCCTCTATTTGCTTTTTTTTAAAGATAAACCCAGATAAACAAGCTCACACTCAGAAATAGCCAGAAGTCTCAACTTGATAAAAACAACAATTTCCTTTTTTACATTACACCGCCTGCCAAATGCTTGGTGCTTCACGCCTTCTCATTTTTCCTTTGGCCACTTTTGTTAGCTGTAAATTTTCAAACTTTTAACGGAATCTGAGGCTTCTTTGTACAGAGACCGCACACTCATCATGGTTTTCACTAAATTGGAGCTTGTTCAGGCTCATGTTCAATACTGAAATTTGATGAGCCAAAGACCAGAGTGCAGACCTCAGACTGCAGCCCCCGGATGAACAGACTCATGTACTAATACTGCTGTAGAATAAAATATGGGGATTTATCGCGATACTTATGTGACTCTTTAAGACAGATGTGTCAAACTCAAATGGAGCTGGGGCCAAATTGATCGGAGTCAGAACTGATCAAGGTCCGCATTTTAAAGAACAGGTCTTTCTGTGTTATATTCAAATATGACAGTTAAAGGCTATAAAAGCCACTCACTGTGTGTCCGGTCCAGATTTATATTGTAACACAATGTATTACGTTGCATAATATTTTATTGTACAGATTGTCATTACAAGAAAATGTTGAACAAATTGTCCAGTGCATTTAGGTTTAATAGTCACATCTCGGCGATACAAACCTGTATATTTCTAGAGGTTTGTTGTGCATTCAGTCTCCTCTCATGAGCACCAGGCTGCAGTGCATTCTGGGACCTGTAGTTCAGTATCAATAATAATCAGAGTCACATGAAATCATCTTGGACCTGAGTTTGACACATCTGCTACAAGAGATGGACTTGGGATTCTTCAGACCTTTTCATCAGGATACCACAAAAGAATTTTGTGCCAAATTTCAGCCTAAAAACAATGCACAGACATAGGTATAGAGCAGGGCTGTTCAACTTTGTTTTCCCGAGGACCAGACTTTTCACAGGAGCCGTAGCATCTGGGCCGGATGTTCACTACACGTCACTTTTAACACAATCTAGGCTCAAACAAAATATCTTCAACATTAAATAGTCTGAACGTTACAAAATTAGCCCTATAGCTCTATACTTCTACGTTTGATATATGTAGAAAATCTAAATAAAAAAGACGTGACCAACATTACATTTAACATAACAGGTCAGGAACCACATGAGGGCAAGACTAGATAGACTGGACCAAACGCCAGAATCAAACCAGGTCTTAACAAGTACAAACCAAGTAGTACAAAAATATTATATATTTTGTGATGCTTGTAAGATGGGTCAGGAGCTGTATTTATTTGCTTGGAGGGCCTGGTCTGGACCTCGGGCCACATATTGAATAGCCCTGGCATAGAGGAAGTATTTACTTGGAAGTATTTAATCGATAAGTTTTTATTGATTAAGACTCCATCGACTGATTAATCGACTAAGGACTTGATTTGGACTTGACGCGGATTTGAAGCTTTGAGATTCGCAAAACAATGACCACCTAAAACTGTGTGGTCTTGTATTTACTTTTTTTTCAATTAGACTTTAGCTTCTCCACTTGTAAGATATTGTTCCTCCCACGTTGTTTTCCTGGCCAGACAAAGTCATCTTGTTTCCCCAGAGAAATCAGTCTGAGGGCTTTACCAGGAAGTCGCCCGCTGTGACCAGACCAGCGCGATTACGTTCACCTTTTACCTCACCACAAACAACACTCCCGGGATTGTCTCCGTGTGATGTTTGTCTCGAGTAAAGCCGCGGGAACATGCACTTGGACGTGAACTTGTTTCCTCCACACGACGCAGCTCCCGGTCTCTGAGATCAAGCGGGGTTATGAGAATCCCTCAATCCTGATTCTGAATTCTGACACACGGACAGTCTGTTCTGTCAACATGTGAAGGAAATACAATGAGATAACTGTAAAGCCAAGATATGTTTGTGTGTTTGAACAAAATCGATTAGAGTCTAAATTTAGCTTAGTTTAGTGTGATAGTCTTTGTGGTAAATATTTATCGTAGTTTTACAGTTAAGTTGTAAATTCTGAGGACAAAAAACGTAATTGTAGTTCGAAAACTAAAGTGTTTCAAGATATTATTTGTCAAATCAGAAAAGTCTGTGTTATTTGTATGAATGTGATTGCTAGGTAACACAAAAGACGACCATAAACCTCATCAAAACAGCTAAACAGGGTGAAAACAAAATCTTGAATATCATTGTCTTCATTATGTTTTGTTTGCACTTTAAAGACGACCACAACTAAAGCAGTCACATGGTGGAGCTGTGCAGAGACAATTTCTTTTGCCCTTCAAATTTTCTGAAGAATTGGAACCAAACAGCAATAAGTAGGCCTAATTTATTTTACAATGTGCATAAAAATCCACCTTTTTAATGCCTATATCAAATATTTCACTGTTGTGATTTAAAGTCTGAATAAATGTAGCTCAATTTAAAGGTGCTATACCCACATTTTGCTTCTTTAAAAATGGAAACAAACAGAAATAATTAATTTTAAGCTTCCTTCATCAGTCACATGTTTTGTTCACTTACCTAATGTATTCAGAGCCTCCATATTGTTCATCACGATGTGTTTTAAGCTTTTTCACAGCTGTTAGATGGATGGAAAGATACTTTTAATCCCTTCTCTGTGTTTGATTCATCCTGCAGAGCCGCTGGGCAGAGCCACTCTGTCAGGAGCTGTGTGCTGCAGCTGAACGGCGCACAGGAAACATCTCCATGATGTTGTGCTTGGCTTAGTCGTGGTCTTAGCTGGAGGAGCAGGTGCAGTTGGAGGTGGAAACTAGAGTAAGAAACACATCACAGCAGATGAACTTCTGTTGTTTCAGTGGATGATCCCCTCAAAACATTCCTCTGCAAAAGCTTCGGCTGCATCAGATGTAAAAGTTCTATAGCGTTGCAGAGGTCCAAAGCTGGCTAAGGTTAGGAGAAGAGACGTGTCAGTATATAAGCTGCAGTTAGCCACAATGCTAACAACAGCAACAACAAACAAACTTCATGAGTTTGATGAACAAACTGGACATTATCAGACGTAGTCAGAACATTTTGGACTCATTTGGAAGAAACTGATTTTTAAAAACATGCACCATCCTCCAGCTATGGTCCAGACCAAGTCTAGTTCTGGACATGTGTCTCTGAGGCTGCACAGTGGAGCTCACTGCTCCTGAGGAGTGTTTCCCAAGCAGAGGTACAGGAACCCCTGGGGTACGTCAGCATGAATCAGGGGGTACTTGGAATCCTTTTCAAATCCAAAAACACGGCAAAATTGAGAAGCATTGAAATTAAAACATCTGGTATGGAAGTAGAGCCTTTATACTTTATATTAAAAATAAGGAACTATGACCGTAATAATTGACAATAAAATGCTATAGTAAACAAATGAATTTGCCTAGTATCCAAGTTTGGGGGTCCTCAGAGTGAGAGAAACATTTTAGGGGGTAATCAACGACAAAAACATGTGAATCACTGCTCCAGATTGATTGAATGATGGGCCTAATGTAGAGGACAACAAAGTGCATCTTAATCTTAACCTCATCTATCAAGTTATTTTATTGTAAAAACTTGTTCTAAATGATTAATATTTGAATCATTTGACATTTTCACTATGTCCACTTCTCTTTGGCCCAGGTTTAGTCTGTGTTTCAGAATGTGGCCCTGACTAAAACCAAATTGTGAATCAAACAGTTAGACTCGTGGTTCCTCTGATAAAACCGGAGGAATGTGTGGACTTTGAAACACCTTTTCAAGACTCATTTAAATGATTTTGACACATAAGCTTCCACAGGTGCATCTCATTTGGTTTTGTAAACATTTCTTTTTTAATTGCATCAATTAAATCTGATGATGAAAGACTCTGAATATGCATGAGAAAAACAACCACAACACACTTAGCTAAAGGTGTCCCTGACAAAAAAGAACTGATTTTTATAACTTATTAGAAAAGTAGAAAAACAGACGATGAAGTAGAATATTATGAAACTATGTCCCCATATTTATGTAGTGTATCTCAATAATATTTAGACATTTTTAAATCAATTAAATCCAAGTCAAATCACTCAGACTAAAGCAGTATTTGGACAAACAAGTGACAGTAAGCTTCCAGACGTTTCATTTATTGTTTAATCAAAGTTAATAATCGGAAGGGTAAAACGTGTCTTTTCAAAAAACAAAATCTAAATTATGAAGCGGTGCAAGAAACACAAAATCAAAATCATTTCTTACATTTTTTTGTGATTTAATTTTTCTGAAAGTGAAAAGAGGAGCCTTCACTCAGGTCAGAGTTACAGTTACTACAAACCAAATATAACTCAAGGACTGAGTCAAAGAATCCCCAAAGTGCAACTTTGCAGCTCAAACAACAATGTGGCTGAATTATAGAGTCTCACAGACCTTACTATAAACTAAAGTGAAGCTTTTATATATTATATTTTTAGTTGGTGTGGCTTATATTCAATAGTAAGAAATGTATGACAAATTAAACTCGGGAAATTACCTAAAAAAAAAAAAAAAAAACATTTTAAACAAAATGACAGGAGAATTTGTTGCTTGTGAAGGTTATGGTGCTTCAAAAACTGAAGCTTTGGTCATTTGCAAAATGTGTCCATTAAAATTGGACTTGGAGTCTATTTCACTAAAGTTGAAACTAAAGAACACTGAACATCTGAACTAGTGTGGTAAGATTTAGAGAACTCAGTGTTTTCTAATAAAGACGTTAACACCAGTTTTGAATGATCCATAGAGCGTCAGTTGTTACAGACTTATCGACCACATTTAGAAAAGGTCAGGGCTTCTTTACAAGTCATTTGACTTACACCGTTTCTCTTTCCCTGTCCACTCAATCACCACAGTCTTGCCCTGTTCAGTGACTCATTCATCTGGTCTTTTGGATACGAAGCGCACTACTGCTAAAGTCCGATAAAATGGAACTTTTATAATAAATACTGATCAAGTCCGTGTGACACACATGTTTATGAACTACTAATCTTAGTTTTATTTAACTTTGACCCACATTAAACAGCAAACAAAATATGGATGGATAATTCAAGTTTTACAGCTTAAACTAAGATAAGCAGCTAACTTTAGCATCTTTATTACCATCAATGCTCACTTCCAGATGCATTGTGGGACATTTTGAGTGCACTACTTTTTAACCGAGTGGATATTCAGACACCTCTTCAAAATGACGTGACCACTACATAGTGCACTATAGAGTAGTTAGGCCGTTCATTCAGACACAGCCAACATCTTCATTCATTCCTTCATTTTCTCAAGTTAGTGACCGGAGCCATCTCTGTGACTTTGGGCCGGCAGGGAGAACCCAACTCACCGCATGGTTAACACATAGAGACACACACAGACATCGTTCACCCTCTCATTCATTCATTCATTCTTCAGGGTAAATTTGCAGTGATGCTCAACTAACCTAACACACTTGTTTTTAGAGGTGGGAAGAAGCCGGAGTAACATGCAAACTCCACCTAGAGAGAACCCATAATCTTCTTATTGGGAGACAAAGCTCCAACCACTCACCAAATAATATTAGTCCAGGTGACATCGAGTTTATTGAACAATTCAAGCCAATATCTTTTCAGAAAAAGACACAAATCAACCAGTTTAGCTCAAGGTTTTGCCTGTTTTAGTGCAATTTATCAATAAAAGTGCAACTTGTGGTCATTGTGTTCATTTGATTTGAGTCGTAAGAATATGGCGTCGCACTGTCCCTGCTGTAGCAAACTGAACCAAACCGAACCAATCTATTCTTTTAACATCTATGAAACGTGCAGCCTTTACATCACACATTCTCCTTCTCCAAAAGCTTTTGAGTCAAAGCCATGTCTCGGACTTCCTCACGACTTCTGATGTACGACTCGATCTCAGTGTCGGATATGTCTTCATCCCCCGTTACGTCCGGGCAGTCGTTTGTTGTGACAGTTTTCCTTTTCTTCGGGTTAACCACACAGGGAGGAGCAAACACACTCGCTTACCCCAGTTTGGCTCGACGCAAGCGACATCAGCGTCAGTTTGTACATTTTCTGAACCAGTTTCGGAAGATACTTTCCCTTCTGTCGATTCGGACGCTGCTGTTTCTTCATCTTCGTCTTCACGCTGCTTTATCGACTCCTCGTACGCTCTTACAGCTCTCCTCATCAAGGCAAATCTATAATTCAAAATGTCTTCCACTTGCGGCATTACATTAGCGTTCGTCACTTCGCGTTTTTCCCACGGGATTTGGTTTCCCAGCTTGCACAGCGTTTCTTTGATCTCGGACACTCTCCTCACGGCGGGCCTGTTCTTATCCACTTCCGCGATCTGGCAGAACTTGTCCAGAGTGGTTTTGAGGCGTAGTTTTGTGGGCTGGAGAGACTGCCAGGACAAATACGTGGCGGCCATCATTATAGGGACTGGTCTGCGGCCGGTCACGATCCAGGATTCTGCGGCCAGCTCCACCAGAGCCAGGGCCCGTTTGGTCAGCTCTTTTATGTCCGCCGCCAGCTCGGATGAAACATGTTTAGATGTGATTTTGTATCTGGAACAAAGGGAAAAGGAGAAATGCTTTATGGTGCAAGAGGTAGAGCTGGGTGTTATGGCAATTACATCACAGTGTTTTTTGAAGTCAGATCAATAAGGTGAGTTTATTATTTTTTTTTAAGCTTCACTGCACATGAAGATAAGTAAGCAATAAAAACACCACAATTATAGAAGTACATCTTGACTTAACTCTTTCAGTGCAAGCTTTGACCCTCTTTCCCTGCCAGGGGTTTTTGCTACTTTTAAACAATATTCACAGCTCCACAAAATTGGAATCACGACATGTTGTACATCAAAAGAAACGTTCAAGAGTGTACTTTCATTTAAAAAAAATATTGTTATTCTGTAGGCATTTGCATGTCCTTGTCATCAGATTTGAGTGTTTGACAAGAAACTTTTGAAATGACGTCCTTAAATCAAACTTCATATCAGTGTTGTTTTCTTTTGTTCTACTTTTGGGTGAAAGAATATGAGCCACTACAATGAAATAATATTTTTAGAATAAAAAATACGAGGCTCACATGATTAAAACAATGAGGACGAGTCTTTTTTCATCTTTAAACCAACAAAAGCTGTGTTACAGACGAGAAGGTAGCACAGCACTTTTCTACTTTCTGATGCAGATTAAATATTCAACCTTTTTCTTGGGGCATAGATTATATTTAACCCTCCAAACATGAAGAAAGACAGAAGTTATACTTACTCTAGTCTGGTCTTTTTTAATTTCAAAGATCAAATATCTGCTCTAAACTTACTCTACTTTAGTGGTCCAAGATGTTTTGTCTGTAATCTGTTTGAAAAGAAAGACGGCCTCCAGAAGAAGCTGATCACGAAACAGAGCATACTGCGCTGCGTAATGTCAACAAAAAAGCATGTGTATTTCCCAGTCATGTGACTTCTCTGGATCCTTGTACTCACTAGCACCTGCTGGTGAATCTGTGAAACTGCATCATATTTGTGACTGTAGACTAAGTCAGCACGTGCATCAGAGAGTGCACTGTTGCCACTTATAATAAAAGGTCTATGACGTCATTGGCAGGGAGAGAGTTAAATGCCAGGATGACATTTGTTTGTTTTGTTTAGGTCTTTTTTTATGTTCACTTGTGGTACAACCTGACAGCAGATGTAGCAGCAACACTCGCCAGCGCTGTTGTCAGCTAACTACAAGAGTTTATCACAGGGCGGAACCAAAGTTATGTTGCTAAATCAACATTTTGTGAATGAAGTTTGTCTTATGACTCATACACATTACATTCAGCTCAAAGAGCAAGAAAAAAAACTATTTCAAGCTTCAAACAGCTAGCCTCTGACCTTTTGGTTGTTTTCATTAAAGAGGTTTGCACAGACACAGAGCGTATCTTTCTGCAGATGACATGCACAGTTTAGCGGAAAGTGACGTTGACTGAAAACCCCCTATACAGTGCTCTTGGCTACGCAACAGAGCCACGGATCACACGGACTCCAGAGTCGACACGAAACACATCCAGACTCTAGTGAAGTCACAACACTCTCCTCAAACACATCTCTGAACTACACTAATGACGTTCCAGCGTGAACAAACTTATCATCGTAACTACGAGCTCAAAGAGTCAAATCCTCACCTAGAGAAACGTCTGAGCGTCAGGTCAGCTTCCCCTGCATGATCCAAACTGTCTAAAGTTTTATAAAAGAGCTTCTGTGCTGTTGCCTGTGAATGCTGCGATGTGATACGGTCCTAACAGTGAGTTTGAGAGAAAAACACGCTTACAGCGCACTCTATAGGACCGTGCACTGTAAAAAAACCAAAACAAAATTGCACAAAAAAAATTCGCGAAACAGCGAAGCCGCGGAAAGTGAACAGCGATAGAGCGAGGGACCACTGTAAAGGAGTATCTTTTCAATTCAATAAACTGTCCATTTTCCACTATTTTTTACTAATTTGCAAATGTAAATGTTATGGCAAGGCTTAGGGTTAGGTTTTTAGAATTATTTAGAGCCTTTTCTTTAA
The DNA here is from genome assembly GCA_038363315.1 of Mugilogobius chulae. Lineage (NCBI taxonomy): Eukaryota > Metazoa > Chordata > Actinopteri > Gobiiformes > Gobiidae > Mugilogobius > Mugilogobius chulae. The sequence continues at coordinate 6,019,984 of CM076409.1, forward strand.
TGTTCTGTGTCAAACTCACTTCAGCCGCAGCTTTCAGTCCTAACTACCTGTTTTTGATGATTTGGTATCGACCCATCACTATTTGACTTATTTGCTAATTAAATGACTATTGCTTTTCACTATTATTTGAGTAAAAGTAAACTGAAGTAACTTTCCTCTTACTTTAGCATACATTGTCGCTGCTTTCAACTCTGAAGATCACAATAATTGATCAGTGTTTCATTTTCAGATGCACTTACTCCTGACAGTGAGCCTCCATCACATCAGCCGCGCAGAACGATGGGACTTGGATGTTGAGAGTCTTCACAGTCTCTTGATAAACTGGTCCCACAGCGGTCGGATCTGAGTCGATGAGGTACGCGATGGTCCCTACACTGATCGGCCAGTTGTGGATCCTGCAGCCAATCAGAACGCAGCTGCCCAACAGGAGCTCCTTCTTTGTGAGGCTGACGTTGATGAAGCTCTGATGGTTGTAGACCTGCTCGAAGTAGGTCTGCGCTGTTTTCTCGATCTCAGTGTTGAGCCTGAGGACACGGCAGACACCCCTGAGCCGCTGGAGCCCTGCAGGAGGAGACGAATAATGAGGCGTTTGAATTCAATTATTTACTTTGTATGAAGAACAAAAAGAAAGTCTTGCCTTTTATCAGGTTTCTGCACGGCCTTTTGGTTTGCTGCGTGGAGTGACTGAAGCTCACATCTGTGGGAAACAAAAAAAGAACCGTGAAACATATCATTATTCTCTTCAGCTAAGCGTGGCTAATCGATCATCTTGTTTGTTTACAATGTCTTACAACAATCCATATGTTTCAGCTGACAACAATAGTGTTGTGTATGCACAAAAAACATTAGGGCCGTAGTTCTTTAGTCGTTTAGTCGATTAATCGGTCGATGGAGTCTTGGTCGACCAAAATTTTATTTGTCGACTAATTCTTTTATTTAGATTTTAAGAATTTGTTTTCAACAAAAACAGAATCATTGGTCTGAGCTGCCTTTTTTATATAAACACACAGTTCTTCATTTTCTGCATAAACTATAGTTACAGAATAGTATTAGTCTTTTTGAGCAAAGTTTCTTGCAGAGTTGTCACAAAACTAACATTTCAAACCAGATTTTGATACAAAGGAATAAACGTGATTCTTGATATCACAATGAGAATTAGAATGTTCTTTCAAGAAAGTCAGATTTTTATACAATGAACTGACATTTTCAACACAAAATCTAAGTTTATGATCAAACATTTTAGTTTTAAACCAGTTTTGATGAAACTAAAGATTACTTTAAAACTTTTCCAAAAACTTTTTTTTTGCTTTACAGAAAATATCAGATTTTGTTCGAATTTTAGTCTTGTTAATGTTATCTTTATTTGTTTAAATGAATATCTAATTTCAACACCAGTTTTAGCCTTGATTTGGAATATTTTTGACAATTCTACTTTTAGCTTCAGAACCTTTGCCCCGCCCCCTTTTTAGTCGATTAATCGGCTGATGGGACATGTTTTTAGTCGACCAAGAATTTCTTTGGTCGACTACAGCCCTAAAAAACATCTCATCAGGCATTGCAGAATCAACACAACAAACCCATTATTTCTAAGATAAAATGCACATCTGTATTTGTGTTCCGAGGTGTATTTTGACATAATTCAGAATTGTATTACACAGACAAATTTTAAAAAATGTACATGTTTTATTTCTTAAAGCTGAGGTAACTGATTTTCACTTTAGTATTAGAAGTTTTCCTCTATGTCAGACAAAGATTGAGACAGCGTTAAGACCTTTACATGTTTCTTTGTCAGAAGTGCCACACGATGGTCAGTGTGACGTAAGTTAAAAGTTCTTCTAAGACATGATCAACCTAGCGACACTGTCAATAGAGTAGTAGATATTTCACAATGAATAAAATGTAAATTATTTAATCTATAATTATTATAGTTTTCACTAAATACATAAAGAAACAGTTCTTCTTTAACACCCTTTATGGTTTGATTCCAGATCCTTCTACAATCCAAACAGAAATTGTGTAACTGCTCCATATTTCAGCTTCATAATTTGAAAGTGAAGACTCGAGGCGAGAAATAGAAATGTAAAATGTCAGTCACATAAGACACTCCTGTCGCTGAGGAGCTTTATGAACAGACCAGGAGCTTCCAGTCTGACCTTTGACCTCTGAAGCTACACATGAGCAGTATCCTGAATATTAACTCTTGAGCTGCAGAAGGAGCCACCACTGTCACAGTCACAGTTTCTTTCATTTTCTAGTAAAACTGTAGGATTGTGAAGAGATGATGTCATACTTCCAGGTTCAGTCTTTTCAGAGTTTGAAGACTAAAACTGCTCAAAGAGGTGTTAAATTTAAAGTGCATATGACAGGTTGCTTAAATGTTATTTTTTTTAATATAATCCACTTAGAATATATTCGTACTTTCGTAGATATGATAAATATTCATTTTGTTCCATAAAAGTTGCCAAAACGTATAAAAAACTTGATAAAACCATGCACTTTCTTGTGTTTATCCGTTGCTAGGGCGCCCCCTGGAGCCACGGGGATGACGTAGACGGAGGGGAGTTCTTGTCAGTTCAGGCTGTTTTACATGTAAAACTAAGCATCTTTTTTATCAAATACCTGCAGTGTCGCCTGATTTGTAAAGAGCTGATTGTTATTTATAGTTAAATTAGATATCAGGGTGTTATTTGTGTGTTCACCTTTAGTTTTGTTTATATAGGTTATTTTAAAAATGGTTAATTATTGTAAGTTGAGAGACTAATAAGAGTTTGGGCTCACGAGCAGCAAGTCCCGGCCCCCGCGCGCAGACTGCCCAAAATATAGTACGATGTACGAACGCGGCACAGCTCAAAGCATTTGAGACGCTGAGAAAGAAGGAGAAGCTGCTGCAGCTGCAGCAGCGTGTCTCCAGATAAAGGTTAACTCTGCTCATTTATTTAACACACATAAACACATTTCAAGCGATTCTGTTGATAAATGACAGCCTAAATACTGAGGGAGGTGGAAATGTCCAGGCAGGAGCAGTAAGACTAGGGGGTATTCCATGAAAGTGGCTTAACAAGTCTAGGCTTATCCTAAAATCCTGAGCTGAAACTAGCTTCATCTCCAACTTAAGCCTCAAGTGGTTCCATGAAAGAAATAAGCCTGGGTCTGAACAACGCTAATTCAAGCTTGAAGATTAATCTGGGCTGTGAGCGCGCTCCCGCTGAATGTGACGAGGCCAGATCAATGGAGCGAGAGAATCACTGAGAATGAGAGAGAAAAACACTTATTTTACATGATCTGACTGAAACACGAGAGGAGCCAAAGTGCACACGGACTACAGTTTGATTTGCATCGCAAAAGTTTTCAGTTTATAGTGGTTTATTCTGATGCGGGGAACGAGAGCAGCCCCTCCCCTCCTGTTCACTGCTGGAGAAAGACGAGGCGGAGATCCAGAGGATTTATCATCGTATTTGTGACTAGTAGGCTCATCGTTTTTAATGCAATGCATAGTTTTCCACTCCGCATGTGGGACTAGTCCCGCTGCGTAAAGTTGTCATAAAGTTGTAGCGTAACCTGAGCGTAACTCTTCACAACCAGAACTAACCAATCAGAGCAGAGGATGTCCGTGGTGTGACAGGGGGGTCAGAGACGAGGGAGAGAGATGCGATGCGCTCAAAAGCAGCAGCACAACTCCACCGCTTGCTCTCACACTTTAGTCATGCTTTCATTGCTTCATCCTTAAGAGAAATAGCTGCATGTCTGTGGGAGATCTTACGTAGTTTAGATTCACGTAGGAGTAACCTACAAGTTAATTTTCCAGTTAAATTTGTGGCTTTTTGTGCAGCCAATGTGACGTTTGCTCTTACAAACGCGTCTCTCCACAGCGAGAGCGGCTCAAAAAAGGATGAAAAGAAACGGTCAGAGCGGTTCTCTGGTGCCAATGCCAAGTAAATAAAAGTGAATAAAAAGTGACTTTATAAGTTGTGTTGTGACAGACAGAGAGATTTCACACAGTTGTGGAAGTGTGTGAGGATAAACATGAGATTTAAGACGTTTTTTGAGACAAAGCTAAAATAATCTTGACTGTTAGCCTGGTCCAGACCAGGTTTATGACTGCGGACTTGTTACTGCGGCAACTCAGCGTCACCTCTGGTTAGCCTCGTTAGTGGAACGGAAATGAAGATTTCATAAGCCTAGATTGGCCAAATAAGCCAGGCTTTGGCTTTAGCTCGCTTCATGGAATACCCCCTAGGAAACACAGATGTTTATAACATAATATTACATTCAAGTCAATGGACAATGACGAACGTTAGTCAAGTTTCTCCCTCCGCCTACGTCATCGCTCACTTACATGTTCAAGGCGGAAGAGATTTTGAATTTCACAATAAAACTGTATTGTACTACTAAACAATAAATAATTATGTGAAACAAAGACCTATCTCTTATATATCTTGGTAAGCATTGCTGTTGCTATGGTTTCTTGAAAATGGTTGCTAATCTGTCATATGGGCTTTTAAACTGCACAAAAATAATCAGTGGTGTTCCTCTAAAGATCTTTCTAGACATAAATTACATTATTAAATTATTTTTAAATGGAACATATTATTAAAAATCAAGTATTTAGTATTTATCTTTTCTGTTTTTATAAAATTGCTTCTTCATTAAAGACACAAATGAAGTTTTGTCTGTGAGATACTATTTGTTCTCCTCTGAGCCTCAGAAAACACCGTTCTGAATGCTTCTGACTTGTGATGTCATAGATAGATCTCTTCTGCACTGTTTTAAGTCTATAAATCAGTGGTCCCCATCCTTTTTTCTTGTAAGGATGTAAACATCTTTCTTTTCCAGGGGCCGATCGAGGTTGTGTAGCGCCAATAACAACAACGTGAAATGCAAACAACAAACAATGTGCATATTTTTAGCTCTTATTGTTTGAATTTGCTGTTTATTTGGTTCAGTGGCACAATATTTTCATAGTAAAGCACAAGGAAGTAGTGAGTAAAAGAGAGAGTGAGAAAGAAGAGATGAAGATGAAGAGATGAAGGGAAGAGGGAGAGAAGAAGAAGAGAGAGAGAGAGAGAGAGAGAGAGAAAGGCATGAAAGAGAAGAGAGGGAGACAGAAAAGGCAGAGAGGAAAGAGAGAGAGAGAGAGAAAGGCATGAAAGAGAAGAGAGGGAGACAAAGAGAAAAGGGATGAGACAGAAAGACAGAGAAAGAGAAAGAAGAGAGAGAACAAAAGATAGAGACAGAGTGAAATAAGAAAAGGAAACAGAAGAAGAGAAATGAAGAGAGAAAAAGGGGATGAGAGAGAAGGAAGAGAGAAAAGGGAATGAGAGAGAGAGGAGCTAGAGGAAAAGAGACAGTAAGAAAGAAAGATGAGAGAGAAAGAGAAGGAGAGATGAAAAGAGAAAAGGGGAAGAGGGAGAGAAAGGCATGAAAGAGAAGAGAGGGAGAAAGGGATGAGAGACAGAAAAGACAGAGAGAGGAGAGAGAAAAGGATGGGAAAGGGAACAAAGAGAGACAGAGCAAAATAAGAAAGGAAAGAGAAGAGAATGAAGAGAGAAAAAGGGGATGAGAGGGAAGGAAGGAAGAGAGAGAAAGGAATGAGAGAGAGAGAGGAGCTAGAGTAAATGAGACAGTGAGAGAGAAAGATGAGAGAGAAAGAGGAGAGATGGAGAGAGAAAAGGGGAAGAGGGAGAGAAGAAGAGAGAGGAGAGAAAGGCATGAAAGAGAAGAGAGGGAGACAGAAAAGACAGAGGAAAGAGGAGAGAGAAAGAGAGAGAGAAAGGGATGAGAGAGAGAAAAGTGTGAGGGAGAGAAAGGGCTGACAGAGTGATGGTAGAAAGAGAGAGAGAAATGAAGGGATGACAGAGATGGAGAGAGAAAGAGGAGGGCTGAAGAAGGGAGAAAAAGGGATGAGAGAGAAGAAAGGAAGAGAGAGAAAGGAATGAGAGAGAGAGGAGCTAGAGTAAAAGAGAGTGAGAAAGAAAGATAAGAGAGAAAGAGAAGGAGAGATGGAGAGAGAAAAAGGGAAGAGGGAGAGAGGAGAGAAAGGCATGAAAGAGAAGAGGGGGAGAAAAGAGAAAGGGATGAGAGACATAAAAGACAGAGAGAGGAGAGAGAGAAAGGGATGGGAAAGGGAACAAAAGAGACAGAGCGAAATAAGAAAGGAAAGAGAAGAAGAGAATGAAGAGAGAAAAAGGGGATGAGAGAGAAGAAAGGAAGAGAGAAAAAGGAACGAGAGAGAGGAAGAGAAGAGCTAGAGTAAAAGAGAGAGTGAGAAAGAAAGAGATGAGAGAGAAAAAGGGAAGAGGGAGGGAGGAGAGAGGAAGGAGAGAGGAGAGAAAGGCATGAAAGAGAAGAGAGGGAGACAGAAAAGACAGAGAGGAAAGAGAGAGGAGAGAGAGAGAGAGAGAGAGAGAAAGGGATGAGAAAGAGGAGAGAGAGAAATCGAAGAGAGGAGAGAAAGGCATGTAAGAGAAGAGAGGGAGAAAAAGAGAAAGGGATGAGAGACAGAAAAGATAGAGAGAAAAGAGAGAGAGAGAACAAAAGATAGAGACAGAGCGAAATAAGAAAGGAAAGAGAAGAAGAGAAATGAAGAGACAAAGAAAAGACAAGAGGTGAGAGAGACAGAGAGAGAATAATAGACAACTCACATACAGTACATGAGTTTAACTGACATAAAACTTTAACATGTTTAAGTGAAACTGTCTCATATGTTTACGTTGTAGAATAAACATAATAGGTCTCCTTAATAACTTGCTTTAGCAGCGTCAGAAAGTTTGTATAACCTGACCAAAAGAGACGACACAGTAACACAGTAAGAGAAGAGAGAAGTGCACATTTTATACCTGAACCTCCGACTGGATCATTGACCAGAAAGCCCTCGGACACCACGGAACCACAGTCCGCACAAACCAGCTGCACCTGTGCGTAAAGAGCGTCCTCCACAACGTTAGACGAGCCGCATCCGGGACACTTCAGACCGGCCGGAGGCATCTTCACACACCGCCGAAGACAACACCGATGAGGACCGAGGTGGAAGAGGCGCTGACGGTGTTTATTGTGAGATTAATGTGGGTGAAATCGTGCAAAGTTTCAGTAAAGTAGCAAATGTGGTGTCTTTCTAGCCAACGACCAATCAACGCTAAGTTTATGTCCGTCGATGAAATAGGTCCGTGCGGAACTTGCGGTAAGTGACGTGAGTTCCTAGAAGTAAACTGCATAGTGAGGAAAAAATAAAACATAAAAATACAACAACAAGAAGAAGAAGACGACGAATTTTAATTATAAGAATAATAACTAAAATAATACAAAATAATAATATTGTCATTATTGTTATTAATAATTATTATTTACTACTACTACTGCTAATATGATTTGATTATTTTTAGTTTTAATTGCGGTTTTTATGTTTTGTGTCTCTGTTTAAATGCCTTTGTCTGTAAAGCAGACACTACTACTACTACTACTACTACTACTACTACTACTACTACTACTACTACTACTACTACTACAACATATCTCGGCTTATTTAAAAATTAGCTTTCCATTCCATGTTAAAAAAAATAGTCTGTGTAATTTTCATTCCTCTAAAAGTGATACGTAGTAGGCTAGATCTTTTAAGCCTTTTGTACTTTTTATTTTGCATTAAATAAATTGTAAAATAACTCCACATAAAAAGACATCAGCAAAATATACATTTACATTTGAACTTGTCATGTTTCAGATATTTAATAAATTAATTCATGTCGAGGTTTTGTTGCATTTAGGCGACATTGTTATCAACAGGAAAATCCAATGTCTCTTTTTCTGATATTGTGTTTCGATTAAGTACACTATTTACCAAAAGTCTTGGCTCACCCATTCAAATGATCAGAATCAGGTGTCCTAATCACAGGTGTATAAAGTCAAGCACTCAGGCTGCAGACTGTGAAACAAGACATTTGTGAAAGCATAGGCCGCTTTCAGGAGCTCAGTGAATTCCAGCGTGAAACTGTCATAGGATGAACCTGTGCAACAAATCCAGTCGTGAAATTTCCTCGCTCCAAATATTCCACAGTCAACTGTCAGCTCTATTATAACAAAATGGAAGCGTTTGGGAACAACAGCAACTCAGCCACGAAGTTAGGAATGGAATGATACTTCAGTTCATAGTATGAGTAAAGGCGCGAATACTTTTGGTATGATTTGTATGATTTCATATTTGTGAATAGACCCATCAACTTTTACATTTTGTTCCCCATAATTTGTAATTTTTAACCAATAAAACACTGTGACGTTGTCTAAAGCCTGACCCAAGTTATTGCAACTTTTTGATGCATAAAAAGCAGTGGAATCGGTACAATAACAGGAAACATAGTGCATAAATCTTTATTTGAAATAAGTGCTTTAGGTGAATTAGACCATTGTACAATCACATTTAATACTTGTAACAAAAGCAGCATTTGATTATATTAAACAGTTAAATACATTGATTTAAGGCATGTCTCATTAGATTACATTGTACAAACACAGCAGTGTAACAAACATAGAAAACTTTATTTGGTTCATGTTATGGAATAATATACAATGCATCATTTTAAGACATACAGTTACTTTTTGTGCTACTTTAACGCAGTCATCGTCATGAGGATGTTGGGAGCTTCTTCAATGACTCGCACGAGCAAACAGTCAATGTACTGCTCTAGCTCTGAAATCTTCTTACTTTTCTCCAGCAGCTGCTTTTCTTGTTTAAGCACCAAAGAGATGAGCTCCTCTCGAGTGAGCAGAGCATACGGTCCAGTGTCTTTCATCTGTGGGCAAAAGAAAAGCATGAACAAATTAAATTCAATTTAGTTGTACCAAATCACAACACTCAGCCGTTATCTCAGAAGACTTCACCTGAGCCCTGTACTACGAAGCTAGATTTGGGGTTTAGCGAGGTAAGTTCTGGGTTAAACCTGGTCTGGCGGTCCTACGAAACTGGATCACTTCCTATTGGGGCAGATCTCCATGGCAACATGAGACAAACTCATAACCTGCTCCGGACCAGGTTAAGTTCCCGAATAAGTTAAAAAGACAAGGCGCTGGCCAATCAGAGACGAGAATTTAGGCGTTTGGGAAGAGAGAGAGAGATGAGAGAGCAGCGGAGAAATGAGGAAATGTAAAAGTCAGTGTTTTCTTTTATATCAATGCGATGCACACGTAGCCTATTTAAATAGAGGAGGAAGATATCTTATAGCTAACAAGTGACTAAAGAATCCTGTTTAATCTATGTGATGATTAATAAACTCTTTCATTGTCAATAATAATGAATGACTGCACTTTGTGCACATTTGGCTGTGGATCTTTACGCATCACTTTAACTCAGATAAAGGGCACAGCTCATTCAGATTAAGGTCGATCTATTAAATGTTTGTGATGTTTGTACATTTGTGTTTTAGTCTGTTATGTCAATGCATTGAAATGACATTTACATGAACTCTGTAATATAACTTCTGTTTCTGTGATTGGTTGATTAAGCGCAGACTTCATTTGAAGCGCAACGCATTTCATTCGCTTAGATTTTAATACTCGTATATTTCGCTTCATGATTGACGTTTCCTCCCGTTTGAAGTCCGCAGCTCGGTTGTTCTGATTGGTCAGCTTGCGTTAACCCCGCCTCTGCTCCGTGAACGCGCACGGCTTCACTGAGAAAATCCAGATGAAAATTAGCCTGTATGACTCACTCTGGCACATTTAGATGTTGGACTAACACATGTTGATTAATGTGCACTGTCCCATATAAAATAAAATAAAACAAAAGAAAACATAACAGATCCAGTTGTGTACTCATTTCATAGGACAGCTTATCGAGAGAGGCTCATGTCTGAGTTAGTCAACCCGGGTTAGAGAAACGTATCCAGGATAAGTTCAGCGACGTTCATAGTACAGGCCTCTGACTGTTGATTTAGCAAACAGAATTTGTCAGACAATCAAACAATAAAACAAAAGTCATTATTAGGAAATACAGGCAGATAAATTTGACCCTCCTCAGGACAGGGGATGTTCTGGGACAATTTGCCTATTTGTTGTTTTGTGTCTTGCTTTAAAGAAAAAAAAAATCACATAGAGTCAAAGGAAAATCAAAAGGAAATACTTTGTCTTTGTCTTGACTGCGGATGATTTCTTCTAACGGTGAGAGATCTTTTTGATCTGGTGCAGCCGACACAGGAGTCTGAGCGTTTAGAGGTTTCACAGGCTGAAGTCTGGAAAAAGAAAGAACAATTGTGTTTTGTTAGAAGAATCATTGTTTAAAAGCAATTTAGAGACACTAAGTTTAAAATACAGACATTGTAAATCAACAATCAAAGTGTAAAAAAATTTGACATGATGAGGACAAGAAGCAGTTTTTTTGTATAAAGAGCATTGTAATTTGTCGTAAAATATCTAAAAATATATTCACTAAACCTCACCAAAATAGCCAAATTAGAATAAAAACAAGCAAAATGTTTAAAGGGACGAAACCGAATAAATAAAACAATAAAATAACTAAAAATCTATTTCCCTCAGCACATATAGCGTGTCTCTTCAGGTGGAAGTCTGTAATACAGAAGTATAATGCTGTATTCATGTGCTCGGGGAAGCTCTGAGGCACCGACGTAATATTTTGACTTCCCCAAAACCAGAGCGTTCATGACAGCAGCTGTAAAACACTAACAAGCATTTGCAACGCTTCATCTTGATGTTCTTTGCAGATTCATGAAAAAGACATGTAAAAACTCTTATTGTTGTAACTCATTGAGGAACTGTGCCTTTTTGCAGTGTTTCTGTGGTACTGAGGATATTTAAAGGTAGGTACTACTGTATATCGTTTTTTTTGCTCCGATAAAAATGTAAAAAGAAACAATTTATTATAAACTTCCTACTTCAGTCACACATTTTGTTCACTAATGCATCTGAGCCTCAAAATTGTTCAGCACAATGTGGTTTAAACGTTTTGTTGCAGCTGTTAGGAAACACATTTAGTGGAGTTTGGTGAACAAATGGGACATTATAAGATAGCGAACTAATTTTCGAACTAATTTTCACCTGGATAGATACTTTAACAAGATATTTGTGTTGGGGAAAACTGATTTTATGTTATTTTACTGTTAAAATGAGGCATAGCCCCTTTAATATATTATTGTATTAATTTATTGTCATCTTTATAAGAATACATCTGCAGACAGATGCTTCATAGTAAAGTCAAGAGATAAAACAGCAGGGTTTCTGCAGAGATCGAGAGGTCAAATTGAAGACTTTTTAAGACCTTTTTAAGACCACAAAAACATGCAAATTAAGACCTATGTTCGCAAGTCAAGATCTATAGTATTTCAACATACAATGCTGCTTCTTAATGACCTGGCCAGCCAAAAGGATTATCTCGCGATATTTATCAATTCACAAACTAGAGATAATCCACCTGGCCTTCCAGCAGCCTGATTGGTTTGGAGTACACACAGCGGTGTGCCGGCCCAATCACATCACAGCGGGGGGGTTGGTTGCATTGACGACAGGAAGTACCGCCTGTTTTAGCAGAAAGATAAGCAGTTTGTGTGACACTTGTTCTATCCCATGCTGACATTGGATAGGCCATTACGATTCGTTGCTGTGATTGGTTAAGCACAAATAAGGTAGGTCGCTCTTTCTAGATGGAGACTGTGAAAGAACTTAAATCAGAGTTCAACACAGATCCATCTGGCATGAACCAGGTTAGATTCTTACTATATCATTTTATATTTCACTACAATTATGAAAAATCTAATTAATTAAGAAAAAAGAATGCAATTTTACTGCAACCCAGCATCCCATCTACTCAATCAACCAAATAACAGTAGTACAAACTGATTGTGTGTTCTACTGAGAATATTCTTCAAAATTTTCAGACAGAAACATCTGCAGTAGTGTGAAATAGATCAGGAAATCGGACAAAAATTGCGTCATTAAAAATTTAAAGCGTGCAAAATGTTTAAGACTTACAACAACAAATTTAACACTTTTAAAGCCTTAAATTCAAACATTTTTCTATTTAAAGGCATTTTCCCAGTGTACTTTTTCTAGTTCCAGTCCCTATTTTAGGCGAACACACCTAAAATAGGGGCTGGAACTAAAAAAGGCAGGATCTATGGACTGGGGCCATACTTTAGGGACTTTTTTAGCTCCTGCTCTGTGGCGGGTACTTTCAGTCAGACCAAGAACCTTTTTGGTGACACAAACCACATTTACAACACTTTGCCTGAAAACATGTTTTATATTTTTTTGATATTTAGACAAACTTTCCTTGTCTTTGAGAAAAAAAATACTTAAAACCATTAAATGCCGTGGCTCCCAAAATAAATGTTTAAATTTGTAAATAGTAACTATTATTAGGAATAACAGTAAATAGTTGTGTTTTATTGTTGATTTCAGTGATGATTTTAGTTTTTGTACAACATAGTTTTATGTAGAAGAGAAAAAGGTAACTTTGTTTTCCTAACTTCAACAAATGACTTTAAATGTTCCAGACTAAACAGACGCTGATGTTAAAGCTTTTTAGCCCCACTTTCACAAACTGTTGCTGTGTGAACACAAACATGGGACAGGGTAGTTCCTCAGACTAAACAGGAGCTAAAGGAATGTGGGAATTTAGTTCTTGGTACTTTCATGTGGGAAAAGACTCTTAGATCTTTTTTTTAACCTTACACAGGCTGAAGTTTACCACAGTTTGCTCAGGTCTGCTCACAATAACAGTCTGTTTCTCCTTCTCACCTGCGAGAAGGAACCGGCGGACCATCCTTCTTCACAACCTCTTCTTCTTTATGTAACTCTTCCTGGACAGCTCCACCGTCTTTTCCCTCGTCGGCCTCACATATTCCGAGTGAGTTTTTCTCTGGCGGCGCTGGGGCATGGGCACTCTTTGAAGATTTGGTTTTGATTTGAGAAACTGAATCTTTCCCCACACTTGGCTGCACAGAGAGGGACCGCGTGCTTTCTACAACATCCTCTTCCTCTTCATCGAATGGATTCAGACTGGGAACCTCTTGCGACTTTAGTGTGGGCCCTTGGGAAGCTTTAGATAACGAAATGTCCGCCTCTGTTTGTCCGGGTCTCTGCGGAGCTGGCTTTCTTCCTGAACTCCTGCTTGTTGTTGTTGTGTGGCTATTGTTTACGGGAGAGGAAGCGGCGGTCACAGGATTGATCTTTTGCACAGCACGTTGAGGCAGAATGCTGGCCGTTTTGATGTCTCGGTCTCTGCTGGGCTTGGTCGGTCTGGCGTCCTGTTGTGCTGCCCGCTGGCTCTCAGATGAGTTCGTTCTGGGCGGTTTAGGAGCCTGTCGCTTTTCGACTTGTGCGGCGCTAAAGTCCTTTTCCACAAACGAGGAGGTGTTTCTTTCCACAGGCAATTTACATCTGCAAACGACAAAAAAAAAAAATGGAGAATTTTACTTTTGAACAGATAGAAGCTTAATTAGATGAGGAAAGTTAAAAGCAACGTAATGAGGAGGATTTAGTAACAGCATTTTATTTGGAAAAAATGCTTGTAAACATTCTGACAGAGCTTAGACAAAACCATAGACTTACAAAAGGCCATATTCCTCCGGTTTATGTGATGAAGCAAATCAGTTGAACACAATGGTACAAACTGCACTTTTATGGATAAACGAAGGCTTTTGTTTTCAAGGTTCTATATTGTATTCTTTTTCTGATACAAACAAACCCGCTCACTCGCACAATCGTCCACAGGTAAGAGAAGATTGTATATACAGCTTTTATTTGGTGATATTTATGCCATAGTTTAAGTTTGGTTGTCAGGTTTGACCTATTTTCCCAATTATGACTTGATATTTTAGCTGTTCTTTTGACTCGAAGCAACATAAGAAGTTTGACAGAAGTTTGGTTTTGTTACACAATAAACTAAAACAAATAAATGCACTTTTGCACAATTTGAATCTTTTTTTCTCAACTTGAAATGTTTACAGACCTCTATTTCATTGTTATATTTCATTATTCACTTCTTTTTTTTTTTTTTTTTTTACGGGCTAATGCTAAGAGGTATACAGTGCCATGTAATTACCTGACAGGAGTCCTTCAAATCAACACTATCTTGGATGTTAAGTGATTGAAGGCTCTTTATGTCTATGGGCAAAAGTATGGAAAGAACACTTGATATAATGGCCTAGTTTTTATCTGAGGAGCTTTTGTTTTACAAAAATTGGGTTTGTGCCATAGACTGGTTTGTGCATGGAGTGTCATTTAGTGAAGTATTCTCTTTTTTTTTTTTTTTTTTACCGCTTATCCTGTTAGGGGTCGCGGGTGACTGGAGCCTATCCCAGTGACTTTGGCCTTAGGCGGGGGAACACCCTGGACAGTGGCCAACTCGTCGCAGGGTTAGACAGACAACATTCACTCTTCATTCACTCACAAGGGAAACTTTACTGTGATGCCTAATTAACCTAAACATGCATGTTTTTGGAGGTGGGAGGAAACCGGAGTACCTGGAGAAAACCCACGTGACACGGGGAGAACATGCAAACTCCACCCAGAGAGATCGTGAGATGTTAGTAATGGTGTGAAGTATTCTCCCGATTTGTAAAACAAAAAGATTCAATTATGAAAGTATTTAAGGGAAAGTTCTTTAAAAGTTCATCATAGCTAAAAGAGTTTTCAAAAGCAACGTGTAGCTGGAATGGACATTTGATGCTAAAAGCTCAACACTGGAAGGTCGCCCTGGTTCAGAAGACTCCCATATCAAACTAAGTGGATGGTCACTGTTGAGCTCCATACGTTACCATGGCTACGCTCTCTCGAGTCATTATAATAATAAATAATTGGTGAAGTACTTGGTAGTATACAACATTGACTTTCATTTTCTGAACTTTCATTGGACACTTCACGTCAATACAGATTTGTACTGAGGAAAGTATGTACAAATTCATAGATCAGATTTGTACAGATTTCCTCAAGTTGAACGAGCCTACTGACAAGTTTACTATGAGTAAACTTATCTTTTCCAATCAAAAGTATACAATAATGCAGCACTTTGTGTAAAAAATTAGATCACTGTGTACTGTCTGAATTTAATAATAGAGAATGCCAAATGGAGCCAAATGGAGCTCTCTGATTGGCTGAGCTTGGGTGGTCCTCTCCAGTTTCACTTTGTTGTTTGTAAAAAGACTTTTATAAGTTGTAGTTGCAACCAAAAATGAAACATGTCGATTTTAACCATGTGTCAAAGGATTTATGAAAGGAAGTTGTCAAATTTAAACCTAAATCATGCTTACATTGTGAAAATCAGCCACTCACCTTTAAGGGTCATTTAGAAACAAAATGTGGAACTACATAAACACTACAAATAAACGTACTTATCTTAATGTTTTCCACAAGTTTACACTTGGACTATGGTGGTACAAGTCATCCAAAACTGAATATATTTACTTAATACACATTTGAAGTATGAACCAAAATACAGTATAATTACTTCTAAAGGTTGATCCAATGCTACGATTAATAAAAACCTAATAAATAATAACATCAGTCATTTTTCAAACAAACTCTATACTGACACTATAAGAGCCAGCCCCCTTCGGCCCTTCTCAGTCTGCATGTAATGGTTTGGAATAAATCAGGATAAAAGACTATTAATTATAAGACATATTTAAATGCAAATTGGTGCACTTAAAAGCTTTATATACACTAATGAGGCCCTCAGACAACTTTAGATTAAGCATCAAAGTAATCTCCGACACATTGTGCAGTTTCTGGTAAAGACACTGGATACACTGATGCTAAATGTCTCTGATGACGCTGATGTTACTGGTTGTTCTCACTCTGACACACTTAGATAAGCCCTTTCTTTCTTTCTTTCTCTCTCTTGCACAGAACAGAGCTATGCAGTTTTCATGACGGTGTCAGATTCACACGGGCTGGTTACTGATGCGTCACCGACAGAAAAACACAGGGTAGAGTAACACGCGGCTCAGATACGCTTCGACTGAAAAAGAACATTATTATCCATTTTAGACATGATAAGGCTCAGGATTGTGACATTACACCAGTAAAATGTTCAGTTTAGAGCTGCAATTAACCATTATTTTGAGAATTGATTATTGGGCGATTATTCTTTCGATTAATCCAGTGTTTCTCAAACTTTTTTGCCCTGGACCTGCCTTGCCTGGAAAATCCAGACGATGTATTAAACATATATTGTCTGGCCGCCTTGTCCCTCTATCGGATTTCGGTAACCGTGATTGACAGATTAATTAGCCAATCAGAGACACGCATCTTAAGCTGTGTAAAACCAACACGGCTGCTCCCGACGGAAAAAAAATACATAAAAATATCACGTGGAACTGAAAAAACATTGCGGATTTCTGCAGAATCATTGAGCAAAGCAAAAAACGATTTAATGTGAGGTGAGTGAAGTTAGATTTTGGTCTAAATGACAGACGACCAATCAGCTCCTTTGTTTCATTTGCGTCACGCAAATAAACTAATCTGATTGGCCGGTACGATGTACATTTGATCTGAAACGCAGGCGGAGGGCGTGGTGACCAGACCCACTCTTCACAGTTTGCGGAAGCGTGGGTTCTGGATCCCAGGCAAGGACCTGCCCCTTGGAATGGAAAAAATGCATGCCCCTACCCCGTCTGCAAAAGTACAAAAATGTCTGTGATATTTTGACTTAAATAATAATTTTAGTACTAATTATATATTTAAAAATGTCTATAGATAAATAAACTGATGAACACTGGTGTTGTCATTGGCTAGTCAGCTCAGTTTGGATGTGTTTAAGATCAGAATGTTATTTCATCTTGTTTTAGGCTGAACAGATATTTATATATCCAAGCTCATGTGTTATTCTCACTGATGGAGGAGTCTAGTTTAGTCCTGGGTTAGTCCTGGTTAGTCCTGATGAAAACTGGTCCAGTTCTGGGAAAGTCCTGGTTAAAACCAACTGAGTGAGCACTATACACTGTGGAAGTAAAATGATCTGTTTCAAACTTAAAACATCACAAACACGTGAGTAGAAGTTTCGCATCGCCGCTGATCGAGGCTGATTCTCCGCGCGCAGATTAAAGAGGTGTCAGCGTCACTCTCGTTTGAGTCTTTAACGGGTCGTATTACTGTGATGCGCACTGAAGTCAATTTTTATGGCTCTACAAAATGTCCAAATCAGCGTTAGCCAGTACCTAATTAAACAAAATTTAAGTTTATTTGGATGTATTTTAATGGTCTTTAATACGATTTGCCAATAGAACAAGAGCAAAGTGGATTGTTTTGCTAAAAATATATAAAAAAAATCACTAGAACCTAATCAATAAATGCAACTCGAATTGACAAAAACATACTAAACCCACGTGGCAAATCTTTTTTTAAGACAGTAATAATACTGTACAACAAATCAAGGTAACTAGTGCTTTGTAATATTAAAGTTAATTCAGGGCCGGATCACATTCTTGAAGAACTGATTTGGCACTCGGGCTTAAGTTGAATAGACCTGATCTAGACAACGTTTTGGAGGTGTAGTCTGTATTTACTGACAAAATAGTTTTTTCATCAAACACTGACAAAAATGACTTAAATGGTCTTAATTTAGATCACGAGCTCATAACTGATTGAATTCTATAGCAATTATTTTAATTTGAGGTTTGTTTTATTGCTACGGCGCTCCATAGTACTCACGAAAAAAAAATATTTATCTCGAGATAACTTTCTCGTAATTACGAGATAACTTTCTCGTAATTACGAGATATTTTTCTCGTAATTACTAGATAATTTAAATGGCTTTTCCCACATTCTATATACCCACACGCTTCGTATAGGCTAAGCTAGTGACTTTATCCACAACAAGTAGTCTTTTCTGTGCTAGCTTGATGTTTCTAAATAGCTAAGATGTACTTGTGGATTTCGTTATGTTAAATTAAGTGCCTGTGGTCTTCACTGCAATGTTTACGGTCGACAAAAAGTATGAAAATAGCTAATAACGTGACTGTCAACTCACGCTACAGTTAGCATGCTATTATAAAGACGGCCAGTGTGTGGAGCTGTTCACCCACCAGAAAGAAGCTAGTGGTAATCGGCAGGTTTTTTAATAAAACTCGATCTTCTTGACTGTTGACAGTCAGTCTCACTCATCCTTAGAAATGAGCGGCAGTTTTTCTGTGGCTCCAGCATCTGTTTTCAATCTATTTGGCCAAAAAGAAGAGAAATGCTGCACATTTGCTACACTTCCGCATGGATCACCCAGAGTGGCGGTACTGCAAAAATGCCCGTATGTTGCAAGTCTGTTGCAGCACTTCTCTCCTTTATGGCCAAATAAATTGAAAACCAGACACTGGAGCCACAGAAAAACTGCCGCTCATTTTTAAGGATGAGTGAGACTGACTGTCAACAGTCAAGAAGATCGAGTTTTATTTAAAAAACCTGCCGATTACCACTAGCTTCTTTCTGGTGGGCGAAAAGCTCCACCCACTGGCCGTCTTTATAATAGCATGCTAACTGTAGCGTGAATTGACAGTCACGTTATTAGCTATTTTCATACTTTTTGTCGACCGTAAACATTGCAGTGAAGACCACAGGCACTTAATTTAACATAACGAAATCCACAAGTACATCTTAGCTATTTAGAAACATCAAGCTAGCACAGAAAAGACTACTTGTTGTGGATAAAGTCACTAGCTTAGCCTATACGAAGCGTGTGGATATACAGAATGTGGGAAAAGCCATTTAAATTATCTCGTAATTACGAGAAAATTATCTCGTAATTACGAGATAAATATTTTTTTTTTTCGTGAGTACTATGGAGCGCCGTATATTGCCAATGGAACAATAATTTTAAAAAATTTATTGTTGAGCTAAACATAGAGAAAGACGAGCATTTTCTCATCTGAAATTAACAAAAACAACAAGAAATGCCACTCCACTTGAAATAATCATACACATATCTAGCTTTAGTTTGTAGAATTTTCAGAATCTGTTTAGTTAACATATATTCAAATCAAGATTAAACTTTTGTTAAAGAGAAACTGAATGCAGAATCAACTTTTTTTCCACTGTCAAATTGTTCCTGGTCAGCAAGAATGAATGCTTCTTCTCCATTGAAATGAAGGAGACGTTGGTCAGCTGGCAAGTCAAATTGTGTATATGGGTCCAAATTGAATTATCTACTGTAAACAATAGTGAATGACAGTGGAGTGCTGCAGTGGATCAAAATCGAAGTAAGACTCACAAAAAGGTGCTCAGGGTTTGATGGATATGTAGAAAAAAGAAGAGGTAGAGACACTCTATTTTGCTGTGGTTTTAATAGTGAATCACGGCGTTTCGACCAGTCTTCTTCAGGGCTAGTGGAATTATCTACTGTTTCCAGGCTTTTTACATTTTGTGCTAACTCCTCATTTTGCAGTTATGTGTGCACAAGTACTGCCACGATGGTCAAAGCTTCAGTGCATTTTCATTCACGCCACGTCACATCGAGTTGTACCGCCACTGACACCGCAGTAACTAAAATCACGCTGCTGACTCTGCAGCTAAGCGAGTGGTGCAAGTTCGTAGGTCAAAACTCGACATATGCAGTTTATTGGCAAGCCACAATCAATACCAATCAGAAATCATTCTGGAGGCCACTTGAAATCATCTCAAGAGCCTCATTTGGCCCTCGGGTCACCAGTTTGAGAGCCCTGCCTTAAAAGCATTCAATTCAACTACAAAGTATGACATTTCCAGAACAATCATCTTAAAATGTCCTTCTTCTTGTATTCATTATGATAAATAGTTTGTTTTTTTGTCATTAAATATAAATGAAGTGGCATTAAAAGGGTCTTATAAAGGTCTTCAGTTTTACTTCACTCAATGTGGAACAACTTTAAACGTGTTGCTTTATATTTCTATCTTTATCTGCGGAACAATATGTCTGCACTTTTGTATTTGATAATCACTATAAATGTACCAAATACTAGAATAATTGCCTTTATTAACAGAAAAGTGTTTGCAAAATGAGAATTTGTTGAGTCTGGATTTGAATAACTCAACCCCAGATTTGGAAAACACATAACTATCATTTGTGGTTTATTAATATTATATATATATTTCAGTTATAATACATTAGAAGCAAGATTCTATAACAATGCAAACAATAGACTACATTATATTTCCTTGAACCAATACGATCGCTGCACAACTCTAAACTTTTCCATTCCCTGCATTACGCTGAACATTAGCTCTCACATGAAGGACCATCGGACAAAACAACAGCTTTCTTCACAAACACTGTCCACCTCAACCACTCTTAAGGGCTTCAGCGCTTGTCCTACATCTGTCCACGTCCTTTCTAGCGTTTATGCTTTCTGCGTGTGTGATGTGCTTCTATATGGAACCTTTTATGTTCCTGCTGCACCAGAAATACCACTCTGGGAGCAAAGAAAGAGAAACACATCTATGTAATGCACTCAATTACGAGAACAGCTGCAAAAAATGTGCCATCATTTAGTGTAGTAGTCAAGACCGAACTAAACGAGACCAAGACCTTTCTAAGACCAAGACAAGACCACAGTCCATTGAGACCAAATCAAGAACTTTTTTTCCATTTATACAATTATCAGTGTCTAATAGGGATGTCACAATATCAAATTTTAGTATTGCGATTATTTTGATGCAAAATATCACGATTTAGCGATTATTCACGATTTCCACGACCAACAACAATCAATAATCATTGTCTACCATGCTACTTTTTATGAAATTAAACTTTCTGAATGAAACAATCTTGATGAGACAAAACTTTTTTGCTGCATTTGTTAAAAAAAAAAAAAAGATTGTATCTGAAAAAATATTATAAACTTTGTTTCTAAATTTGTGTTTTTTCTATATTTTAAAAGCAGAGCTTTGCTTCTAAAACAGCCACATTTAGAGATAGGTTAATATATTTTTTTATTTTTGCTAATATCAGTATTTGTTATACTGTCAGATATTTGCAGATTTTATCCATAACAAGGCTCACAAAATCACAAATTTACTCACTATAGCAAGAAAATGTATTTATCTTGAATAAAACACATTTGCAGCAATAATAGATTGTCTTTTTCTCTAACTTAAATATTTTTTTCATTACTAGGTTCAGAAGAAAAAGAATAATTTTGCTTTTAAAATAGTCACGATTATTATTTTTTTGTTCTTACGATTATGTTGTGTTTGGAATAATCATGATTATCGATTAACCTAATAATCTTGACATCCCTAGTGTCTAAATGATCTTACTATTGTGCAGTGCTTATTCCAAACTGTGCCTGGAGCAGGTCACCGTGCTCCTGATGCAGTTTAGCAGAGCGAGGTGGTCATGTAATGTGGTCTCGGCGTCCAAGACAAGGGCCGAGTCTATGAAGACAAGATTGAGTCCAAGCACCCTTGAGACCTGGGAGTATCTTGGATATTTAGGTCTAGTTTACAAGACAACGTTCCCAAGAAAACCGTCACAGGCGTAACGTTTTGTGTTCACAGTTTATATGGTTTTGTGGCGAGTTAATCTTGCTTTACATGGAAACACAAAGGGGATAATTGTGCTAGGACTCCAGATGACCTTACCATGACCCCACGCAGCCTATTGTAACATGGGCATTGTAAAGATTTAAAAGTTGTTAATATCAATAAAATGGCAAAGGAAGCAACAAGGACCAGCGTGTGGGGGAAAAAGGAAGATCGCCAACAGTTGGACAGAAACACGGGGAGGACGGCTCACTTTACCTGGCGCAGACACAGCTGTCCTGCACGTTCACATCAAATAATACATTCTTTTTTTCTGAACACACAAATTTCAATGGACTATACAAACCTTCAGCACCCGGAGAGGCTTTGGAAGATTTGTTTTGTGTGTCCTGCAATACACAGGTAAGAAACACATGACACTGTTGGCTTAACTTTGTGAGACGCTGTGAGAATGAAAGGTACTTTGGCTGAAAGAGAAATTTTTGGCGACTGGGCAGTCTTCTTCTACGGTCTAATACGGTCTTAAGTAACGGCTACTGCCCGCTAGAGTTTAGATTCTGGACTCGAGCCCGAACCCAGCCCGAGCCCGACCTGACTTTCGGGCCAAGACGCAGAGCCGCACTGAACACGTGCGCTCCGCGGATGATTGACAGCTGCGTCAGAACACAGCGCAAAACCACCACGGTGACAATAAGCAAGTGTTTTAAGTGGCCAGCTATACGGCGTGAGAAGTTTGATGCACCGCCGCGGAGTGAGGAGAGAGAGACAGAAGACTTGTGTATAAGCGCGGAGCAGGTAAAAGAGGAAGGAGAATGAGAGACAGGAAAGGCACGTCTTTCATCTCCCCGGATCAAGGAAAAAATTAGGAAGAAGGGAGAGAAAGCATGCACATGTTACACACGCAGTGAGAAAAGAGGGAACAAGAGGGAGAGAGAGGGAGAAATGTGCGGTGGAGGAAGCGCTTTTAGTGGAGAGACACTATGTACTGTAAACACATGAGACACATCATAAGGATCTTTTTCTGTCATTAAAATGCCACAGTTCAGTGAGTGGGCGGGGCGGGCTCACTTCGGGCTCAGGCTTAGGCACAGAGAGACTGACTTGGGTTCTGGTCAGGTTTGGACACGACGTGCGCGGGCTCGGTCAGGCTAGATTTTTGGGCCCGATCTAAACTCTACTGCTTGCGTATATCAGTGACGTAACAGTCTTCACTGACCGTTTAATTTTTTCCTGTTTACACAGCGGTGCATCCACTGAACCAGACCCTGAAACTACCTCTTGAATCGTATCCAGAGGAACGCAGATTCAATGAACACGTAGCTTGTCGTCGTGTAAAAGAGAAGCCAATCTGACATAGAAACGTCTTGGATTTGTGAAAACATTGTCGCATAAACTTCCCCTTAGACTAGTAACTATGGCAACAATGACACAGATATAACGAGATAAGAAAAAAGGAGTGTCATTGGTATAGCTCCAGTCACCCATGACCCTAAATTGAAGATCAGTTCTTTGAGTTTGCACATGCTCAGTTTGGTTCCATCGGTGAGAAATCAGGTGTTTACATGGACACACACAAAACCGATATATTTAAAAATCCTGCCCTCAATACGTTCAAGTCTGAGACAAAAAAAAAATGGTAGAGGGGCACACTGGGCTTAAATAGTGTGCACAAGGTTTAACTACATTTGATCAGATGTTTGTATCACTCCTTCAGTAGAATTTTTCGACACAACACAAAGTGGATGCTTGCTTCTATAGGTTTCCATGGCTATGCTGTCTTTTGTCATTATAATTAATTTGATGACTCAGACTGTAAACAACTGGACTTAAGTGGTGATACATACTGTAACTGATCAGAGGTAAGAACAAATCAGTGTTGTGCAAGTTTCATGTAAGTCTTACACAAAATAAAATTTACCTCGAGACATCTGTAAACTTTAAATTACCCGACGACTTTCTTACATCCATTCACACGGGTGTAATCAAGGCCTGTGATTTGCTTGAAAATGGCAACAGATACGCCTTAATTTGACAATAACCTTTTGCTTCATTCGTTTACGGTTTGTTTTATCGTGACCTGAGCTGTGGCAGTGTAAATGTGGCTCAGAATTATACTGTACACATGATCAGATTACATATGAAACGCCTCTCTTTTAATCTATTTACGATGATAAAAATCTCTCCATCCAAAGCTTTGACCTTTTGTTACCACAACAACGGGATTGTACTTCCAGGTAATTGTAGAAAAAATAATTGGAGCATGATGTGTGGATAGTAATAAAAAATGTAGTTCAAAACTGAAGGCAGCAGAGTCATTATTAATTAAATTATATAGAAGGATTGCAGAAAGAGACGCTCCCAGCTGGGAAAACTTTGATTGAAACATCAAAATGGGACGAGAGCAGCTGTTTGGATCAGATCTGAACCGGTCTGACGGACGTCTGTCTCCTGAAGTTTGAGACACTGTTTTTCT
The DNA here is from genome assembly GCA_038363315.1 of Mugilogobius chulae. Classification (NCBI taxonomy): domain Eukaryota; kingdom Metazoa; phylum Chordata; class Actinopteri; order Gobiiformes; family Gobiidae; genus Mugilogobius; species Mugilogobius chulae. The sequence goes on from CM076409.1 coordinate 6,043,901, forward strand.
TGCAATGTAACGTTTATGGGTCGTAGGGTAACATTTCATTCACAAATGTTGATTTAGCAACATTTTGTTTTCGAACAGTGATAAACTCTTGTAGTTAGCTGACAACAGCGCTGGCTCGAGTCATTTCCACGGTTTGTGTCAATGAGCCGCAGCTCTTTCTGGATACCAGGTGCGGGCTCATCGCCCGTGTTGATAAACAAATGATCCCTCTATATCAGGGGTGCCCAAACTTTTTTCCTTGGTGGGCCAAAATTTGCAGATTTTTTTCTTTGCGGGCCAAAATGTATTGCATTGAAGAGTTCCAAGGGCCAAACATAATTTTGTTCAGCATTTAAAAAAACATTTTGAGATAAGATGATGGTTAAAATATCTTTTATGAACATGTTTTAAGAGATTCAACATGAATTTTGTAATTTGACAGTCTTTTCAACACAAAACTGAATCAAATAGTTAGTCCTAACAAACCTGAACAACCCTACGCGGGCCAAATTGAACCATCTGGCGGGCCGAATTTGGCCCCCGGGCCCCACTTTGGGCACCCCTGCTCTATATGATTCACAAACTGAAAACAGACATACTGAGTTTTATGGGAGGTAAAAGTCACAGAGATTTTTTTACAGAATATTATGCCATGCGAATAGGCCATGCGAATAGGACATTAGTAAATTAGTCTAAATCCTTTGATTTTAGTTTAAGTTCTTTAGCGTACAGCTTGTATTTGTGCATTTTGCCATTAAAAAAAAAAAGAAAAGTGAAGAGGGACATTGTAGTTTCTTCATGCAAAGTAACACAAATTACTTTTCAAGAGAAAGTCTCAAGGTTCCAGGTCCTAAGTCACCTTCAGGTCCAAGTTCTGCCCCAAGTCTTAGTCCATTTTCTCAGGTCAAGGCTTAAATCATCAAACTAGTGACTCAAGTCCAAGTCACGACATGCAAATCCAAATCTCTGTGCAGGAAATAACAGTTTATTAAGTTTAGAATACACACCTCTGTCGGGCACTGGTCACTGTCGCTGTGGACTCTTCGTCTCTTTCATCAAACGGGTTTGTAGAGGAGACTTCTGTGTGATCTAGAGTCGTTTAGCTGCTTCCTCCTGTTGTCTCCTTTTATCTTCTTCTTGTCTCCTCTCCTCTTCTGCCAATCTCTCCTTTTCCAGTTCCTCCTCTCTCCTTTGTCTCTCCTCTTCTCTTCTCCTCTCTTCCTCTGCCAGTCTCTCTTTTTCCAATCTCTCCTCTTCACTCTTTCGTCTCTCCTCCTCTGCTAATCTGGCCTTTTCTAATCTCTCCTCCTCTCTCCGTTCTCTCTCCTCTTCCAGTCTCCTTTCCTCCTCTGCTAATCTGGCCCTTTCCAGTTTCTCTTCCTCCATCCTTCTCTCCTCCTCCATTCTCTCTTGTTCTAGTCTCCTCTCTTCTTCTAATCTTGCCCTTTCTAGCTTGTCCTTTTCCCTCTTTCTCTCCTCCTCTTCCAGTTTCTCTTGCTCCCTCCTTTGTTTCTCATTTTCCTTTCGCTCTCTCTCCTCCTCTAGTCTTCTCTCTTCTGCTAATCTTGCCATCTCTAGTTTCTCCTCCTCTTCTTCTCGTCTCCTTTCTTCTTCTGCTAATCTGTCCCTTTCCAGTTTCTCTTCCTGCATCCTTCTCTCCTCTTCAATTCTTTCTTTCTCTAGTCTTTCCTGCTCTAGTCTTCTCTCTTCTTCTAATCTTGCCATCTCTAGTTCCTCTTCCTCTTCTCGTCTTCTTTCCTCTTCTGCTAATCTGTCCCTTTCCAGTTTCTCTTCTTCCATCCTTCTCTCCTCCTCAATTCTCTCTTTCTCTAGTCTTTCCTGCTCTAGTCTTCTCTCTTCTGCTAATCTTGCCAATGCTAGTTTCTCCTTCTCTTCTTCTCGCCTCCTTTCTTCTTCTGCTAATCTATCCCTTTCCAGTTTCTCTTCCTGCATCCTTCTCTTCTCCTCAATTCTATTTTTCTCCAGTCTTTCCTGCTCTTGTCTTCTCTCTTCTGCCAATCTTGCCATCTCTAGTTTCTCCTCCTCTTCTCGTCTCTTTGCCTCCTCCATCCTCTTCCTTTTCATTTCCTCCTCTAGCTTTCTGGTTTCTTCTTGTCTAAGTCTTTCTTGCTCTTCTTCCAATTGTCGCATCCTCTCCTCTTCTTCTAATCTCTCTCTCTCTAATCTCATCTCTTCCTCCACTCTTTGCTTCTCTCTTTCCCTCTCCATTCTGAGTTCTTCTTCAGCTCTCATCTCCTCGTCTCTTCTCCTCTTTTCTTCTTTATCATTTTCCTCTTTTTGTCTCCTTTCCTTCTCCTCCAGCCTGCTCTCCTCTTCAGCCAGTTTCTCCAGCTCTCTCCTCCTAAACGCCTCCTCGTCCACTTCCTGTACGCTCTGCTCGATGGTGTCCTGCTCTTCCTCCTCCTCGGTCCAGGGGGAGCTGTGGCGCACCGAGCGTCTGGAGCCCGCGGAGGGAGGGGAGCCGTCGGGTACGTCGTCCATGGAGCCCACGCCGGAGCTGGCCAGGCTGAAGCTGGAGCTGGCCCGGGAGGTGCGAGGCGCGGGTTCATCGCAGTAAACGTGGCTGCCGTTGATGCACACGTTGCTTTGTTCGGCGGCGAGTTGGGATCTTTTTTGTCGGAGCTGCCGCTGCGTTTGTGGCTCAGGAATTTGAACTTCTTTTTACCTGAAAAGACAAAAAGACAAAATGTAATGCCGATACAAAAGTGTTGAATCACAATGTCATGCCAGATGGATGTGTTCTGGAACTTAACTCACTGAAAGGGTTTAGGAGCATTTAATTAAATACTTCAAGCTGAATGGGTGACTTGTCAACTAGTGCCCACCTTAGTTTGAGCTTATCCAATCACAGCAACTAATCATAATGACGTATCAATATCCGCATGGGATAGAAAGTGTCACTCTTCTATCAAAAAGTAAGAGCATTTCTGCTAAAACCGAATCAACAGCAGCAGAAACATGTACATCCACAAGAGCTGCCATCTTTGTTTTGCTTGATTCAGGCGCTACTTAAGCCACGGTCACAATGACGACATGCTACGACCTCTCTGTGAACAATTATTTGCATGTTTCCTATGTCATTCTTGAGACGTAAAAAAATCAAGTGTTCGCAGCCCGTTCGTAATTGGGGAAGCTTTAGGGCACACACAAGAATGCTGTACGGCTTCATTTCCTCAAGAATGTTGTAAATTGTGGATGAGAGTTAAAAGTCTACTATAAGAAGACTGTAGGAAAACAGTCCATCCTCCGCGATGGTCATACGAACTCCAGATTTTGTACAACCGGTGAGTTTATTTGTACAGGTCATTTTGACCATAGCTTCAACCTTCCCCTGCTGCAGTGTGACTGGGCCTTTAAACCACTGGCTCGTACTGCAAACCAATCAGCTAGAACCAGACGGATATCTCGAGTTTGTGATTTCACAAATACTGCGTGAGAATCCTGGCCAGGTTAAGTTTGTTCTATTAAGTCGAGACACTGCAGATTAAAAATCTTAAATTTATAGCTGTCAATGTTTACAAGTTTTTCATCTTGTCACGTTCATTCATCATACAAAAATAAGACTTTATATGTATAATTTTGGCCAAAACAAAATTAAAGTATTGATTTATTTTGTTGACATTTTAGATCCAAAGGATTTTACAAATGAGATTACAGATATTGCATTTAGTAATTGGATAAACTAGATTTATCCAAATCAAGCCAGCAAAGTCACATTTTTATCTATTTTTTAACTATTTACTTTGCATGAATCAGGCTTTTTGCATTTATTCATTTCTTTACTTATTAGAGTTATGTTCAATTACACTAGGCTTAAAAGCAGAAAAGCTTGTATCAACTTAGAAACAGATATTCACAAATTCTTCAGTGAAAATGTTCAAAATCTTTAGAGGCTGGAGAAGAATCCATTTGGAGAAAACAGCCTTTGAAGTCACAATATCCCAAAAAACTCCTGCATTAAGTGGATTAAATTAAATAAGAAAATGTCTTATGAGCAGAATAGAAAATACTGTTGTTTCCAAATAAAAGCCCATAGAGAGATCAAAAAACACAATAAGGAACAAGTTTTGACTGTGTTGTTCAAGGTAATATGACAGTAGAGTGACCAGATGTCCTACTTTGTGTGAGACAGAGCTGCAGTTTCAACTCAAATCCCACATCACTCAAACTGAAGTTGTTCGTTTCATTCACTGTCAGCTGCAAAAACCTGATTTACATGATCAGACGTCGAGCGCTCGGAAACAGACACGACCGGTGTGCTTCTTGTGCTCATTATAAAGAGTCTGTAACAAAGTCGGGGCGTTCGAGAGTGAGCGGGAGAGATGCAAAAAGTGCAGAGGCCATCGGAGCAAAAACACTCTAAAGTAAAGCAGCTGCAGGAAGGAAGGAGGGCTCTGTCTGAGGTGAAGGGTCATCTGAAATCTTATTATTCTTTTGTTTTATTCAGAAGTGATCCAGACGTTCCTGGACAAGTTCCTCAGACATTTCTGCATGTCAAGTAACAACACAAAGACTTCTGTGGCTCTTACAAAACAAAACCAGGTGAGTGTTTGCATTGGCATTCTCACTGACCAACGTATACAGCAGAGATGTGGACCTGCAAATCAAACTGTATTTACATTGATTTATGACTTGAGTCAGACTTAAGTAACTATTTTTGATGACTTGAGACTTGGATTTGGAACTCAGCTTGGACTTGAACACCAGTGAGACGACTTGATGCTTCTCCTCAAAAAATAAGGTTTTACATTTACAAACTGAAATATGTCCCGTCTATTTTTTGTGACTTTTGTTTGAAATTTTATCATTTATAAAATTCTATCAATCTGTAGAAATACAAGATGTATTTGGTAGTTTGAGTTAAAGACTTTAAAAGACTTGAAATCAGAGGCTCTGACTTGGCCAAAGACTTAAGACTTGAGACTTTCAAAACAGTGACTCAGTCCCACTTCTGGAATACAGTACAGTAAATCCTAATGTACTAACTCAGCATAGCAACTTGGCACTGTTAAAGTTTTTAATCTTGAACATTTGTGATCTGAGATAAATTAACTCAAAATCAGTCAAAAAGCCTACAATAGTTTTGGTCCATCTTATTCGGTGAATTCCACAGCTCCTTGTTCAGGGCCGAGCCCCAGAGGACTAAACGTAAACGTCTTTAGCTCGTGGCTCACACTTTGCGTGACATAATTTCAGATGCTAACTTGCATCATACACTCCTCCCTTCTCCTTACTGTTATGGAATCTTTAAATGCTAATTTATCCTTTACGTTACATTGCTCTTTGATGTTCGTTAAAGAAAACACTCGGGACAGCCAAAGACTGCAAACACTGTTATTAAAACTGTAAGTTGCTCCTCCTTTGCCTTACTTGATAATGATTCAACCTTCTCATGAGGTCATATGCCCCAAGTGGAAGTTACTGTCATTAACTAACCTTTTGTCTCACTACTGAGATTTCTCTAACACTTCTCCAGCTTTGATGTTGTCAACATCATGTTTATGAATCAGTGACAGATCTGCTCAGGAGGACTGGGACTAACAACATGACACGGACTGACCACCGTGACCGTTTTACTTTAAATTATGCATAATTGTACTTTTGCAAATAAACCATAGTTTTGAGCTCAGATAACTCTGATTCTTCCAGATGGATACGAAATCCAGCAACATTCCTTACGTCTGCAAATACTTTTAGCCCAATGAAAGTTCAAGCAAATGTCTGTTATTGTATGTTTTAACTGAATGTCATAATTGCATCTGTATTTCACATAAATATTAGAAGAGCGAGTGGCGGCGCAAACAGAAGGCATATAAAGCATATAAAGGATTGGTTGCTCGTTGCTCTGAAACAAACAATACAAGACCTGATCTCGACTGACAATGCGCTCACTTGGATCAATAAAAAATACTTGTTGCCGTGTACGACATAACAATGGAGGAGTACAGAGACTGAACTGGAAGGGGAGAAAGTTGTACTATTGGATAAGCTACATTTTATAAATGAAGCAAGCCTCTATCTATCTCTCTCCCTCCCTCCCTTCTCTCTCTCTCAATGTGATGTGCCTACGGGCAAAACTAAGCCTTTTGCAAAAAAAGTGGGAACACAAAGTTTTGGGGCGTCAACTTCAAAAATATTCTGCGTCTAATTTCAACTAAACGCTGTCCAGTCTGAACGCAGCATAACACCTTGTCTAAAAAATGTGCCGGGCAGCAGTTTGCCCAGGTCTGGCGTACATGAACCAAAGTGTGACTCACCTTCAGAAGCCTCCACGTTGAGACCAGACGACACGCTGCCGCTCAAAGACGAGTTTTTCCCCGGCAGGACGGACATGGACTGGGACAAACTCTTGTGCAGGTTGGTCTTGTGTGAAAACAGCCCCTTCACTTTGCTCTTCTTCTTGGTCTCTTTCCCGGCTGTCCCCTCTGCGTCGCTGCCCACTTCCTCCTCGCTGTCCGTCATCACCTGGGAGACGATGTTGGACGAGGTCTCTGAAAAGCCGTCCTCCTCTTTCTTCTTCTTGCCCCTGACTTTATCTTTAAACTTCCCGAGGCGCGACCGTGACTTTCCCGCGGAGGAGATATCGAACATGCTGGCAGTCATGTTGTTTCTGGTGAACTGGATGTCCACCAGCACCTCGCCGCGGTCCTTGTCCGGCTTTCCAGATTTGTCCAGCAACTTGAACCACCTGCGGGAAAAGAAAGGGACAATAAGTGGACAGAAAGATGGAAGTACACTGTAAAAATCATAAAGGCAATAAGTTAAAGTCACAACAACAACTTGACGACATGTGTCAAAGACTGCATTTTGAAGTTACTATTTAATGACACGCAATTATCACTAGGTAAACTTCAGTTGTAGTAAAACTGTTACTAGGGGTGATTGCAGACAAGAGCAGGCAGCTTAAGACAAGCGGAGAAGATTCATTGTGGACACATTGACTCTACGGGACTTGTCACCTGACTGTTCTCGAGTGCAGGAGACAGAACAGCTCTCACAGTTTTTAAAGTGCTGCACTTTAAAAATACAAGGACATATAACATTGTGAATGTGTTTGTTTCCCTTACACATCACAAACTCACTCACACATCAGAGAAAAGAATAAAGAGCTCTTCATAAAGTTCTGTCTCTCAGAAAATGACTTTCAGCTGATTAAGATCATTTAATTAATGAAGCTTCTGTAATTTCCAACAGCCTGGGCTTTTCTGACTCATGTTAAACATGTGTGATGTTATAAATCGACATAAAAACTGCGTTTGATCAAAGTCGATCAGCCATCAGTTCACACATGTTCATTGCACTACATTTCCCAGCATACACCAAGGCTTTGTAGTCATCGAGGCAGTGACGTTGGGCTGAACTGCAGTTGCTTTTTCTTGCGTCTGCAGTTAGATTGATCTCTCGAGATTACTGGGGCCTACCTAGCACTGTCGTCAGATTTTGTTAGTTTATCTAAATTAATATTTGTTGGTTTTTTACCTTAAGACAAAAAGAAACATGAAAATTACATTTAAACAAAGCCATTGTTGTTATTGCTCAGAACTTGTATTTTTTATTAGCATTTGACCAGGAAACAGTCATATTTAGTGTCCATATTTAGAGGTCCTAACCTGGTCAGCCAGATGGTTTATCTCGCAATATTTGTGAATTCACAAACACAAGATAAACCATCTGGCCTTCCAGCCGCTCGATTGGTTTGAGAGTCTGAAACGGCCGTGGTTCGGCCCACTCACATCACAGCAGCGTGGTTTTGAGGCCCAACCACATTATAGCAGGGCGGACGAAGATGGGCTGTTAGCGCCGAGTCTGATTCAAGCTAAACAAAGATGACTGCTCTCGTGGATGTACGCGTTTCTGCTGCTTTTGATGCGGTTTTAGCAGAAATACGGAGTAATTTCTTTTTGAAAGAAGAGCAGTATGTGTGACCAGGGCTCCAGACTGCGAGCAAATGCTCGCATTTTGCGACTATTTTTGGCCACAGTGCGAGTATTTTTTTCAGCCACTCGCTCCGGTGCGAGCAGAAATTAAAATGCC
>CM076409.1:6056934-6388520 GCA_038363315.1 Mugilogobius chulae
TTGTAAAATGAGATTTTTACCGTTTAAAGTCACAAATGCAATCAAGCTAGTTCCGGCTGCTATCTACTAGCTTAAAATGGCAATAAATAAATGTGCCGTTTTGGGCTTTCTATTGGCAAACTTTTGTAAGATACATTCATAAATATCAATATAAAGAAATAATCTTAACTGTACACTTACAAATAATGTGTTTAAAAGACGTAATTTCGGTTTTTGACCTTCATGGACCCAGGAAGACTAGCTGAAGGCATTGCTTTCAGCTAATGGGATCCATATAAATAAACAAAAAACAAAATAAACTGGACAGAGACTATTCTGTTTTCATAATCTAAACTACAACCAGTCTGATGTTATACAATACCTTACTCAGTGTTGTGGCTCATCAAAACTCAGTTAAATGCACAATTTCCATCTTTTATGTGGCCCTCTGCTTCATAAATTTCTCAAAAGCGGCCCTCAGTGGAAAAGGTTTGGACACCCCTGAGGTTCTTGCTCTGAGGCCAAAGCGTTAACCACTACGCCACCATGTTGCCAATTATTGTCAGAAAAACTATAATATATGTAAAACTAATCATAGAAGTGCATTAACATTACATTTATGCCCTTCATTAAAAAAAATGAATAAATTTTCTCTTTTTGTGCACAAAATCTGAAACATATTGCCACACAACTATTTCTATATAAAGACATTTTTTCTTACTTTATGTGACAAAACTTCAGCACAAGCCTGACATTCATGTAGCTATAAATGTATTTCTTCTCTTCACCTGCAGCGTCTGGTCTGGACTAAAGTGACGTGCAGTTTTATTAGGTCTAAAGCCTTCTTCCTGGGTCATTTTTGTAACTACAGAACAAAGTAAGTGGAACAAAAGAAATACCATGTGCACACAATGTAACTATTGTTTGTTTGTGAGTCAGAGCCGTGTGAGAAACAGAACATTATGTTGTTATGGAAATGTTGTGTTGTTACGAGGAAAACTGAGTCAGTGAGTTGAAGTTCTGCTCAAAGAGGATCTGATAAACTGTGTGTGTCAGCAAAACCAACTCCTCAAACATTACTCACCAAGTCTTAAGTCAGCTCCAAAAGATAACATGTTCTGAACCTGGGTGTACACTGTGCTCAAAGTTATTTCTCACTTTCTAAGCCTGACATGCCTTTTTAGTTTAAGTTATTGATTATTAGAGATACAGTGGTCCCTCGCTCTATCGCGGTTCACTTTTCGCGGCTTCGCTGTTTTTTTTGTGTGCAATTTGGCTTTTTTTTTTTTTTTTTTTTTACAGTGCAAGGTCCTATAGACGTGCGCTGTAAGCTGCTTTTCTCTCAAACGCTCTGTTTAGGGACTGTATCACATCGCAGAATTCACAGGCAACAGCACAGAAGCTCTTATAGAAAGTTTGGATCATGCAGGGGAAGCTGACCTGACGCTCGGACGTTCCTCCAGGTGAGGATTTGACTCTGGGTTCGTAGTTACGATGATAAGTTTGTTCACGCTGGAACGTCATTTGTGTAGTTCAGAGATGTGTTTGAGGAGCGTGTTGTGACTTCGCTAGAGTCCGGATGTGTTTCGTGGCTGTTGTGTGATCCGTGGCTCTGCGTCGGCTGTGGAGCCAGTGGGACGCTCTGTTGTATCTTGTGGTGAATCATGTGTTCAGCGCATTATTACCTGTACAAAAGACACTAAACATCAGAACCAGGCAGGTTATCAACTGAAATTATTGGTAAAAAATGAAGCTCACTACTTCGCGGGTTTCGCCTTTCACGGGTTATTTTTGGAACCTAACCCCCGCGATAAACGAGGGACCACTGTATCGCGATATTCATTTGATAAAGATGAATTTTAGAATATCGTCATATGATTGCACTTGCAATACGGCTCTTTTTGCAACAGTGGCAACCGTGTTAATAAGCGACAAGCCAAAAGCCAAAACAAACAAATCATTAATAAAGATTTTAAAACACAATTTGTGCTCCATGTTTGATCCACGAAAATATTCCCACTTCTGACTGAAACTTTGAAAAACAGCTAAAATTCACAACGCTCAAAATTCGTGACTGTCCAAATAAAGAAGTCTTAAGATCCTCTAAAGCTGCAAACTTGACAACTCTTGGCAGTTTTTATCGATCCCTCTAAACCTTGAACAAGAGTTACTTATGCCCAGACTGTGGAGGCTCTGCAGAGGCAAAAATACAATAATGAAAGAAGCAAAACCTGGTGTTTGAAAGAAGAACTTAAACTGGGAACTAAAATGGCCTGAAACACATAATTATAATAATAAAGACTATATAGGTATCATCAACTATACCGTTACCGCAAATGTCCTCTTTATGTGACTAAAATTAATAAAATATGAGACGTTCTGGGTCACATCAGAGAGCTTTCATTCATTCATTTTCTAACACTTGTGCCCGTAAGCAGTGGCTGGTGACTGGAGCCTTTCCCAGTGCATTTGGCCTTAGGCGGGGGAACCTCTTGAACCTGGTCAACTCATTCAGTCTCTCATTCATTCACTAGGGGAGATGCCCAAATAACCTAAATGCATGTTTTATGGGCCAGAGTACGCGATAAGAACATTCAAACTCCACCCGGAGAGATTATATGGGAGTCAAACCCCAAACTCTTATTTAACCACTCTGCTACTGTGCACCTCCTCACATCAGAGAGTAAAGAGTGAATTATTCTGTTGAATTAAAGGCACAATCAGGATCTCAGCTGAATGATCCACATATACTTCATGGATCGACACAGATATTCTAATCTGGCTCTACCAGATGGATAGATGAATGGAGACTTTCACAAAATCTGATAATTCCAACTGGAGAGATCCCCACCGTATGATTAAAGATGGTCTTTGTTAAACAATGGCAGCGCCGACAGCCACAGTTCAGCATTTCAGTCTCAGATTAAAAATGTTACCACGATGTTCCAGCAGTCATTCCAGACTGATAATGTGTAGAACTCCAATTCACACTTTTACACATCAATCTGTTGTGAGCCAAGTTAAAGATATTTGATCCCAACATCGGAATCGGTGCACCCACTATTGATGATGTCGAGTTCATAAGCTGGTGAAGGTCTTGTATAAGTTTATATTGGTTCTATAAATGTTTTTATTTTCCATCACAAACTGTAAAATGCTTTGAGTAGTCTAGTGATAGTGGGACATTTGTTATCTTTGTTTTTTGTTTTAGAAAGCCAAAGCCACAGAGAGATCTGGGCAAACTTTTGTCTGTTCACAAAAGCTTAGTTTGAGCTCCTACATTTATTATATTGAGGTATTATTTGACATTGACCATTTGGTTTCTGTGCTGGGCTAACTGTAGCTACTTGTTAGCATGCTAACAGAGGTTAAGCAGTTCATCCAAAAGTCACATGACACTGTCATCTTTTATGTGCACAGAGCTACTCTTACTGTACACAGAGAACATTACATTTTCTACTCAAGATCCCCCGTGATTCAAAGACAAAGGCAAGATTGATTACATTTAATTAGACAATGGCACTTAATTAAACATACACACTTTGCAATCTACTGAGAATCTCATTAGTTTGACAGTGTTTCAGGTCTAAGGCTTATATTCTCTGATTATTATTTGTCAGAGCAACAGTCTTCTGTTTTCAGAACAATCTCATTTGTAATGTATGTTTTAAAAACACAATTCTGTTCAATTTTTGAAATGTTCAGGTTTAGATATCGTCCCATATTGAGTAAAAACAGCATGAGCTTCACATTCATAGCCTTAGATTCTTGTTGACCTGTTGTCTCACCTTAAATGCCTTTATACAGATGCGAGCTGTGTTTTTGCTCTGCACGTGCCCAGTGTTTGTCCAGCGTTTGTAAGAAGTGAACCTGCCCAGGTGGCATTAGCCGTTACCTAACCAGATTAAAGTGTGGTCTAAACACAGAGCCGTGCTAATAACATCCAGCGCACAAACAGCTCTTTTCTTTGTAAAATCTCTCTGTAATCAAACTGTTTCTTTTTGCTTGCACAGAATAACTTTGCTTGAATAGGAAACAGATTAGTGCATTCATTTGGGAAAGCAGTCGTGCAGTCGTGAAGTAGTTTTGGTTAAACTTCTGGTGGAAGAACAAACATCACACACTGGTAATGACCAGGCTGGTGTCGGAGTCAAAATGTTCCAAACTCCAGTTCAGCGCTAATGTGTGCTACTCAATATTCTATAACAATACAATAATAAAAAGCTTTCTACAACACAAAACAATAATATTTTGTAAATGATTAGCCCAGATAAAGATCAAGTTTATTACAAAAAGGTCACATTTTCTCCCCTTTTCTTTGTTGGACAAATGCAGCACCAAACAAACTTGTGACTGTATTTGTAATACCAAAGTAAAGTAACTATTAGATGAAAAAAGTTTATGTATATTGTCAGGGTTCCAGCTCAAATGTCAAAGAGGATTTTATGAATCACAACTTCTACATTAGCATTTTTAGACAGTTTTTAGCCAAGTTTATGAGAGCTAAAAAGTTCACAATTATGACAATTAGGATCAAATACAAACATTTTTGTCTCTCAAAGAGGCAATAGCAATAATAGATGGACACCAAATAGTGGGGGGTCTGGGGGATCCTCCCTCAGGAAAATTTGAACCCAAATGAGATATTTCCTCTACGGATGGAACAGTATTGATGATACTGTGATAACAAAACTGTCACAATATATCGTCATCACCTGATGATATTAAAAAGCATGAAAAATTATGAATACTTGTTTAGTGGCAACACACAATAGATTATATTTTAAGCTTTTTAATGAAAGGCTGACATTGCTCGTTTCTCTCTGAAAATCTAGCAACAAGAGAGTCTTTAACAGCTGGATTTAGCCTTTGACAGTGAAGTAAGAACTTTCTGAATAATCAGATACTCAAAAGACAAAAAAAAAAAAAAAAAAAAAACAGACATGAATTTGATCAAATCAAAATCGTGATCTAGCTCCAAGAAAATCTTGATATATATGTTTTGCTATTATGTCCAGCCTACATTATATTGCTTACCTTAGAAACTGTAATAAAAACATAGTTTGTACCTTAAACATTTTATGACTAAATCATCAGGACATTTCATTTTCCATGACATTCAGCCATTTTCTTATTTTCAAAGGGTTTTTCAAGACTGGAAAAATTTCAAATTAATTTTCAGGTTTCCAGGACACGTTAGAAAACAATACCTTAATCTCAATACCTCAAGTTATTTGCATAATGAATTGTATTGATTTTCCAATGAAAACACTTCATTAATAAATATGAATCATTAATAAATATTTTAAAAGACTGAATTGTGTAATGTCACATATATATAAATTAAATCAGGAATCACGTGTAAATGTAATTGTAAAAAAGCCTTATTGTTACAAAAATGTGATTCAACTTCACTCAAAGAAGAGACTAAATACTGTTAAACAAATATACTAAATATATAAAACTGCTTTGGCTCATTCTGCTTTGTCTTTTGTTAAACAATGAAATATTCTCTTCTCTGAGTCACTGAGCTTAAGCAGCCTCGGCCTTCACTGCAGCAGTCAAAAGATAAACAAACATATACACACATTTAACTGTGACACTGAACTGTGAGGCCAACATGTGAATGTCGACCTTCATATTCAATGTGTTTTATAGCTGTGTTTCTGCTTTGAGCAGCCTTTGTCAGACGTAACTAACAGTAAACATGGTTAACAAACAAAATGCAGTTTTAAGGCTGAAAGGGTTTAGACTTTACCAAACCCTGTAAACATAAACTATAACAAAAGATGGCAACACAACAGCAAGGCTCTGAATTCAACTAAATATTATTATTATAATGTATAAATATGTACATATATTGTGTTTATGTTGAATATTTACTGAATGCTCATATCCATTCATTCACACAGAGGCCTCTACACATTCACAGACAGCTGAATACAGTTTATGTGAGCGCATGTATGAATATGTATGTGCATGTAAATTGTACAGCTATGCTATATGCAAATAGAACATGGAATGTTTGTTTTACATCTTTTGACTGATATGTAAATATTTCACACTAACCCCCCACACAACCCCGGAGGACTACAGAAACCGGCAAATGTATTTGTATGGCATAATTCATACAATAATCATCATGTAAACCTAGAATCTGGTACAAGCATCTCTGCAAGTGTGCCTAATGTAATTGTAATCTCTTCCTCTTCACAATGAGTTCACCTTCCTTCCTTCTGGCTCCAGGTTTAGGTTTCCAGCAGTGAGGAGGAACAGATACTGAAAGTCTTTCGGCGGCTGTACAGTTCTTAAATGTTGCTCTTGTTATACGTCTTTCTTGCTTTGTTGATGATATTTGTTCTGCATTTGGGGTCCATATATTTTCAATGTTTTTCTGTCTATAATCCTTTTATGCATTTCTCTTTGCTGCAAAACTAATTGCCCGATGGGGAACATAAATAAATAGAAGTTGCCTGTTTGATACTCGTTTGATGATTTAATGTGTGATACTTCGCTAAACTACTTCATATCTGAGTAAATGTTACACCAGCCTATTGCAGCTTAATTTAACATAAGTATATTTGAAGTGGCAGCAGTTTGTCCCCAATCGTCTGCACAATAAATCTTTTTCAGATCATAAAAAAACGTCCTGTCAGCAGAAAAAGTGCCGATGAGGCAGAAGTCTGCAGTTCACTGAACAAACAAAACTCACACAAAGTAGATTCCAGAGGAAACGAGGAGGAGCCCAGTCTGACTCTGACTTTACCTCTGCTTTTTAACTATTATTGAAACTACAATAGAGTCATGTTAGGAGAATGTTTGAGTTTCACTCATCGACCTCAAACACCTGCAGAGAAGAAATGTTTGCTCTCTTTAAATCTGGTATAAACTCATTAAAGGAGGAAATGCCTGGGATTTGAAAACAGCCCAGACATTCCTCTATTTTCTCTTTAACTACTGGATTTATGTAAATCTACCTAAAGCAGGAATTTTCAATTATTTTTATCAGTGAGGCAGATTTTTCAGAGGACTGTGGTCTGATGGCCGGACAACAAAACTGAACTACAAATGTGTTTTACATCCAATATACACAAACAACTCAAAACAATACTGTTTAAAGTACTAGCCACAGGCGTTATTTACAGAGGGGTTAGGGGGGTCATGACCCCCCCAATATTTGGACACGCTGATTTTAACCCTCCCAATATTTTGACCGGTATAAATTTTTGGTGTCGCGCTTCGCTTATATGTCGTTTTATTTTATATTTCACTGTCTTAACTATTGCTGTATAGTTTGATATTTAATTATTCTCTGTACCGGGTCTCTTTGTCAATCAGTCTTGGATGTCGAGGAACATACGCTCATTCCGACCCCACTGTTCGATCTGTCAGTGTAGCTCATGGTGCAACTCTAGTGTCGCTGGAGAGAGTTCAGTGGACAGAAAACGCTGGTTTGATTGTTATTTAGTCGAAAAAAGGACAAGATCTGTAACTAACAGTTGTGTTTCCTCAAATATGGAAATAGGCTCTAACTCTTCGGTTTGTTGTTGCAGTTGTCATTCTAATATTCGATTATTTTGATATCTTTACTGTTTCTAACCTGACTCTTCCTACCATAACATCACCACAACCCTCTCTATTTAGGCAACTGTAGATTTAAAGTTCTTATAAATGTGCTTGTGTGTGTTCAATAAGCAAAGCGGAAAGCAGAAAAATTAACCAATCAGATGCTTCTACCTCACGTCAGCGTTAGAGAGGTCAGAGGTGAGCGATCACGTGATTTACAGTGTCTGGAAAGCGGCGGGAGGACTGATGTAGACAACAAATACGGTAACTACTGGAGTTTGGGAGAGAGTTGTTTTACATTTAACGGGGGAAAATATGCCGGAGCGGGAATGCCTACTGGATTTTACATCAGTTCGTGTGGAACTAAAGAATCAGGGCGAAGGATGAATACAGTGTTTTTGGTTCTAATATTTCCCAAACGTTTACGGGTTTTCCGGTCCTTACTATAGAATTTAAAATGTCAGTAACATATAATCCACATCAGCCCATCCTCATTCACAATACATTTGGACACATTGCAACAGCTTCAGCAGAATCACTTTCTCATTGTGAAATCCCAGAGACCATTTTACCACCGGAGCCACACCAAATAGTTTAATCAAAAAAAGCAGAAGTTTAGTGAGCTAGAGGAAGTTTCACAAGAGCCTGGCTGTTACTACGACAGAGCACAGTGCTGAATGAGGAATTAAAAAGTGCCTTTCACTCAAAACAATGGTGCGACGACACTATATGTGCTGATGAAGTCTAAAGTGACACGTGGAGCTGTGCGGTCCTTCCTCCTGCTGTTGAGTCTGTGATAAGACAAAGGCAGAGCTGCTCTTATCACAGAGAGCAGCTGGACGAGTCAAAAGAGACGACTGTGTGAGTGTGAATGTGTGCTACAGATACTACAAAACTGTTTTCTCTCACATTTGGTCTGGATCTAAATACACAGATCACAGTATAAATTTAATAGTCTTGAATAAAAGTTTAGGACCAGTTTAAAGTTACATTTGCATAACTCTTTCATTTTTGACCCTCTTGATTGTCTCAAGTCTTGTGTGACTGGGATTGTTTTTAATGCAATGTAAAGCACTTTATTTATAAAACTTTTCATACATACAATGACGATATGACTCTGACTGAACTCTGGCTCAGGCTCCGCCCCCTTTCTCTTCCCCTCTGCTGCTGCAGACAGATGCACACAGAGAAGAAGGAGCACGTCGGTCCTACTTATTACCAGGTTATAGATGCAATGGGCTCAAATATCTCCTCCTGGATCAGTTTTAAATTATGTTTAAGTGTGAAAAACATCGCACTGTTCACGTGCCGTCTGCGTATATTTGACTGTATTTTTGTGTGCAAATTCTTACAATGTTTTGGACTAATTATCTCAGTCAATATTTGCCCCATCAATACGAAATAAAAACAGAGAGTTTAGACAGTTTTTTTGTCTCTACAAGTCTATCTGGAGCAAAATTTTTAGCTGCTCAAAGTTTAGTTTAGTTTAGTCTTTATTTGTCAGGGACCATTCATTAATCTTAATAAAGAAGAGATGAACTGCACCAGATTTAGCTATTGCTACTTTCCATCTGCAGTCCCTGGGCAGGTGAGCTCACAATACAAACATTTACAATTTATATTCATTTGTTCATAAATAAATAAGCAGTGAAGCAGACGATTTCATTAAAACAACAACAATACTCATCACAATAATTTCTAGAAAAATAGTTGTTCATTTTACAATTTAAAAACTAAATTTCATTTGGTTTCACTCAGTTTACTAATGTTGACACGTTTGGTTGTCGAGAATGTGTTTTTTTAAGTTTCATGTGAAAATATTTATATCTACAGACTGTTTCAGACTGTCTGGAAGCTGATTCTACTGTTTGATAGTTTGAAATGAAAAAGCCGTCTGTGCAAAAGCAGATGATTGTTTGAAGTGTTATTCACAATCTTGAAAATAATTCTTAGATTTGAATAAACAATTAAATTGTCAAAACTGAGCATTTTGCATTTACTAAGGATATTGCAATGATGGTAATGCAAAGGCTTTTTATCAAGTGCCTTTAGTGATTGATTATAGGCAGATCTGAGAGGTCTGAGTGAAGTCTCGTTGGCCTGAGACCAGCAGGAGAAACAATAAGTTATATGTGGAATAATCACTGCAAAGCTACACAACTGAACCCTTTATGAACATTCCAAAGATCGCGAAAACCATTCTTTACACACACTTTACCACGTGTGCACACAGTATGGTGATCTTGCGAAATCTCTTGCCATGAGATCTTGACCTAGAGTTGGGCCATTAATCGTAAAATCGCGAGATCGAATCGAACTGAATCGTCCATTATTTGGTTGTAGGTTTTGAATGGAAAGATTGAAAACCAATCTTTTGTCAGTAAACATGTGTAGCCAAAATCAAACTTTGAGGCAGAATCTTTATATTAAAAGTTTTTGTTTTGTTTATGTTCATGAATGTCATTTTTCATTTTTCTTTTTGAAAAGGTTAAACAAAATCGAATTGAAGATCAGTCAATATGAGAAAGAAAATTGATTTTTCCCAGATCGCCCAGCCCTATCCTTCCCTAGTTGTGATTAATCGATAAACTTGTTGCAGCTCTAGTTAATACCATGTGCTGTGATTGATCAGAGGCAGGTTTTCTGTCACTCACACAGAGCTGAGTCTATGTCCTTCCATCATGCTGCTCACTTAGACCCAGTCCTCCTCCTTTAAATCTAATATAATGTTACCTGAATATACACAATAACAGCTGAAGCAGATGAGTGGCTTTAGTGCACAGGAGCACAGCCTCTACAGCTTCTTTGGAATATTCTTTGAAGATGCACAAGCTTAATAAATGAAAGCTCCGGGCAAGAGCAGCTCCAATAAGATCAAATGAGCTGAGAAACTCTAAACCTCCTCCAGGTCAGACATGCAGCTGAGACCAGACACGGCTCTGTTACACTGACCACTGTCGCTGTGCACTGGGACGTTACATTAGACTGAATAAATCATGGCTTAAAAAGAATAGAGAGCAAGATTTACAGACTGGACGTCACGGCAAAAAACATCATGATTTTCTTTAAGCCGATTCTTGTAGGCTATTCCTATAGCCAAGTATCTGTTTTTAGAAAGTTCCTACTTCACTCTCGATGGCAAATCCAGCTGTCAAAGACTGATGAGTGTTGCCTGACTTTCAGAGAGAAACAAACAACCTCAAACTATCAATAAAAAGATAATCGATTAATTAGAACATTGTGGGCTTCCACTAGGGCTGCAACAAGTTAAGTTAAACAATCGCCAACTATTTTAGTAATTGAAAAATTGTTAACTGGTTTATTTAGGTTTCAAAACATGCCATGTTTTCAGAAAACCTCAGATTGTAAAGAATTGATGATGATGAGCAATGAAATCTGTGTTAATATAGATCTGGGCGATATGGCAAAAAATGTATAGCTCAATTTTTTGGAGCCAGATCACGATTGCAATTTTATCACGATTCTTGTAGACCATTTATTTTCCTATTTTTTTTTAGGTAAACACACTTCACTAACAACAGCTAAATTCATCAGCCAAAAGCTGATGGATTTTGGATTTGAGTGTTGCCAGATTTTTAGAGAGAAACAAGCAAACTCAGCCCTTCAATAAAAAAGTTAATAAAAGAATCGATTAATTAGAACAATTTTGCACAAAGGCGGACATGCTTGCACCAGATTCTAGCTTACAGCTTATTTACATCTGTAGTCCTGGGAGGGGAGGCACATTGGACATGTTTTAGATGTAGGAGGAAACCAGACCACCCGGAGGAAACCTACGAAGACACGGAGAGAACATGCAAACTCCACATAGAAAGGCCCAGGACCTTCTTGCTATGAGGCCAGAGCACTAACCGCTGCGCCACCGTGCAACAAACAAGGTAGTTTCATTCTTATTTGAAGTGAAAGGATTTTTTCTGTGAGAAAATGCTTATAATAGTCTCATTGTAACTAAAACCACATGTGTTATACATCTTGTTCCATCTGCAAATCATATCTTAAGAAAACCCACTCAAAACAATAAGTAAGTAAGAAACATTTCAAGCACTTGTTATCTTACTAGGATGATATATTTTTTTTCAGTGGACTTCAGCTCAGACTCTTCAAAAATTCTGTTTTCAAGTGACTATTAGATCGTAACAACAAATCGATTAAACGAAAAAATAATCCTCCAACTAATGGATTACCAAAATAATCGTTAGCAGTAGCCCTACTCCAAAGTCTGTGAGATCCAGAAACATGAATATCCACTCTTTTCCAAACATAAAAAAACTATATTTTTACAATTGAAACAAACGCTTCCTGATGTTACTAATTTAATGATTTATAACAATCTGCAGACCAAAGTATTTCCCCCAAAAGTCCTCTGAGGTAGCCCAAGCGTCTTTACAGTAATCTCATGACATTCCTTAGATTCTTCTGGGATTTGAAGCGTTACAGACGGACATGTTTGTGGAGTCGACACAAGAGACTGACCTTGTCTTTAACCATCTCTGTTTGTTTTTCACTGATAAAAGCTCCAGGAATGTGAGCTAAACCGAAACTACACTACAAACAGAATACACTTTTACTGATTAAACAAAGTCCAGGATTTGGCACAAAGTAAAGCTACGATATATGACTAAGCATTTCCTCAAAAAAACAAACAATATCTTGTGTCTGGGCTGTTTATGTGAAAATCTACTTCTGTAAGTTTAAAACCATGTTATAAATAAGGATGTCAAGATTATTAGATTAATGGGTAATTGGCTCTGTGCACGGAACTTCAGTTGGCATATTTTTTTTCAAAAATGCTAACAAAAAATGCTAAAGACCTGGCGCCTCAACCTCTGACCACCACCAAGTGTTCCCTAACCTGCATGTTATTGGTTGGTGGGGAAAACGGAGTGCCCGGAGGAAACCTCCCAGACACGGGAGGAACATGCAAACTCCACACAGAAAGGTCCCGGGCCGTGCAGGAGCTGAACCTGTGACCTTCTTGCTGTGGAACCAGAGCGCTATCCGCTCTGCCACCCTATATTTATGTATTTTCTCTGTCGTTCTCACTAGTAAGATGTAAAAGTGGACATTTGGTGGTCATTAGAGTCTTAAAAGATGCACAAAATCAGAAATCTCTTGTTAAAGTTTGTTAGCCGTTAGCAGTTTTATACACACATTTTATCTACAATAAAATACTAAAAGGTTTGTAAACTCAACAATAACTTGTAGCGAGGTTTGTACCAGCTGGCACTCTCTGGATCTTTCATAACTTTTGTTATTCGTTTTTTTGAGGGCTAATGCTAACAGCTAAAGGAAAATAAAACAGGAGAACGCTCCGGACTAGCTCAAACCTTACCGGACAAGCTCGAAGCTAAGTGTCTGATAGCATCAGAGTCAAACTGCGCGTCTACTAATTATATGTCTATGGTCAAAAGAAGTCATGCACCAATGTCTACGTCACCTATGTAACAGCGGGAAAAGTGCAGCTTCTGAACTGGGTTTCAGAAGGAGAAGTTGTAAAAGTGGGCAAACTAAACAAACAGAAGCTCCGCGCACACCGAGACTCGCTGTGCTCATGCGCCCAGGCTGAGGCGCTGTGCATTTAGGTCAAATGTTCTGAAGTGCCTGAGCTTGGCTTTGTGTGGACAAGGTCTGAGATTCAGAGTCTCTTTTTCAGGTGAGTCCTGGGGAGAGGAGAGGGACGGCATTAATGAACATAATTTAAGTTGTAGAGAAACTGGAGGAAACACTGGCAGAACATGCAAACTTGTTTTATAATGAGCAGAATGTGAATTATTGATCTGCATGTCATAGTTTCTTTCTAAACACTACAGTAAGTCTATTTTACCTCAGAAAATGTCAAAGATTTCCCTCAAAGTCTAACCTCAGCTCCAGACAACACTCTCCTGATTAAACTTTCCCTTTTACGACGGGAAAGAACAGAACGTGGATTGGAATTCAAATGTGATTAATTGCACACGGAGTGAACCTGGCCGATGATCTTCTGCTTCCTCTATGACTGCGGCTCAATCTGAATCTCATCTCACGCCTCAATGACATTTCAGCAAAACTTGATTTCACATGAAAATAATAATCAAAACTAAGCGACAATTTGACAAATCTTTAATCCCCAACTGGATTTCTTACATAACGCCGACAAGTCTAGACACAAAGGAAAGTGAAACGGCATCAAAGCTTCTGTGCTAATAGTTTAGTATGCAGCACACACACACAGCAGGAGTTTAACACAGTCGCTGCATTTTAACAATAACAGACTTTTTTTTTTTACCACTGGTTCTCTAAAAAAACATCTTTATTACAGCTGGAAGATATGTATTGTAATAAAATCAAAATCACAGTTAAATTTGAATCGGGATGGTCTGAGTACTCTGGAGACACGTCACAGTCAGGTCCAGGTGGAGACACGTCACAGTCAGGTCCAGGTGGAGACACGTCACAGTCAGGTCCAGGTGGAGACACGTCACAGTCAGGTCCAGGTGGAGACACGTCACAGTCAGGTCCAGGTGGAGACACGTCACAGTCAGGTCCAGGTGGAGACACGTCACAGTCAGGTCCAGGTGGAGACACGTCACAGTCAGGTTCAGGTGGAGACACGTCACAGTCAGGTCCAGGTGGAGACACGTCACAGTCAGGTCCAGGTGGAGACACGTCACAGTCAGGTCCAGGTCTGAAGACACGTCACAGTCAGGTCCAGGTGGAGACACGTCACAGTCAGGTCCAGGTGGAGACACGTCACAGTCAGGTCCAGGTCTGAAGACACGTCACAGTCAGGTCCAGGTCTGAAGACACGTCACAGTCAGGTCAGGTCTGAAGACACGTCACAGTCAGGTCCAGGTGGAGACACGTCACAGTCAGGTCCAGGTGGAGACACGTCACAGTCAGGTCCAGGTGGAGACACGTCACAGTCAGGTCCAGGTGGAGACACGTCACAGTCAGGTCCAGGTGGAGACACGTCACAGTCAGGTCCAGGTGGAGACACGTCACAGTCAGGTCCAGGTGGAGACACGTCACAGTCAGGTCCAGGTGGAGACACGTCACAGTCAGGTCCAGGTGGAGACACGTCACAGTCAGGTCCAGGTGGAGACACGTCACAGTCAGGTCCAGGTGGAGACACGTCACAGTCAGGTCCAGGTCTGAAGACACGTCACAGTCAGGTCCAGGTCTGAAGACACGTCACAGTCAGGTCCAGGTGGAGACACGTCAGTCAGGTCCAGGTGGAGACACGTCAACAGTCAGGTCCAGGTGGAGACACGTCACAGTCAGGTCCAGGTGGAGACACGTCACAGTCAGTCCAGGTGGAGACACGTCACAGTCAGGTCCAGGTGGAGACACGTCACAGTCAGGTCCAGGTGGAGGATCAGAACTTCAGTCTTTTCAGTTGTTAAGACCATTACCCAAATCTATTTCCTCTGGAAGAACGCTGCTGCAGCAGGTGTAAAAAGTCTGTAGCATTTCAGTGATTCAGAGTTAGGATATTGTTCCATGTGCAGATTATGTCTTTTTTTGATTATGTGTTTTTTGTAAATTACCTTTCTTACAAAAAAGAAGTTCAAGGCATGTTTCCAGTCACTGACCTTAAAAGTCAGAAGCAGTAGTTCACTTGAACAACAAAAGTCTAACTTGACTAGGAGGCCCACATCTCTGTCAAAATCACCAATATAAAATACCTGGAAGATAAAGCCTCCGATATCAAATGCAATTACTAGTATAGCAGCAGCCTGCATTTATTTTTAAGCCTTAAATTCCAAAGTAGCAATTCACCAAACCATACAAGTCTCTGTCTCCAGACTCCAGATTCTCTGTTACTGATGAGCTTCAGTAGCTTGAGAAAAATCCAGACTCAACTCTGTCTAGGGCTGTGCACTATATCGAATTTTAGATAATATTGTGAATGTTGTTTTCAAGATATCCTAAAAGTAAATATTGAGTTTATTGTGCAGAGAAAAACTTACAAAAAAGCGAAATTAAAAATCTAAATTTGAAAATAAGGGCACAAAAGTCATATTTTGCAGTTTTTGTGATGATTTCACATTTGTCTGGCAAGAAGTTGCGTTTACATGAACGCACAACGCCACGTATTGACGTCAACTAAAAAAGACATTTAACACATTTTCGTTGGATTGATAAAATATCCTCCAAATATCGTCATCGAGATATGCTCAAAAACATTTTAGATATTCATTTTTGTGAATATCACACAGCAGAAGCTCATTGGTTGAGCTATAAAATACTTTAAAGAGAAATATCTATTTGGATTTTCCAGGATCTAGTTTCAAGTCTCAAAGTTGATAATCCAGGCTTTCTATAGAATGACAAGGCAGGCATGTGTTATTCTTTGCCTAGCACCAGAATGCTCAATGAGTTTTAGGCAAAGTGCAAACTGTGACCACCTCTTCTATAGTAGAGAAGAACACATATATTTCCTACTTCGCCTGTAAGAAACTGGATATATACGCATTCTAGAAGCTTTTTATTACGTTTTAAACATTTACTAGATTGTATTTCAAATTAACAACTCCAGCGCCTAAAGGGTTAAACGACCAATTAATTATTCAAGGTAAATGAATCACAATGAAAACACAAGGATTCTTAGATCAGCAGGTCAGATTGGAGCTGCAACCAACTCATTTGGGAAGTGAGTGGCAAAATCTGATAAATATAAAGCTAAAATGCTAAGAAAGTTGAAATAGTTTTGAGGAAATGCTGTCCTAAACTTGTTTTCTCTGCTCAATGACTTTTGGTTGGAGCTTGTGTGATGCTAGACAAATATATCATTATTTGTTGACAATTATTCCAATGATCGATAAGTTACAAATAATAGATCGACTTGCTGTGCCCATAGTTCAGATTTTTGTCTTCTCTCAGTTGTTGAAGCTTTGTAACTAATGCTTAATAAGTGGAATTTGAACGTACCATTAAATGTTAGTCAGAATTGTATTACAGACGCAACGCTTGTCCGAACGACCGAAAACGAGATATTTTTCTAAAACCTTGGAGCTGTAATTCAGTCTAATATAATTCATTGTCAAGAAGACGCGAGGAAAACGCCGGGGGCCACTCGCTCAATAGAAGAGTTCATCTCCGCAGCTCCCTTCATTGATCCAGACTTGTAAATCCTGATTGTTTACCCCGGGGAACAAATCACTGAGCTGCTGCAGCATTCATGAGATCAAACCAGGCAAAGCGCTCAAGCATAAAGAAGAACCTGTAAGAACCGGTGCCAGTGATTGTCGTCCAATTATAACAAACAGAGGTCACGCTCACCGTCGGCCTCGGAGATCAATCACAACTGGATCAATAACACAATTTAAATAGACGCAATTAGCAAATCGAAAAGGCTGAAATGTTGAAGTATCAATTCCCAACATCAATAAAATATTCTGTGTGGTTCCATTTCAAAAAGATGATGTGTGATGTGAACAATTACATTTAAACAAGAAGAAAACACTGTTTTTATGCAAACAGGAGTAAAATTGTATATTTGATTTATTTCTTAAATGTAGAGGGAATATCCGTCAAAGTCACTTTCTGCTCTACTGTTAATGTCGCCGAAAGAAAGACATGCTGTCCATCTAATTGTCTGGCAAAATGTCTTTGATTAAACAACAAAAAAGACGAGAGTAACTATCTGGATCAGGTCAGAAGCTTGAGTTTTTCTCACAGTTTTTTCATTCACATGAATGTAACGTTAATGGGTTGTAAAGACAAATTTTTTTCACAAACGTTGATTTAGCAGCATAACTCTTGCACTTAGCTGACAACAGCGCTGGTTAGGGTTGCTGCTACAGCTTGTGTCTATGAGCCACAGATCTGTCTGCTGTCAGGCTACGCGCACATCGCCTGTGTTGAGAAACAAATAGTCTCTCTGTAGTAGGGCTGGAATCACTGGGTACCTTGCGATACGATACAATACGGTAGCTCACGATACCGATGCTATCACGATATGGCGATACTGCAATTATTGATTTATTGCCTCAAATATCTCACAATATAAATTTTAAAGTAGAAGCTCATACCCTTTTATTTTTTGGCTGAAACAATTGGCTAACAAAAGTTAAACCTAAGCGTGGTGCCAAGATGAGTGGGTGAGGCAGAATAAGGTGAATAGAAGAATTTTCCCAATGGACTGACCACTGGACAGCAGCTACAGGCTTGTATTACCCAGATTTGGGTATTCTGAAAGTTGACCTATTATATCAATCTCACTTTTCTAAGTTTTTAACCTTGTTTTGATGGCCTTACAGTACTTCATCATTAGTTTACTGATAGTTATATATGAATTGATCCATGCATAATGGAGTAATCTTGTATTGTTCTTCACCTGGAGCTCAAGTGCTCAGAAATCCTCGTTCTCACCTACCACCTATCCCCTCCCACCTGTCTGTATTTACTTGTTATAATTCAAAAGATTAATACTAAAAGTAAAGCATATCAACTTTCCAACAATAAAAAAATGTTTTTACAAATCTGTTGCTTTTATAGTTAAATTTTAAATGAAGAGGCGGGGCTTATCAGATCTGCAGTTTTGAACAGGAAGTCAAAAGAACTGTTCCTATTTTTAAGGTGTTTTAGATCAACTTTGTGTTTTACAATGAACAAAAGGTAAATTACTGATCTGCACATGTTCTAGTTCTTACTAAACATAAAAACACACAATAGATCCCCTTTAGGATTGTGTGTATCTTTATTGAAATATAGCACCAAAAAACATCCAACCACAGTTTACACTAACAATTAAAAAATCAAACAGCCAGAGTTTCTCCGGAGAACTGTTGTCGGGTCGGGATTCAAAGAAACTGCAACTGTGGGATTTTCACCGGGAGGCAGTAGACAGCTGACGCAAAAACCTCAAAAATACTTATGTAACCATCACAGACACAAAGACATTTAACAAGATAAAGGTGTTACTTAGTTCTGCTGCTTCTGTAAAAGTAGATTAGAGGCCTTCCAAGTATTTTAGGATCCTTTTATGAAAACATGCACTGCAAATCCAATCGTTAGACTTAAAAATGGCGATTACAAACTTCCCCAAACTGTGCAACTGAAAATAGCAGCGACTGAGCCAAAAGCCACAGTTGTTCCTCCAGGCCCAGACACTGACCTGACCATTTCGTCACCTCATGCATTCATTTATGTGCCATTTACATTAGGAACGCCATTATTTAGAGTGCTGGGCTTACAATTATCCAACCCGGGAACATTACCACTCTCACGATGATGGCTCCATTTGAAAAAAAACTGAAATACATCCAACATTTCCTTCCTTTTAACGCTCAGATCTGACTTCCTCCCACAGTGCAGTCGAGCGCCAGTCTAGGTATGATCATGAATGACAAATCCCCGCTGCCACACGATGAATACAATCATTTGTGAAGATATACGCTGTGACGCAGACGCCCTTTTTCAAGTTCCACAAAGATTATAGAGCATGTTACGTCTTCAAAACTGACAAGAGCGTAAATTGTCATGTGGAGGATATGTAAATAGCTATTACGCCATCTTCAGAGCGACCGAAAGGACACTGGCAAAGGTAATGCATATGGATCCACTTGTGCCCTGTTGTTTTATTCATACGACTGAGGCTCCGTGTGAATCCAGATTGGGACAACAGAAGAGTTTTGACACCTCTGTTACATTAGCAGTGGCACGGCGTGAAGAGCAAAGGCATGAGGAAGACATCCGTGGAGATGTTAAAGGCTTCAGGTGGGCACGCGGGGGACTCATAATCTGATTCTGAAGTCTTTCTGTGATGCCCTGTTGATGTGATCACTGTATGAATGTTTCCTTTCTCTGTGTTTGCGTTTAAAGATACAGCTCATCAAGTCACACTACGTTACGTTTAGGGCTGCTAGTTGCTAATTGTCTTGTTTATTTGAATTTGAACTGAAAACATTATTTATAACCGCTGCGCTAGACAGTGGTTAGCCGAAGTTACATTAGCCACACACAAACATCAAATCTAATCGAGATTAGCCTACAAGTTTTAGCGACCTTTTTGTTTATCTCTTTTAGCTACATTCTTTTACACAGTATGTGCCTTTTATGTCATCAGTTGTCAGCAATACGCGTCAAATACATGGGTGTTAAATCACACAAATAGTGCTGTGTAATAAATAGTGTTTCAGATGCTCCATACAGGAAATAACCAAGAAGGTAGGTAAAGTTTTAGCTGCGATAATGTAGGCTAATCTCAAATAGATACACTGACTGTTAAAGGCGACCTATTGTGTTTTTCTTTTATATTTAGTAAGAAACTAGAACATATGCAGATCAGTAATTTACCTTTTGTTCATCGTAAAACACAAAGTTGATTCAAAACAACTTAAAAATAGGAACAGCTCTACTGACTTCCTGTTGAAAACTGCCGATCTGATAAGCCCCGCCTCTTCATTTTAAAATGTAACTGTAAAAAGCAACAGATTTTTAAAAAGTATTTTTATTGTTGGAAAGTAGCTTTGTGACAGTATTGAACCATATAAGCTTCACTTTGAGTATTAATCTTTTGAATTATAACAAGTAAATACAGACAAGTGGGAGGGGATAGGTGGTAGGTGAGAACGAGGATTTCTGAGCTCTTGAGCTGCAGCTGAAGAACAATACAAGATTACTCCAACATGTAGGAATCAATTCAAATATAACTTTGAGGAAACTAATGATGAAGGAAGGCCATTATAACAAGGTTAAACACTTAGAAAAATGAATTTGACATAATAGGTCAACTTTAAAATCAACCCAGCGACTGAATTCTACAGGTCCTAAGTTTTTAAACAAGGAACAGCATGTGTATATTCCCTGTTTGATTGTAGGACTGTTTGTAATGCACTTATAGTGATGTTCGCCGAGCCGACATGTGACGTCAAAATGGTGATCACGTGACGCGTTGGTTAGCAGAAGTAGTTAAAATTTATTGGCGGCAAGCTGAATAAACACAAAAAAAGACAATGTTTGTCTCTTGCTGTGTGACTCGGTGCTAACAGGTTTGATAAGAGCAATCCATAAAGCTCCTACTGTGTTCAGAAAAAGCCTACACCAAAAAGAAAGCTTTTAATTTCGACAATTAGATCCCAATGGGAAAAACAATGAGAGTTAGCCAGAAACTAGCTGGTTCTGCCAACCAAATTGACGTCACGTCGGCTCGGTGAACATTCCTATATGAAAAGTGCTTTATAAATAAAGTTCGATAGATTGAATGATTGTGGCTGAACTGAAGCAATATTTCATAAATCAGAGCAGATGTTTGATCCAAGTATCGGACCAGTGCATCACTAGACATGATCTGTTGAAAATCTAGAAGCGACAAGTACATGCACAAACAGAGCTGGTAACTGGGCAGTGCTGAAAGGAGGGGGTGAAAGCAGGGATGAGCACGGAGAGAAGCTGTGTGATTGGTTTGACAGAAGGACCTGTACAAACAAGTGTCTCTTCCACTAACAGACAAACCATGAACCGCTCCAGGTAAAAAGTGTAATGAAACTCACAAATGTATCTGCTACCCCGGGATTTTCTGATTGAAGCTGTGGCGTTCGCAGAGCAGGGGGCGGGGCTAGTGCCACTCAACCAATCAGAACAAACTCCGACTTCACACTTGAGGAAATGTCAATTGTAATCTCGATTCACGAAGCAAATGAGAAATTAAAAGCAGATTAAACCTTCTGCAATTTATAAGTGACCAATTATAAACACTCAATCGTAACCCTTATGTCACGGAGAAAGTTCTTTTGAGAATCACTAATCTAAACGAACCAACCGGCACAGCTTAGCGCAAAAGAGTTTTTCAGTCTAATTTCAAATGAACGTGCTCAATAGTCATCAGCACTGATAAAAGAACACGCTGCGTCCATTAAAAAAGATTAGGCTATTAACAATCAGAGAACCAAAAGACGTGTCGTTGCTCTTATTTTTTCTATCGTCCAGCACAGTTTGCAATTTAAAGCAAATTAAAGATTAAAACAGCTAAATGAATGGTCATCAAATGTAAACTATAACTTCTATATCTTATTCAGCTTTACGCAGAGTGCTGGTTTGGCTAAAACTAGTTGAGACGATAGCAAAAATGGAACAGAATCGTGGTGATTTAATTCTGGTGTTGGGTTTCATGTGTCCCTCCATTACTCTGATCATTTTGATGTGTGTGATCTGTGGTTCTCCTCGAGGTTTCTTTTTTCTCTTAGGGTTTTTTTTGAGTTTTTCCTTGTCGAGAAGGAGGTCTAAGGACAGAAGGAGGGTCTAAGGACAGGGGATGCTCTGGATAATCATTCATCTGCTCTACTAATAATCTGCTTTGACATGCTTGATCAAATGTTAATAATCTTGGGAAGTCCTCAGAGACAACTGTTGTTGTGATTTTGGGCTATACAAAAATAAATTGATTTGATTTGATTTGATGTGATTGGGAAAAGGTTGATTCCACTGTCACTGTCGCAATCAAAGGAAGTAAACAGCAACTTATTGTCATGAAATTCTCATATAAAAGACAGTAATAGTAAAAAATAAGGCTCATACACGTTTTAAAATCAGAAATAAAGTTGAATCATGATCGAAGGCTTCTAGATTGACAATTGGAGCATTTTAGTCCTGATAATGTGAACAATGAGCGACTACGGCTGTTTTTTTGCGTTGACTAGACATAATTAGTTGCCTTCTTCTTCTATGGTTTACTGTGCAACAAATACAGCCAGGGAATTTTGGGTCCGGGGACGAAGTATAATTCATGTTCTTTTTTCCAAGTTGCGAATGGAAACACTCGTCAAAAGGGGTATTCTCTTATTCCATTTTTTAACTTGGAGATACGAGTTTGGTTAAAGGAAGCGGCCTGACGTAAACAAAGTTCAGTTGCTTTCAAAATAAAAGTTTGTTGAATTTAGCCTGCCGAATTCATTTCATTGATGTCTTCACGTTGTTTTTCATTGATTACTCACACTGTTGACGTGACTGTGGATGCGTATCATTATTATTAATTAATTATGGCTGTTATTCTCAAAGTCTGACATCCGGGAACTTTGGTCACGTGACTATGGGCGAGAGCCGCCATGACAGTTGGGGTAAAACATTGCGAACAAAATCATGGAACAAACATTACAGGAAAGCAAAAATGATGGTGAAAGAGTGTTGCGTATACGGCTGCACTGCCAACAGTGTGTCGAATTCTGACCGCAAGTTAGTAGACGAGGCAATCAACAGAGAAAAAGAAGATGGAAGCGCTGATAAGAACAGATTGTGCCACCAAGTTCTGACTGGACATGTTTACGTTTGCTCCACACATTTGTTTCGGGTAAGATGTACAAATTCATTTTTGGGATAATAGAAGACCCTTAAATAGCTGTATTTCAAGCTCCTATGAGCTGATGTACAGGAGTTGCAGATAGGTCTATTTTGTGCTAACTGCACAAAACTCAAGTGACTGTGTAAGCCCCAATTTTGCATTTAAATCTGGATCAGCTCATGCCCGATGTTTTCAATGTTTTGTAGTAAGTAGCTATTTGTGTTGCGGAGATGTTCTAACAGTAGCGTCCAACAACCGCACACACTTGCCATGCATACATCTAATGTACTTTGCATTAAGATGCAGCCAAAGTGTATTCATTATCCAATTTTTGTTATGCGTATTCCTTTCATTTGTTTTGATCTGCTCTTCACCTAACGCCAGTCTCATTTATTTGCTTATACAAATAATGTGATATAAAATTCTATTCCTTTTAAATAGCACTTTCAGAACAGTCTAATATGAATTGGTTTTAATTACTTTAACATAAACAAAACTAATAACTTGGCTTTTTTGTTTTTTACATAACAGTGGTCATTATGTTACATTGTACTAGTACAGGGCAAAATTCCATGATACTTGACTTTGTTTACTGTTATTCATGTACAAACCCCAATACTTTTATATAATATTTTTATGGGTCAATTTTTTTTTCTTTTTGAAACAGAAAAGAAGGTTAATGATCCATGCCACACAGATTATGTACCTTCAGTCTTTCCACGGAATGAAAATTCCAAGTTGTCAGTGAAGGTGGACAGAAATAAGCGCGCCACAATACAGATTCAGGCAAGTAAATAATTCTTCTGCTGCTTCTTCCTTCTTCTGCTTCTTCGTTTTATATTATTATTATTGTTACTGTTATCATTGCTTTTGTCTTGCTTCGAATAGTTTGTTAAAGCAAGCTATTCGGGTTGAGCAAGAAGTAGCAATGTTCATAGGAGCAAACAGGCATTTTCTTGGCCTTGTCTGTTTGATTTAATATACTGGTAAAGGTGTTTATTTCCAGGAATGTTTATTTTGTTTATTTGTTTTTCAGGTGCTCAGAGAACCCTTGCCAGAAAGAAAATGAAACTTCTCGACCAGCCTGATTTCAACCAAATAAAGTTTCATTCTTATGTCAAGTCACCAGATTCTCAAGTTCACGATCCTGAACCTGTACCTTTTCCTGATGTCAGTGATTTGAGTGATGAGGAAGATTTCATCAACAGCAAGGAAGTACAGACAGAGACTCTCCCCATGCAACAATCCATAGAGAAATCTGTGCGAGAAATGTTACATGATGAAATTGCAAGACGTGAAAAAGATGAGATCCTTGAAAGAGTTGCTGCCCTAGAGAAGTTAATATCTGTTTATTTCAGAATGCTGGCGAGGAAGGGCATCTGACATAGAGATAGTTAGAAAATCAGGTTTCATCAGTGCCAAGTATCATTTGCCCAGAGATCAAATATTAGCAGATAGAGGATTCACTCTGACAGATGACTTCGCAGTCGCAACCACATGTAGTGCTGAACTTATAGCCCCAGCTTTCACTAAAGGCAAGAAACAGTTATCAGCTCGAGAAGTCGAAACATCCAGAAAAGTGTCTTCTGTACGAATTCACATAGAATAAGTGATTGGATGCTTGAAAAAACGCTTTAGTATTCTTAAAAGGAACCTTGCCAGTGCAGTGTGTACAAGTTTAAAAGATGAAAGCTTGGAGGAACCATTTTCTAGCTGTGATAAAGTCTTGACTGTATGTGCTGCTCTATCAAATATGGGGCCAAGTATTGTCTTTCAGGAGCATGATGACAAAAGCATTATTACTTAAATGAAATACACTGAACATTGATTACTAGAATGCATTTAACAATCTGTTTTTATTCAATATGTATTTGTTGAACTTAAAAAAATTCAAGTATGTATATCAGGGTTCGTACAGTCATGGAAAACCTGGAAAAGTCATGGAAAATTAAAATCCAATTTCCAGGCCCTGGAAAAGTTTTGGAATTTTACTGGGTTTGGAAAAGTTTTGGAAAATGACAACAACCATAGCTCGAGACTAACGCCATCCCCGAATGTGAGCCTTGCTGGTTTCAGCTGCGTCTCTCTCGGCCTCAGCAGAGCAGACCCGAGTGGAGCGGAGGGGAGGGAGGAGGCTGCTAGTTCAGCTGCTCTGCGTGTTCTGTCCACTCCTGTCCTTTGGCCCAAAGCGCTCCACACCTTGTGATCCACGGAAATAATTGCATGGGATTAATCTAATTTTGTTCACATTCACGTTTTTAAGAAAAGGCATTACGCGCGAGCACACGCGGCACCGCTAGTCTGATGCGATGTAGCTTCTATCAAAACTTTTTTCGAGTTTTCAAACGGCTTCTATCGGCTCATTTGAGCAGCTGCTTTGTTACTAAATGCGCTAAAACTCTTCTACACTAACTCCACATCGTGTCCAGACAGAAGTCAGTTTGTGTAAGAGTTCACAGATGCTAAACTATGATGCTAACACAGCTAATCTGATGTGCTACTGCTGTGTTCCACCTGCTTTAACCTGCCTCTGTCACACAAACACAAAGCACAAATATAAACTCTCTGTCTCTCTAGGCTGCTGTCAAATACAAATTAAATGTTTTTATTATTTAGGACTCTAGATTAAGTTAGATTAGATTAGATGAAAATATAAATTGGAAGGACTATATTAAATTGAAAATAAATAAATTGTCTAAAAACATTTCAATAATGTAAGGCAAGATATTTTCTTGATCATAGATCATTACATGTTCTATACTCTTCTTTGGTTTTGCCATATCTAACCTATTGTGCTGAGATTTGATGAAACAACTACAAAAGTTCTATTTTGCAAATGATCCGGTTACATAAAAAGGCAATAAGAATTATCAATAAATGTGGTTATCTTGATCACACTAATATATTGTTTTTGAAATCGGAAATACTTGTTTAACGACATAGTTGAATACCAAACAGCTCAACTTATGTTTAGAGTGAAACAGAAGTCATTACCTAAAAATATACAAAAACATTTTGTTGAACAGCATAATATTTATAATCTAAGGGGCAATGTAAACACATACAGTTTACCTAAATTTCATACATTGAAAAGCTTTTGTATCTCAGTATCTGGTGTCAAATTATAAAGGAGCAATGTATGAAGCAATGTTCCAGCATGATGTCATTTAAGAAGAAATATAAAGAAATGATAATGAATTATGAAGCCATTAAAAAGTGTTAGTAAGCTATATGTTTTGTTTTTTCTCTCCCGTTAATGTAATGACTAAAATAATAACAGGAAACTGAAAAACTTATAAATAAGTTATAATTAGGAAAGGGTGTGGGATTAAATAAATTATACTTCTTCCCACTCCTTTTTGAACATGTAATGTGTGTAGCCTATAGGCCTATACAAATTTCTATTTTGAATTGTGCTTACGCAGTATCATAAGCAACTGGTAACTTATGTTTACATGTCTCTTTTTGGATGTTTTGCATGTTTGAAATAAACAAATCAATCAAGTAAGTTAAGTAGATAACCACACATTTTATTCAAATACTTTTAATTAGGCTAGGTATAAAGGTGTGACATAAATGTCAAAATGGACAAAAAAGTAATTAATTAAAGCCTTATTTAGAAGGATTCTAAAAAAACAGTAGCTATATTTAAAAAAAAAAGCACTGAAATTACGTCACAAATTACATACTTTCATATCTTACATCCTATATTTTTAATTTTCATTTTTAAAGAAAAGAAATTCGTGACGGTTCTCAAAAAAGTTAGTCTGGAGCCTGAACAATACTCAGAGTTGGGATCATTTGCTTTGACACAGTCCCACTCTTGTTTGGCTATTACATATAGAAAAAGCACAAGCTAAATAGAGTTCTTGTTGTAATTGGACTATATTGTATCTGAATCAAGTTTTAAACATTTTCATTTGTTATGTAGCTTTATAAATCTGTAAAATTTATATATTTAGGACTTAAGTTAATGAAAACAAATATTTAAGCATAATTGATGTGTGATTAAGTCGTGTGAATAGGTCATGGAAATGTTGACAATTGTTTTGAAAAAGTCTTGGAAAAGTCATGGAAAATCCTAAAACACAATCTGTACGAACCCTGGTATATGTAATGCTTTGCTTCATTAACCCTGTTTTACAACTTGCATTGAAAATCCATTTTCCAGCAACAAAAGAACTTCAAGTCTGATAAATACTGAACAAGAAATCTATAAGACCTTCCTCTGCTTTCTTGTATGACGGCAAGTCTTGCAGTACCAGGTTTTAGAAGATGGCAACAGTTTTAACTTTAAGCAAGATATGAAACCATTGGTCACAGATCACATCCAACCAAGTCTATGTCAGTAGTTGCACAACAGATGCAGTAGGTTTGTAGACTTTCTTGAGGTGTCAGTGGCTTTGAAAGGGCCTCTTCTTGTTCTGCCTTCCTAGTCAACAGCTTGGGTAAAATGCATTATTTCAAGATTCAATAATTTATTGTCATTGTTATATTAACAACGAAATTACATTAGAGCATTCTATCAGTAAACATGGCAATGTTGTACATAGTGTAACTGTAATTGTAAAGTGCAGGATGCCGACTGCAATGTGTGTGTAAACAATGCACTTTGCAAGACCCCTGAAGCAAATAGACATATCAACACAAACAACAAGACAAGAGAGACAAAATGAGGTAGATCAACAGTAAACAGTGTGTAGATGTGGTTGAGCTGCATCAATGCAAGGTCCAGTTCACGGTTATGGCCTGAAGGATTTCCAAAATGAATTGAGTTTCATTAGCATTTCACAAATAAATGTGCTGTCCCGGTCAACTCTACATATAACACAATCTCTGGGTGTCCATAACAAAGTCAGCATAGTGCACATCACAAACATGCACCTGCAGCTGCACTTGGGTGTAGTATTTGTGCTGAGAGTATTAGGCATAGTTCTTACACAAGCTAAGGGAACTGTCAGTCAATGCTGATTGTAGACAGAATCTCTGTACTTGAACAGACACTTTATTTCAATCACCCCCCTCCCGCAGCTTTTACGCACGGCTCAGTAAAGATCGATCTTTAATATGCAGGCTTATAGGAGTCGGTAATTTGTCCGTGCGCTTTTACGCACGGCTTAACCACCCAACGTCACCATTTTCTCGTTCACACGCAGTTTCCTCTGTCACAAATATTCGAGAGTTCCAACTTAACAGGCTGTAAGAGTGACACTCAGCCAGAAGAGCAACAAATTTATTTACCACGCACCTCGGAAGCGACGCCAAAAACTGGTTACCATGGAAATAAAAGGAAATCCGCGATGCTTGTTGTCAGGGCTGCAGAACCTAAAACAATTTTAAAAAGTCAACAAAATAAATAAATACATTTGGGTAAATACTGGTAAATGTCTCTATCACTTCGTAGTGTCAGAACATAACGCTATTTTCGGGTTTTATCCATTTAAAA
The DNA here is from genome assembly GCA_038363315.1 of Mugilogobius chulae. Classification (NCBI taxonomy): domain Eukaryota; kingdom Metazoa; phylum Chordata; class Actinopteri; order Gobiiformes; family Gobiidae; genus Mugilogobius; species Mugilogobius chulae. The sequence continues at coordinate 6,085,206 of CM076409.1, forward strand.
TCTCTATTGGTTTAACATTGGCCAATTTAACTTTCCTGTTTGTCACCATCCCGAGCCATAGCCTAGATCTTTATTCCGTAATAATTAATACTTCATTATGATACGCATCCACAGTCACGTCAACGGTGTGAGTAATCAATGAAAAACAACGTGAAGACGTCAATGAAATGAATTCGGCAGGCTAAATTCAACAAACTTTTATTTTGAAAGCAACTGAACTTTGTTTACGTCAGGCCGCTTCCTTTAACCAAACTCGTATCTCCAAGTTAAAAAATGGAATAAGAGAATACCCCTTTTGACGAGTGTTTCCATTCGCAACTTGGAAAAGAGAACATGAATTATACTTCGTCCCCGGACCATTTTGTTTAAACGTTCATATTAGGGCTGTGGTCCTTTAGTCGATTAATCGGTCGATGGGATCTTGGTAGACCAAAATTTGTATTAGTTAGTTGACTTATTTGTTTAGATGGATTTTAAGGTTTCTACATTGAACAGGCACAAAAAGTAGCGTTTTAGTTAGATCTGCCGTTGTAGACCTAAATACCATGTTTCCTATTCATTTTTTGTATAAATTGTTGTTTTTGTGTGAACTCTATTAGATTTCAGTCTTTTGTAAGAATAAAACATACTTTTTAGTTTAAAAGCTTAAGCCATGCCAATTTTTGTCGATAAATCGGCCGATGGGACATACCTTTAGTGACCAGTTCATATGTATTACAAGGAATGTATTTAGACTACACATCAATATCTCTGACCTTGTTATTTTATTAGGGCATTAACATGAGTTTAAAAAAGACCTAGAGGTTTTAGATCAGGGCAATGACATTTTTTTTTTCCAGTGGGCCAGATTTTTGAAGGGTTTTGGTTTGAGGGTTGAAATACAAAAGTGATTTATAAATGTGTTTTACTGCCAATATCCACACACAACTCAGAATGTTTACAACAAATGTGTGAGCCGCATTTGACCCCCGGGCCGTCATTTGAATAGCCCACTTTAGATTCTCTGAGCGCAGGTGAAGTTTGTGATGTGACCACTGTTTGACTCACTGTGTTTTGTCTCGGCTCTGGTCCTCGCTGAGCTCGTGCAGGTTAATAACAGCCTGTCCCAGCAGTTTGTCTGGTCCCACGAGGGCCCGGTGCAGGACGTGCACGTGCAGCGGAGAGCCCCGGTCTGCAGGGGGCATGTCGAAGGAGGCCTCCTCCTTCCACACCGGCGCCACGCTCTTCTCCGCCACTGAAGTCTGGAACTTGTCTTTGCCCAACTGCATGACCGCGTACGCGTCGTTTGTGCCGCCTTTGCCTTTGATCCTGAGCCCGCGCGCCTGGAGCACCGTTACCTGGACGGTGGTGGGACTCCACAGCTGATCCGACAGCGACATGCTCACTTTTACTGGTTTTACACAAAGAAACAAACATGAAGTACAGCCGCAAACTGGAGTGACTCTCTTCTACAGCGGGACAAAAGTTTAGTTTACTCACCGCGCGCATTAACTGCTCTAGGAAACAGCTGATGGGGGCGTGGCCTGCTGAAGACACGCCCACAGATTAACTGGCTGCTCACTGAGCTGCTGGACATTCATTTACCTGGATCCTTCCTTTAACTGTAGCCTACAATATGTGCTGATTTTTTAATAGTTCCGTTCACTCTCTGTGCTGTAAAAACGTAAACTATCACATGAGTCAGTCATATAAATTGTTTAGGAAAGTATATACTGTAGAATCAAATTTACAATAATATAAAAAACACATAGCCTACACACACACAAGGCCACAGCAAACAGTATTGTGTAACTCAGCGGAGGAATGTGATGAACTTTGCATTTGTGAGTTTTACAGTTTGTGTTTGAATGAAAAACCTCGTGTCTGCTCCTTGGCACAAAGTCCATGCAGTGTAAAACACCGCCCTCTACTGTTAAACACGTACAAATACACTTTCTCAAGTTGCGGTTCAACTTGACTTTGAAAATAGCTGAATAAAAGAATAAAAATGCAGCTTGTGTAGGCGATAGCCTATAGCAATGAGAAAGGTCATAAAGAACATACAATAGGCCCTACAAGAAAACGTGTGTGGACGACTTAAACAGAAACATTACATAACACAGACTTAATCCAATTATAGAAGAAAAGTAACACATCCAAATACTGCTCTGGCTCAACCTGGTCACATTCTGAGATCTGACCATGGACGTATAATTAATCATCTAATAATACATGAATCTCACCGGGACAAACTGGTGGTCAGCTCGTTCTGTCCTGCAAATTGTTACAACACTGACTTATTTTTTTGTCTGTATACATTACAGTTGTTCCAAAACAAACCAAATCAGAGTCAAAGCACAAACAATGACTACAGTTTAATAAAGGTATAAAACATAACAGTTTTACATCATATTGTGAAAGAACAACAGTTGACAACATCTAAAAAGAACTAGAGAGAAGGTAACCATAGCAACAAATGTCCGGCAGCCATCTTGTGTAGGGAGAATCTAAAGACAAACTAACAGGAAGCTGAATTTTTAAATTGCTTTTTCCCCCTTAATACTTTGATAATTGAATTTGAACATTTATCAATCCTTCTGTTCAACCAAACAATCTTGAAAAAATCCAGACGATATATACAGTATATAGTCCTGGTCACTGTGTCCCTCTTTCGGATTTCAGTGGTTGTGATAGACAGATTAAATACCCAATCAGAGACACTCATCGTCTATCGTCTGAAATCCAACATGGCTGCTCCCGACGAAAAAAAAATACATGAAAAAAATGTCACGTGGAACTGAAAAACATCATGGATTTTTGCTAAATCAATGAGGAAGCAAAAAATAGTTATTAATGTGAGGTGAGTGAAGTTAGATTTTGGTCTAAATGACAGACGACCAATCAGCTCCTTTGGTTCATCTGCGTCACGCAAATAAACTAATCTGATTGGTCGGTACGATGTAGATTTGATCTGAAATGAAGGCAGGGGGCGTGGTGACCAGACCCACTCTTCACAGTTTGCTGAAGCGTGGGTTCAGGCAATACTAGCTCACCCCAGCTATGCTTTTAAAACTAATTAAAAATTGAAAATAAACTAATTAAAAATTGTAAACCAGTCACTGAAAACTGGCTGACAAAATTTTGAAATATCAGTATTGACCAAAGAAAAACCCATACTGGGCGTTCTCTAATTCAAATCGTCCTCTTTTTATCGAACCACAGCTGTGATGGTTCATTACAAGAATGATTCCTTCAGTGTCAGGACCTACACTTTTACAGAGATGACTTTGACAAAATCTTTAGAGGGACGTTGTCTGTTGTGCCTAAAACTGGAAACATCTCATCGTGAAAGTGTCTGTGACTGTGTGCAGGTCTGTGTTTGTGTCGGGATCACTAAAGGTCAGTGTTCCTCTGTCAAAGTCCACGCTCACTCTGACTCTCCGCAAACTTTTCACACAAGTGGTTTATAGGCTTAAGTAAGAAAGGACTTGGTATTTATTATTAAAGAGACTATACTCCATTCTCCAAACTCATTTTTTCCCTCTCTGAACATATCCATTCACACCTACAGTCCAAGCTTTAGAATCTTTGACCTCCACGTCCCAGCTGTGAGTCCCTGAGGTGAACGTAGATCCAAATACGTAATGAGTTGCCATCTTCTGATTTTCTGGAAGCTTCTGAGTCTCTCCGTGCTTCACTGAGCTCAGATCTTCAGACAGGATGAGTTCACGGGCTACGATGTTTGGATCCAGAATGACAGGGTAAAACTGCATCAGGCTCTTCATGTTCATCCAGATGTTGAAGCCCAGGTTGCCCAGATGTTTGGCCTGGTCCAAAGGTTACTCGCCATCTTTATCTTCACCATGGGAGCAGCGCTGCACTCTTTCCACTGTAGTCTTGAACTGTGCAGGAAAGTGGTGTTCTGGCCCATAGCTGCTCCTCTGCCTCTGCGATGGTCTTGGACACAGTCTTATCTCTCTGCTCACAGCGACTATCCTGTCCTTCATGTTCTGAGTCTTCTGCTGCTCCTCCTCCCTCAGAGCCTTCATCCTGGACTGTTCTTCCTCCAACAGAAACTGTTTCAGTTTTGCAAACTGGTCTTGGATCTGTTTTGCTGTTTGTTGAGTCTGAGCTGTGATATGAGCCGCTGCATCTTTAGACTGCTCTTTACTCACAGTCAGAACCTGCACAGAAAGAGTCAAGAGTGATTCAGAAAGAAGCAGCTGAACACAGTGGGGACAGTGAGATGAATGAGAGGAAACAGTTCAGCTTCAGAGGCACGAGTAAAGCCTTCTACACTATAGGGGTTATGGTCCATATTCATGCTGCATTCATGTGCTCCGGGAAATTCGGAGGCACCTACATAATGATCTGACTTCCCAAAAACAAAGCGTTCATGCAACAACTGTAAAACACACGTAGAGAAGTGACACTAACAAGAAATGCAAAACTACTTCTTGATTTTCTTTGCAGATTAATGGAAAAGACACGCAAAAACTAAATATCTGTTTGTGTCAGTCTCACACAGTCCTGCCCATGGTCTTGTCATATGACTTATACTCACTAATTCGGCCTCCAACACTTCTGCCCAAGTTTGAGCTGAAATTCCGATCAGAGCAACGTTCAAGCACGTTATTCCCAGTCAGAGGTTGGAACTTACCAGTTTTCAAGAACACATGAACGCAGCATCAGTCCGACGTGCCTCTTTTGGGGAGGTGTGGCTCAAGTAACGATTCTCATAAGAGATTATTTGTCACACTCATCATTTCTGTGGATCACTGCGACGTGTGAGGTTTCAACATAAAACTCACCATCTTATGATGATGGTTCTTAAAATGTAGAAAACAGCTAACTCATTGTGTAAACTTTTTTTTTTACATTAAGCTGACAGTAAGTTAGTTTAACAGCTGCTTAATTCTAATAAACCTGATCTCTCCTGTGACTTTTATAATGAAGGAATGTTTTCATTCAGTCCACTTGACAATGTGACCTGCGCTGCTCTCCAGTCTTTTTGACTCCGCTCGGGCTGTTTGTGTCGTCTCTGTTCTTCTGTGACATAATGCGACTGTGATAAAGCTATTTGTTGCAAAATAGCCTTGTGTCTGTGCCTGTGCTGTTTTTGACATGTCTAAAAATCACTTTAAACTCCTCTAGTGTGCAGCCGGCTTAGTCTGCTCTGACAGGAGAGCTCCACAGAATCACATTTACAGAGGTGAATAAAAAGCCAGTACCTTTAGCTTGTCCTTCAGACGTGTGATGGATGTCCGCAGCTGCTTTCTCAGGTCTGAAATCACCTCCTCGTTGGGACTAATCCTGTGACCTTTGTGCATCTGGGAATCTCTACAGACAAGGCAGATCAGCTGCTGATGGTCCAGACAGAAGAGTCGGAGTTTCTCTGAATGAATGCTGCACAGAGGCTCTGCTGCCTCCTGGTCTCTCTTCGTTGCAAACGTCTGCACCAGGTTCTTCAGAGCCAAATTCAGGGGAGGAACTTCATTTGAGGATCTTGTCTTACACACTGGACAGGTTTTTATGGGTTTGTCCTTCCACCAGTTCACCAGACAGACTTTACAGAAGCTGTGGCTGCAGGATAGAACCACAGGATTTCTGAAGATATCACAGCAGATAGGACAGGTCAGGTCCTCCTCCAGCCAGGAAGCCATTTTCTCTCTGATCTGAAAACCACAAAGAGACAGAAGATGATCAACCTTTTCCATTTTTTTCAACGTAAATTAAAGGTAAAGGTGTTGCTTTTTAGCCAAAGAACAGGCTTGTACGTGATGTAATTTACTCTGAGCAGGTCAGCATCTCCACAAAATTGACACGAAGGGACTCTTTTTGCCTGTTCTCAAATACAAAGAGCTATAATATTCTACAGAAAAGTGTAAAACTGACATATACTAACCTTTTAAGCGACAAATTAGCAATTCTGCACCAAGTAATTTCAGGCTCTCTGACTTCAGATTTTTTTTGTTTCTGATACGTTTCAGAAGCTTGAAAAATACCAAACTCAATCTGTAGCAGTGGTTTTCTAAATAAAAGGGGAAGGTTTTAAGACTTATATTTACAGAAATGTATTTCAACTGAAAAACTCCCAAAAACACCCAAAGAGTTAATTAAGGAAAGGCCCAAATTAATGTTTAAAGTTTCAATTCCAGTGAAATTATACATTTGTTTTTCAGCCGTAAAGATACACAATGTCACACAAAAGTTGATTAAAAAAGGGGGAAAGGCACTCTCTATACAATAAAAATTGAAAAAGCCTTTATTAGTCAACGGCCCTTAGGGGAAGTGATGTCATCAAGGCGGGAAAAATTTTGAATAATAATTTTGTGTGTGTGTTTTTTTTTATTTTATTTTTAGAAATATCTATATAAAAACGAGGTAATATAAAAATAGGAATAAAAATTGACAGTTTTATTATTCTGGGGAAACTGTGACTTGCAAATAGATGTATGTGTTCCTTCTGTAATAATATTTTCAAACGGTCCCACCTCTGTGTTTCTCTGTATGTTCAAGTTCTTTCACCTTGAGACAATCTAGATTATTTAGATGTTTTTTCTAAAAATAGCCATAGATGTAGCTTCAGCACTGTTTTTGAGCTAAGAAGGAAGTGGTCTGATTTTAAGTATTTCTGTTTGCTGGGTTTCGATACGTTATAGGCGATTCGACAAACGTACTTAAGATGTAGAAAAAGAAACAAACAGAAACTCTCAACAAGATGAATTAACAATCATAAACACAAAATTGATCTGTTATCATTAAGAAATCTTGTAATCTTTGCATCTGATTTGCCATTTTCTGCTCATACAAAGACTTAATCTTAGACTCACCACCACAGCCCCGAGCAGTTCAGTTTTGAGTTCTCTGCGTCTCTGAAGTCAGCTTACGTTTCCCGGGTTTAGAAACGGGTCTGTGTGTCTTGTGGCTTTTCAAAACTGCAAAAAAAAAAAAAAAAGTTTCATTTCCTGTCGACAGTGCAGAGGCAAAATTACACTACACTACAAGACACTCAAGATGATATACGATATAAATAAAGGAAACACATTTAAATTCTACAAAAATCTCTAATAATTACGAAGAGCCGTGTTTGTAATTGACTCTGTGCACAGAAGTCAATTGGCTTGTTTATATTCAAAAATACTAACATCTTGCCAGCATGTTCATTTCCTGTTGAGTTCATTTCTATGAGGTTTTCACTCTCTCAGTCTAAGATGAAAACAATATTGTTAGTTCCTGCAGTGAACAATGAGGAAACATATTAAATACTTTACAAATCAGGAAAAAATGTCACCAAAGAACCAAAATGTGTTTATAAAAGGATGTGTTTGTGTGTCAATGCTAACGCTAAAACTTGACAATCTGCCAAACTTTCCTTTATTTATCTATTTTTTCAGGTATATCATGATAATTATCAGATAATAACATGATACTATCAGATAACAATATACAAAATTACCAAAAAAAAAAAAAAAAGTTTTTGGGGAAAAAATGGTCAAGTACTTTTAGGGAAAATTAGATACTATCAGGTAATAACATGATACTATCAGGTAATAACATGATACTATCAGGCAATAACATCATACTATCAGGCAATAACGTGATACTATCAGGTAATAACATGATACTATCAGGCAATAACATGATACTATCAGGCAATAACATCATACTATCAGGCAATAACGTGATACTATCAGGTAATAACATGATACTATCAGGCAATAACATGATACTATCAGGTAATAACATCATACTATCAGGCAATAACGTGATACTATCAGGTAATAACATGATACTATCAGGCAATAACGTGATACTATCAGGTAATGTGATACTATCAGGTAATAACGTGATACTACCAGGTAATAACGTGATACTATCAGGTAATAACGTGATACTATCAGGTAATAATGTGATACTATCAGGCAATAAAGTGATACTGTCAGGTAATAACTGATACTATCAGAAACGTGATATTAGGTAATAATGAGTTACTATCAAGTAATTACTTGATAGTATCACATTATTACCTGATAATATCAAGTAGTTACCTGATAGTAGCCCATTATTATACTGTCATGTAATTACCTGATAGTATCACATTATTACTGACAACATCAAGTAGTTACCTGATAGTAGCCCATTATTAGGTAATTACCTAATAGTATCAAGTATTACATGATAATATTAAGTAATTACCTGATAATATGACGTTATCACCTGATAACCCCATTCATTATCTGGGTTCACATTCTAATTCTTGTCAGTTAAAAGTCAGGTTGGGGCAAGACAGTTTTTCCTTTAATAACATTGGACTTGCCATTAAATATTTCAAATGATTTATACATTTAAAAAGTGATGTTTTTGGGTGACTAGACCCAATAACTTTTCATTAAAAAAAACGATTTAAACAATATTATTTTACCTGCCCCAGTCTGATTAAATAACATTGGACAGTAGATTTGATCATCTGAAACCAGCAATTACCATAGACTGTATATGTCTGATTATACAGTCTATGGTTATTACCTGATAGTATCCCATTATTAGGTAATTACCTGATAATTTTTTTGTTGTTGTAATTTTGTATCACGTTATTACCTGATAGTATCACATAAGTACCTGATAATTAATGGCATTTCATGCTAATATCAAGTAATTTTGTGAATACTGAATTAATAAATAAATAATCAAAAATAAAATAAATAAATAAAGCAGAGATTGGCAGTACTGAGCTTCTGTGTAAACTAAAGCTGGATGAATTACTTTTACACGTCCCATGGATAAGCTCACCAATCATTTCTATTCACAGTATTGTTGTTTAGCACTCGTTTGAATTGACATAAAAACTTATTTATTCAAGAAACGAGGCCAAAATATAAACTATTATGCAACCCAGCAGAGGAATGTGACGAACTACAGTATGCATTTGTGTGCTTTATAGCTTGCGTTTTTATGTAAACATTATTACAAAAAAACATTGTATTTGCACCTTGGCAGAAAGTTCATGCAGTGCAAAACATTGCCCTCTACTGTATACAGTCAACTTGACACTGAACATAACGGAATAAATAAAGACAAATGCAGTTTGTGTAGGCGATACGTATGAGAAAGGTCATAAAAAACAATAATGCAATACAATAAAACATGTGTGGACAACTTAAACAGAAACAAGCATCAGCAGACATTACATAACACAGACTTAATCCAATTATAGAAGAGAAGTAACTTCACTCAGTTTGTTATGTAACCTCAAGTCCACAAAGCTCCAACATTACAGCCAGAGTTGGGAAGAATACTTTGAAAATGTATTTGGTTATAAAATACCAGCATTGAAATGTATTTTGTAATGCACAGTATTCTGTTACTCAAATTTAGATTTTTGGCTTCGATGTAGATAAGATGTAAATAAGATGAAAAACCTGTACTACTTACTTAGAGAAGAAAATGTCATTGATGTTTTTTCATTATTTCCGAAAGGTTTAAACTCTAAATTGTGTTGAAATACCAAAATGTCTTCCTCAGGTTACTAACATGAACTAACATGAATATTCTGAATGCCTCCAAAGTTGTTGGTTCCCCTCTGTTAATGAAAAAAACAAACAAAACTCACAAAGGTCACTGAAATCAATCGAAATATGTACAAGTAACAACAAATAAAAATGTATTTGCCATCAAACAATAATTACTTTGATTTACTTTACAGCCATCACTTTGAATTGTTTAGTATTAGAATTATAATATAAAATAATAGTAGTAATGGTAATGTAACACACCTGGACAAAAATGATGGCTTCCAAAACGTAATATTTGCATGAAAATCAAATGACTTCAGTAACTCTCAATAAGACTTATGCATCTGTTACAGGTGTTTTGGCCCAAACTGCTCCAGTTGTGTTGGGTTTGAAGTGTGTCTTCTCCAGATGCATGTTTCAGCTCCTTCTACACATGTTCAGAAGAATTGAAATCTGGGCTCATAGAAGACCACGTCAGAAAACTCCAGTCAGTGCTTTTCTCTGTTTTGGGTCGTTATTCTGTTGGAAAACCCATGACCTGCGACTGAGACCAAGCTTTCTGACACAAGGCAGCACATTTTTGTCCAAAACGCCTCGATTGTCTTCAGATTTCATTGTACCTTTCATTGTACAGATTCAAGACGTCCTGTGCCAGATGCAGCAAAGCAGGGCAGCCCTCCATGTTTCACAGTAGGGATAGTGTTTTTTGGTACAGTAACTGTAACTAAACTAGTATAATGAATATGTATTTTTGGTGTTTCCCAACAATACAACTACTGTATATTTTAACTCACCTCCAAAGGATAATACAGTGCTTAACACAAACCTATGGAAATACAGCTTTCAGAATATTTTTCCATGAAATGAGCAGTAAATACAAATAAACACATACGGTACTGCTTGAAAATTGTGAATACAAAATGTGTTTCTTTGGTCTTCAGCAAAACGCTAAACACAGTCTTAATATCCGTTTACAGTTCGTCCTCTCACATCGTTGTGGTTTCTCTGGATCGGTCGCCCGCGTCCTGATCTCCCACCAGAACTCTGCTGTAAAGCTTCTGCTGCTCCTTTTTAAAATCGTCTTTTACTTTGGCTCGTTTCAGTCCTCCATCCCTACAACGTGACGAGAGAAAGAGGCTTGTTTTGAAGACATAAGTAATATCTTAGTCAGTAACCTAATCTTTTGTCATTGCAACAGTGGAGACTTTAGCTAGTTTTTTTGCTAAAAAAATGAATTATTTGTTGTTACGCAAGAAATAATCCACTCAAAAACAGACTAAAAGCATCTTAGTTAAATATATAAAGGTTTTGAGTTAAACTGTGTGTGATCCTAAAGTCAGTGTCAGTGACAAATGTGAGAAGCCTCAGTGTTCCTGTTGTTTTCCTGCTTTTCTGCCACTATTTACATGATTTTTATTTATCTTTTTTTTTTTTTTTTGTTTTGTTTTACATGTCACATACAAACTCAAGCAGCCATATTTTGTCCTCAGTCAAGACGAAGATCTTAATTATTCCTCTGTTGGCCACTAGTGGCTCTCTCCAAGCTCTATACTCTGTCAGTGTAGAAGGTGCAGCTTCAGCCAGATGTGGGGATACAGTTTCCTTCAGTGAACCAGACACGTGGTCACGCCTGTGACAAGTGAGCAGCTGCATTCAGATCACAGGCAAACGTGAACTGTAGCAGCAGCTTCAGTTTGGGAAAAAAAGTGTAATAATAGAAATCTGTTTGGTCAAAGTCTATTCACATGACAGACTTTAACAACTTTGTCTAAAAATGTGTCTTTTCTTTTACATAAAGCCGATTGACTTAATAAAAAGATAATCAGATGTGAGAGTGAACATAGGAGTGTAAATGTGAATGCAGCTCTCCCCATGACAGAGCAGAAAGATAAAGCCTGCGTGAGAGGTCCTCCGTTCAAATACATCACTAGGCTTTGACAGTCAGGTATAATTGTCGGCATTTTAGCATTACCATTATTTATTAAACATCCCTGTATTGCTACACATTTTTGGAGTGCACAGAGGCACAAATGAATTTCTCTCTCTATCTCTTCCCTGTCCCTCAGTTTTTTTCTCTGAGCTCTCACAGATAAAAATATGGCTGAAGATGTGATTGTTTATATTTATTATCAGTCTGTAGCTGCTTTTCCCTCAAGTTATGCATGATTGAAGAATCAACAATAAAAACTACTAAATGTGTAACTTACCACACCAGGTCCACTAAACCTCCCTGTGAAGCGATGGCTGACTTCACTCTGTTGGCAAACTCCACAGCACTTTCTCCTTCCTGACAAACACAAAAAGGAATGTAAACTACACACAGAGAAACTACACCACTTGTCTTATTCATAGATCTAATCAGATAGTGTTTGTCTGATAGTGGTTAGATTGTGATTTGTGTTTAATGTACAGATGACAGATTGTGTATGCTTTTCACAATTTGACTTTATCTCTTGTAAATAGAAATTATAGTTTTCACAAATCAAGAACAAGTTTGTAGAGAAAAATAACAGAACTGTTGAAGATAACAGGAAGTGGAGCAAAGTTTCTAAACTGATAATGTCACAACATCAACAAGATGTCAAAATCTGCCTGGACTGTCCACGAGAGCAGAGAGCTGAAGATTCAAGCTGGAGCCCGAGCCTGAGAACAGCCAGACAGCCTCCATCCACTTTATTTATAAAGCACTGTTTCCAAAGTGCTGCACAGAGTTATTAATTAAAAAACATGTTATAAAAGCATATAGAATTTAAAAAAAACAACAGCATAAAACCCACAGAGACAGGACTGATCTGTGTTTGTTTGAGGCATTGCACTTTAAAAATGCATATCTGTTTCCTTCACACGTCACAAACTGAAACACGCATCACCAAAGCAAGGAACACAAAGTTCATGATCAAGTTTACAAGCTTGAACTTCGTCTATGAGAAAATGACTTATTAATGACTTAATAAGATCATGTATTAATGATTCTGTCTGTAATGTACAGCTGACTGTGTTCTGACTCATGTAAAACATGTGTGTTGTTAAAAAGTAAATCGATATAAAGACAGAGGAGGAGGAACTGCAAAGAGTTTGAACAAAGTGAATCAGTTGTTAGCTTGCACATGTTCACTGTACTTCTTTTCCCATCATGCATTAGGCTTTATAGTCATGGAGGCTGCAGTTGCTTTTGCAGCTGATGGTGCTTCAGAAATTGCAGCTTCTGCTATTTGTTAATTGTGTCCATTAAAATTCTCTGCTGAGAGTGCGCTCGCCTCACGACAAGCAGGTGATGTGTGGTTTCCCCACCAACCAATAACATGCAGGTTAGGGAACGCTTGGTGGTTGGAGGTTGAGGCGCCAGGTGTTTAGCCGAATAGCTTCCATTGAGCTGCTCCAGGGCTGCTGCTGTCAGTGATAAGGGGGTTCTGCTACTCCTTATGTAAACCATTTTGTGATTTCTATCTGTGAAAGGTGCTATATAAATAAAAACTACCAACTAGATTTGAATAAGAAAAATTATAAAGTACATTAATATATAAGCCACACTTGTTAATAGCAAGTCTATGAGAATCTATAATTTTGCTGCTTTGTTGTATAAGCCGAAAGGTTCAAAACTTGTAAAAAAAAAGTAGCGGCTTATAGTCCAGAAATTACAGTACTTTCTTACTCACTTGTTAAATTGTGACTTTTGTTAACATTTTGATGAACTGAGCAGCTGTAATGTAAACTCCGCTTCACCTGCAGCTCTTACCTCTCTGTTCATTGGAGGCAAATACCAAACACTGCAAACAATGGCCCAGCTGCTCATCATCCTCAGCAGGTAATTCACAATACCGAATTTACTGCTGTTCCAGAACGCATCACCAAAGCGAGGGTCGTACTTAAAACACAAACAACATAAATAAGAAAACAGGAAAACGACAGAGCTATATAATGTTAAATAAAATCATGTCTTGAACCTTGATGGCGACTGGATAAACCGTGCAGCCAACCTCAAAGCTCCCTTTTTTGAACATCATCACTGATGTGTTGTTTATACAAGTCCCTGAGCACAAAACAGAAGAAACTGATTAGAAACTTACACATGAACAAAACGTAACTGTAATACTGCTACACAAACCTTCAGGAAATATGAGAATAGGCAGTTTGTTTTTGTCTGCCACATGGTCGCCAAGTCTAAAAACAAAAAAACATGTATTAACACTAGTGCTTTTAGACAGTGGGCCTTTGCTTAGAGAAAACACAGATCTCAATCAACAGACAACAGACAATTCAATGCAACAATTAATCAATTAATAGCAATCAATCCGTTTATTGAAATAATCCTCAACTAGTTTAGTGATTGAATAATGATTAACTGGTCTTTATTAAGGTTCACAACTTGAACAATGATGGTGATGAGCAATGCAAACAGTGTTTTGATGTAAATACTAACTTGCCTGTAAATCTGCACCTTCAAAACAGAATGAACTGAGCTCAAATTTAGCAAACTTCTTGTATTTAGGTGATTTTTGCATTCGCATCAAAACAAATAACAAGATGGAACAGGTGTTTTTAGTCTGAGAGAAGAACGCCGTTTAAACATGGATGATTTTGAATTAAACATGTGCAAATGAAATAAATTTAACTTCAGTCTTCAGCTGTGTTTTGGATGATCAAATAACATAACAGGTCATAACAATCACAGTTTGCAGAAAGAGCCAGGGCTGTTGTCAGTAACTACAAGAGTTTATCACTGTGCAAAAACAAAACTTTATGCTGCTAAATCAACATTTGTGAATGAAATTTGACCCTACGACCCTTAAAAGTTACATTCAGGTGAGTAAAAAACATAGAGAAAAACACTGTCTCAAGTTTCAGAACCCAGACGTCCGTCAGACCGGTTCAGACCTGATCCAAACAGCTGCTCTCGTCCCGTTTTGTTGTTTTAATCAAAGAAGTTTCCCCAGCTAACTAGACGGACAGATATGTAGATTCCCTGATAAATTAAGCACATAATCAGAAAATAAGCTCCTCCCTTGATGGAGATTTATGAAACGCCTATAATGACTGTTCTCTCTCCACTTATGTTATTTAAATATCTTTTTACAGAAAACCCAGTGTTCTTGCAGTTGTACCTTTTGGCCACTAGATGTCTGTCTTTGGCTTCTGATCTTTCAAACCAGATGTGAGAAGACGCTTTAACCATGGCTCTCTGCAGGATTCCCATTAAACCTCCATGAACCTGCCCGACCTGAGGCAGATACAAGTTATCTCATTTAGATCATTTCTTCTGCAAAGTCTTAAAGAGAGACACTGCAGGCAAAACTCAATGTTTTCATTTTCTCCTAGTAAATTTATTCCATTTAATCTCTAGAGCAGGATTCTCAAACTGGTAAATGTGACTATAAAACCTATAAAATGCACTAGAATACAGCAAGTTACTTACAGTTTGTCCAGAATGTTCCTGAGGAGAACAACTGGGACCTCGTAAAATGTAAAACAATGAATGTGGACATATTAGAACATCTGCTACATTAGGCTTTATAGTCTTATTTATAATGAATTAACACATTGAGGTCTGTATTTGAAACGTGGCCTTCGACCAACTCTGACTCTGACTCCAGCTCTATTTGAGTTTGAGACTTCCCCTCTAGAGTTTTATCTGCCATTGTAACTTCATATTACAGTTTTACAGGATCATGTGTTAATATCTAATTTTATAATTGATTTATTATTAACCATTTGTCAAAATTAGAATTTGTATCCACATTTTTATTAAAATTAATTTTACTCAAAAAGTAAGACATCCAAAGTCCCTTCAATAAAAACATTTATATCTAATGTAGCTCAACTGTGTTCAGTCGCCCTGGTTCTGGAAGTAAATTGTCCTATTAAATCTAAATTAAATTATTAGTATTATGAGTTTAAAGACTTATTGCGGGCTAGCCAGCAAAGTGCTAACTCAGATCCACAGCGCGGTTGTTTTCAGTCTAAAAAGCAGATCTATAACAAAAAATTCTGCTAAATGTCTTCATAACTTCATAGTTTCTAAAGCTGTACAAACAGATTTTATACAAAATTGTAGATCTTATGCTCTTTACTCACCACAGAGCTGATTAGTCTCGAGGACATTTTCAAACTTTTATTTATTTATCTATTTTTTCAGAACTCATGTGGAGATTAAACATGGGGGCAGGTGTTTGTTGAATCAGCCAGTTGGGCGGTCACTGTTGAGCTCCATAGGGCAACAAATTAAACCACATTGTTTAAAACTGGTTTAGGCTTGCAATTTTACTGACCCCGTTGTGCACCATTTTGGCCATTTTTGCAGATAAAATCCCTTATTTCAAGATGAAAACATGATACAACAGTTCAATTTTTACATTGATAAATACATTTACATTTTTTTCGAATTCACCTGCAGTGTCTCGCCTCAAACAAAAAGGAAAAAAAATCTAAATAAAATTACCAGTGAGTAGCAGCCGTCATTGGCCAGGATGATGACATCTATTGGCGTCGTGTGATTGGCCACACAGATCCCACCATTTTTAGGCTTATTCTCCCTGTAAAACAAACACTGTGAGAGTGAACAGTTCGACAAAACAAAATACACAAACATGCAGAGGTGTGGACTTGTGTGAAAGAGGCTGGGACTTGGAACTCGACCTGGACTTGGATCGCTGTGACATCAGACGACATGATGCTTCTACTCAAAATAATAATGAAATACTAATATTACAACAATTCTAATTCCGGACTTTTTTCCCTCACGTGTCTGACTAAAATCATCTAAATTTCAAACTAAAACTGTTTCTGATCCTTTGGTGCACAAGCAAATGTCTGGAGTCTTATGAAGTTGTATTCTTGAGGTCGGACTGTTGTCGGAAATGACGTTTTTGCTCAGGTTGACAACGAGGCAAAGGAGAAAAAGATCAAACATATGCTTAACTTAACAAGCCTAATTACCTACAGGTGCTAATTTCAATCTGAACGTTTATGATAGAAGCGTGAGCTCGTCAGAGGGAAAGATAGAGTTTAACAATGACATAACGCAACAAAAATACATAAAGTAAAGAATACAAACTTGTACAAAGCTCAGGTTAGGCCGCTTTAGTCACGGAGTTATTCACTGTGTTTGTAACAACTGTTGTGAGTCATTTGGGCTCATTTGTGGCTTTATTTTCAGAGAAATTAACAAGTGAAATTGTCTATCTGGTTACATTGTAGTTTTCCCCTTCAGTGAAACTGGCGACTGCCGTTGCCACAACAGTGATACTAGTCCGATCCTGAGAATCCATGTAGATTTATATTCTGATGACTAACAGATCCGAAGTGAGAACTTTCTCCAAAAGAAAAACAGAATCTATTTTTCGCCTAAATTGTTTTGGTAGATGTAAGGATTGGTAAAGCTGCTGTTGACAGCTGAGACCTGAAGGACACTAGATTTGGCATAGTTTGGGTTTTGACCATTTATCTGTAAAAGCTGAAGATAATTGAGGTAAAGATTTGCTATAGAGACCTAAAATTACTCAAAAAATGTAGATGGAGCCAATACAAAAGTCCTGTTTTTGAATAAATGTATATATTTTCATAGATCAAACCTACAATATTGCTATAATTCACCTCTTTTATGACTCGAAAGTGCAGCCCAAGAAAACACATCCCTCAAAACTTATAAGACTGTTAAAGTGTTTTTTTTTTTCTTTTTTTGGAGAATTTTTGTATTTGTAAGTTTACAGTAGAAACCGAGTCTGATTGATTACAGAGGTTGATTTGACTCTAAATAAGAAGGACACAGTGGTATTTTTATTTTTGACAGGTGGTTCATAGTTTGTTTTTTTCAGATATTAAACAAAAAATAATCAAGAAAAGTGAGACGGCCTTTCGAAGGGACGCCAGAATTAAAACTGAAACATGTCCAAATAAACATTTATTTATTTATTTTTTTGAACAAAACTTTATTCATCCATTTTCAAGCAGACAATTCTCTATTATTCTCTATCATTTAACCACCCAAAGTACTGTGTCACCGGGGCCCACAAATGTGTCCATAGTCAGTTCAAGTTGAACTTGAAAATTTATTTTAAATGTAGAATTGTAGTAATACAAGATTTAATTTGTAATTTGAGATAAAAAATGTAAACTACAATCTTGGACTTGACTTGGACTTGTGTGGCACTGACTCAGGACTTGAGACTTGCACAACACTGACTTGGTCCCACCTCTGCAAATATGTGGAGCTTGATGTAACTTACTGGTTGTGATAGGTGATAATAGCCGTCAGAGCTCTTACAAAAATGCGATAACACATCAAATGGACGGCCTCACTAAGTCTGGAACGAAATCTAGAACAAGACACACACACAGAAAAAACAAAACAAGACTATAATGAGATTTGTTTGCAGCTCAAATATGAAACTGAAAAACTTGAACTCACCGTCCTTCCGGCAAAAATCCGACTAATGTTGTCAGAACTATGAGCAGGATGATGCCAGTGGCGGCTGAAGCGACTCTGTGGACACACGAGAGGTTTTGTGACTTTAGCATTCATTCATTAGATTTTATTTTGACTTTTCATTGTTTTCATCCAGTTTTTTGTATGGATACTAACTACGACTGGGTGATAGGACAAGAAATGTATATAACAATTTTCTTATCACTAAAATAAATCCAGCTGTGCCAGATTTTGAGAAAGAAACAAGCAAAAAAAAAGAAAATAGTTACCTAAGTCCTTCAATAAAAAAATCAATTATTAGAAGTAGAACATCATGCAATTTCTAACATTAATAAAGACATGATAATATGCTAAAAGTCCATGTTTCCGACATACATGGATATATTTTCATTAATCAAACCTAAAATATTACTAAATTTCACCTCTTTTGTGACTCGAAAGTGCAGCTAGATAGTCAGGTCCGAGGGATGGAAGTCAGCCGGTTGCCATGGTGATGAGTTTATTTCTGTTGCTAAACTGTATTTTTGGCCTTAGCCTTACAACCCATTTGACAGATTATACAATTTTTCTAATTTCGACTTAGTTTGGTGTGATTGTCTTTGTGGGACATTTTTATCGTAGTTTTACAGCGGTTAAGTTGCAATTTATGAAGAAATTGACAACTAAAAGTAGAAAATAACAATGTAATTTAAGGTCTAAAACATAACCCCTCCACATGTGTCGTCAAAAAGCGCCAAAATGCAAAGATAATTTACACACAACTGATAATTTCCTGGAATCATTTAACACAATTAAAGTGTTATAAGTTATATTTATTTGTCGCATTGTCATTCCTGTGTTGTTTATGTTGATTTTAGCCCAGATTTACAATGTGGTTGCTAGGTAACATTTGTGGATTCCCCTCCACGTATCATATTTACAAAAGTAAAGACGATAATGAACTTCACCAAAACAACCAAAATGGAAAAAAACAAGCTAAATGTTTAGTGAAATCTTAATCATAATCATGTTTACTATGTTTTACTAAAAATGTAGTCTAACCTGTCTAACATTTTTTTAAACTAAACTGACAGTATCACATTAAAATCTTTTCCCCAAAAAGTTCATTCTTGATGTGTGATTGGTTAAAAACAGCTGACCAACAGAAGAAGTAGGTGCTGAAAAGAGTCTGTATTTGAACAAACAACTCCGCCACATAGTGAAATTGTGAATTTTGAGGATTTCATCAAGAGTCTCACAAGGATAAGATTTAGTTTTGTCACAGTGTTGTCCGGCCCTTGTTTGAATTTATTTTTTATTTAATAGCTAAAAGCACAAAGCCCAAGTAGACCAAAGGTTTGACTATGACAATGCACATCTGGACTTTTAAGAAATATGCTTTTTAGATAAAAAAACCCCAAAAGATTAAGGGAGTGATCTGATTCAAGTAAGTGTTCTGTTCATCTTAAACTGTTATATTAGTGTTCCTTCCTAAAAATATGCTTGAGCATGAGTAATTTAAGGATTAGTCTGAAGTGTGAGCAGCTCTGACCTCAGCGGCAGCATGACTCCATATCTGAGCATTAGGCCCAGCCCCCACAGCACCGTCAGTCTCACACTAATGTGACGGAAATTGTAGTTGCTTCTAGTCAGCAGGTTCCAGCTCTCCAGCTCCTGAGCGGAAAAGCACTTGGTCACTTCATCATCCACAATGCTTTCTACTCCTCTGCGGCTAAAACACAGAATGTCAGACAGCTCAAACTCAGAGCTGGCCGAGCTCCTGAGAGCCTGCATCTCCTGCCGCAGCGACACTGAGGGCTCCTTTTCTATTATACCTGAAAGAAAGGAAAGGGTTTAAGACTATATTCAACTTTCTACAAGATGTAATAGTGTTTTTACCATTGCTGTAAGGTTTGTATAATTTCTCATTCTTTTCTTTGGCTCCAATTTCCATACGCAGGGTTGCCCACTAAAACAAAATTATAAAACCAATCATCAATCATGAAAGTGATGATTTGCTAGAATATAGTCCAATTGTTCTTAAATACTCAGCAACACTTACAAACACAATATTCAAACTGTATCATAATTCTTTAACATGTTGTGTTGTTGAGAGAAACTGTATCTGTCTGTCTACTTAAACTGCAGAGCACAGACCTCCCTCAGGGGCCGCTCTTACAGCTCAGACACCAGAGAAATCAATGTTGTAACACTGTGTATCGCCTCCCACAGAGCTGCAGTGTAATCTCAGGGGCCCAGCTAACAAGGTCACACAACTATGACATGAGCGTGTAATGCCCTTAGACACAGACTTTTATCATCTCAGTGTCAGGTTAAATGTAGTTTCTCTTTAAAGCGAACCCTGGATATAATCACATGTTTATCCTAAAACACTAATAATAACATCACTTATATAAATACAAGACAAATACCTTGGAAGTATTTGTAGTTTTATTAAAATAGTGTTTTGAAGAAATGACATGGACGCTGCCATTTTGCTGTGGTTATGACAGAAAATAGCATTGTCATGGTAACAGGCAGTAGCAGGTAACTAAGCAACATGAATTCCTGGGTTAAACCTTGTCAGTTTGAGCCGGAGCAAAGCCAAATACAGAACGATTATGTGAATCTAGTAAAACTGAAGATAATCAAGAGAAAAAGGCAAGAACTGGACACTGTCAGTGGTGTTTTTGTGGCAACTGTTCACAGATGAAACTGTGGGAGTAACCATGGAAACACTATTTTATGTCATCCACCAAAATGGCAGCTCTCAGTGGCTTGAAAACAACATAAACAATGACAATTTTATAAAAAATAGTAAGCAGTTATATATTTGTTTGTAATTTATTTTAATAAGCATGAACAGTACTAGTGTTTTAGCCAGATTTGTCTTCATAACCAGGGTTCCCTTTAAAACACTCATTATAAGACACACTGTGTAGGCCTACCTTGAATATCTTTAGAAGTGCTCTCATGTAAAATGACCGTATGCCAAAGGAAACTCCGAGAACAGCTGGTACAATGATAAATATGAAGAGATGAGTCCACCATAATGTGACAGTGATGCACACACACCTGCAGAGCAGGCTGTCACACCAAACACAAACATCATGTCATCAGAAAAAGTCCAAAATAACTCCACAAACGCGATGAACGTAACTCAGCTGCTGCAGATAGTCACATCTGGAAAAGAAAAAACTTTTAGATGCACATGTCTTAGCTAACTTAATGACATGCTAATAAACAGTTAGCTTTGTTTGCTAGTAGCAGCTTAAGCTAACTTTAGCTAACCGTCAGGCTAACGCTCCCCATCCAGCAGCAGAGCAGACTGTTGTTTACTGTCCCACAGTCACACCTCTCTGTCTTCTCTGTCTTTGTCTCCAGGTTCATATCGTGGATCTATAAACCTGAGGTAACTCTTCCAGGCTGGTTCAGACGCGTGTGTGTCACAGGAGGACAGTTTTAAGTGTCACAGAGGAGAGCGGGCGGGCGCCTAATCTGATTAACGCTCCGTCCTCAGGCTGCCACAAACAGGTCATTCTTTTTATTTATTAAGCTACATATTTTTGAAGTGCGATGTTATGGTGTACTTTGAGCTTCGTTAAACATCTGTATTCTTGCCACGTGCAGATCCCAGTCATGGATGTATGTTTTACAACAGGGGGCGCTGTGGCTTGTTAGTTTATCAAACTTTTTCTCACACAAGATCACACAAGTATTGATCACTGTGTTTAAAGGTGCACTGTGTAACCTTTTGACAAAAATAGACCTTAATAAGCACGTTTTTGTCATTGAGATATCTTGGTTACACTAAATACATGTAAGTAATACAAATCTGCTTCTTTACTTTGAGCAGGCTTGCATGACCACAGAATGAAGTGTTATTTGGCCAAGAGGAGGGAATCCTCGGGTATGTTTTCTATGTTTTCATTAACAGGCAGTTCCTTTGGCTGTATTTTTTTCACATTGTGACATAAATATCATTCATCATTCAGAATCTTACAAAGTAGCCTAAAGCTTTAACTGTCTATGGATTGTGTAGTTGACTTTTCTCTTCTAGAAAGTGGCACAGTGCATCTTTAAACGCCACAAGTAGGTCTTTAGAATCTGAGAGAAAAAGCCCATGTTTTAGGTGCACACTACAGCTTAATCTTAATGCCAGAAAGTAGATGTTGAGTAAAAAGTGTGTCCCTCTTATATAGGTCAGTGGTGGCTTCACTTATGGCACTATTCCCTGAAACTGATGCTTTGTTTGATGCTCCACACATTAAACACACAATCAAATTAGAATAAAAAACAACAACAGTTTATTTGTCAGTGTTTTGCTACAAACTGCATTGTTCCTTGCATGCATAGTTCCACAGATATGTCAAACGATAGAGAAACTCCTCTTTAGCTTGTATAATAGGTCTGTTGCATGCAGATATCGCACCCAATGTGATCATAAACAGTTCAGCTGCCACACAAACTAAATGATATACTGATTTGTACACATATGTAAACTCTCTTTGGCTTTTAGCATCAAAGAAGCTATTTTGTAGCCTAGCTTATTGCTTCTTATTTGTAATTAAGGTAAAGGGTTTAGGATTTTAGTCTGAGGTTAGTTAGACCTCCCGTTTGGCCAGGCCCTCGGGTTAGCTCAGTAAACTTTATTACTTAAATCTGTATATTATGCAGATACTTTAAAAAAAGGAGTACGCTAGGGCTGCAACAAGTTAATTGATTAATTACAACTACACTTAATTACAACTCGGTAATTGAAATAATCGTCAACTAAGTTAGTAATCGAATAATCGTTAACTTGTCCTGTACAAGTTCCAAACATCCCAGGAGCCTCAGATTGAACCGAAATGTGTCTTTTTGTTGTAAAAACGTGTTGATGATACGATGATAAATATCAAAATCAAAAGGAATAGACTTGATTCTTGATACTAAATATCAATAATTAAAAATGCTTTTTTCACATCAACTTTCTATACAATAGACTGGCATTTCCAGCAAAAAAATACAAATACTTTCTTTCTAAGACATTTTGGTTTTAAACTAGTTTGATAAAGCTCAAGATTTTTCTAAAACTCCTCAAAAATGTCAAACTTTGTCCCGTTAATGTTCTATTTATTCATTATCGCTGCTTGTTTAAATGAGGATTCAGTTAATATCTGAATTTCGATACTTTTGAACGTAAAACCTATACTTCTCCAGGATGAACTTAAGTGGCGATTTTAAGTGACGTCAAATTTGCCAAAAACTCTCGTATTCAAGTCACTTTTGCATTCTAAACATTACCAACTAATCGATTAATCGAAAGAATAACCGCCCAACTAATTGATTACCAAAAAAAAACATTTGTTGCAGCCCTAGAGTACAGTATACTCAGAACTTTCAGTACTCTAGAGGTTTTCTGAATTTTGATCATAAATAACTATATATTTCACACATTTACCACAGTAAGACAGTCTTAAAGTTGTTTAAACAGGTCGCTACACACTTCAAACGTCCTACCTTAAAGGAGAGACACATAACAGTACAAAAGAAGTGACAGTTTGCACAAACACACAGATCTCACAGCACAACAGAAGTCGCTTCAGTATTGCCTCTAAATTTGTGCTTAAAATCTCCTCGGTTTAATAAAATATTCCACGCTGTTTTGCTGGCATACTGCTGTCACACGCTCATGATTGCTACAGTTGTATTGCACCCATGATAAAGTGTTTTTTTCCCTTTAAAATAACACTTCAATATGCAGTATAAATATAATCTGTAAATCCCAAATCCAGTTGAAGATGTAGAAAAGCAGCATCAGGTCAACAGTGTGCTCCAGGCCTCGCCGTGGCAGTCTCAGGCAGGGCTGATATGTTTAGTAGTAACAGAAGTTCAGTCGTCTGTTCTTCTCCTCATTTACCGAGGCTGAATCAGGCTTTGAGAGATTTTCACGTGTCTGTCTTCAGCTCAGCGTGACATCATGCGCACAAATTCTACAAAACAGACAGAAATCATTGGTTAAGCCTTGGCCCCATCTCAATTCTCCTTTCTTGCCTCCTCCGGTCCTCGCGTCCTCAGTTTCCCTGCAGGAAATGAGTGAGGAAGTCCAGATCAAACAGAGAGGAAATAAGGAAAGAGGACACACTTTGCTTGCCTTTGAACAATGCAAATACCTCAGTGGAGAAACAGATAAAGTTTGATTATATCTGCCTCTTTAACCCTGCTCCCTCGTTTCCTTCCCTTGCCTCCTCAAACCTTTGGGACACCACTTAAAGGAGCTAAAGTAGAATAATTATTGTTATTTGAGAGACATTTCTGAACCCAGTCAAGTGGCCAACAATTGAAAACAAATTATCATTGTTTTCTAGGGATGGGACGTTTAACTTAAGTCACGATTCGATTCAGTTTTCGATTTTGTTCAATTTTGTTAGTTTATCTATATATATTTTTTTATCTTAAGAAACAAAAAACAAAGCTACTGTTTTAGAGCTTAGAATAGTGTTTTTTGTCAACATTCAAACAGCAAACAGTCATATTTTGTGTCCATATTTAGAGTTGTTAACCCATTAGTTGTTTACGCAACATAATAATGCACATTCAATCAGGTCTTGCACAAGTTCAGGCTTTGTTTCTTCAAACATTGTGACTATTCTTGTATTGTGTGTATATATAGTGTGTGTCTAAGTCAGTGGTTGCATGAAAAAACGGATCGATTCTGGCCTTTCGATTCGATTGCTGCAAACTTCGATTGATTTTTAGATGTTTTCGATCGATTTTCCATCCCTATTGTTTTCAATACATTTATGTATATCAGGGGTCTCCAACCTTTTTCCCCAGGAGAGCTACATTTGCTACAGAAAACTGTGGGCGAGCTACTACTGTTAGCGATGACCAAAAATTGAAGTCTACAGTGGCATAGTTAAAAGGCCTATATGAAAATTTTGCCAATATCTATTCATAAGTGGACACAATAATATACATTTACAGTAGAAAGACACATGTAATACATAGAATTTGAGTAATAAAGCATAATTTGTATGGTTCTAAAATCCTTTGGTGAGCTACTTGGAAGGTGGTGGCTTTTAAATCTATCATTTAGCAGCTTACATGTAATCTTTCTTTAGATTTATGTGTTATACACCATTTTGATTATTTTATCAGTTTAATAATAGACTTAATGGCACCATATCTAAGAAATAGGTGGGGCCAAGTCACTGTTTTGCAAGTCTTAACCTCAAGACTGAGTCAGTGCCCGACATGTTCAAGTCAAGTCCAGGTCCTCTGATTTTAGCTTCAAATGTTTCAAGTATTTATGTCAAATTATCCAATAGATAATAGAGATAATTTTATTGTTTTATTGAATTGCTTGTCAGTTAGCTTGTTTATATTCAAAATAGCTAACTTATGAACTTCTTATGAACATGTTAGCATTAGCATTTAGACACAAACTCATCTCTTTTTAAACATACAAGTGGCCTACGGTGAAATAAACCTGATTTGTGAAGTTTTTAACGTGTTTTCTGTAACATTCACCCCAACTCACTGTCACTGTCTGATCTTCTGAGTATTTATCATTTTAAGCTGGTGTAGTGAAAAGAACAGGAAATGCTCGTAAGTACAGAAGTTAGCTATTTTGAACATAAACAAGCCAACTGATGTCGCACAGAAACAATTTCATAAATGATCCCGTTTAAAATACAGTTCTGGTCACAAAAAAGTGAGGATGTTCCTGTTTGTTGTAAAATAACACTATTTATATTTTTTTAAGGAGAATCATCAAGTCGCCTCAAGTCACAGAGTTCCAAGTCCAAGTCAAGTCTCTCAAGTAATAAAAATAGTGTCACACGAGTTCAAGTCACGACCCACAAGTTTACACATCTGCTGTATCTCTTTGGGTAAAAATGAGTTTGCAGTGTAACCTTTAATATTTGTAATTTGGGCTGGGTAATAATATAATTTTCAAAATATCCAGAAACTGATTATCAAGTAGGGGAGACCGGGGCAAATGTAACAGAGGCTCCCACTTGTAGCAGAAGCAAACCAGAATCTTAAGCTTAACCTGCTCATTTCATCTCCACCTGCTGTTTGAGTGGAAAGAGATTTGAGATTTCAGGAAAGTTTTTACATAAAAAAACAAACAAACCGTTTTTTGAGCAGTAAAGTTCACATGAGCTCATGTTTTTGTTCTGGACAGAGATGTGACTGAGACATGGCTGTCATGTTTATATGTTTAAATATAGGTTTTGTGTTCTGTATTTGGTAAGTTTTACAACAACAAATATGAATGCTAACAGAGAAAAAAATACCTCCAAACATGGCCGCCCTCATCTGGGGCAAATGTAACAAAGTGTTACAACTGCCCCTCGGCCTTTTTATGAATTCATTTTGGGTAGATTTATTTAGATTTATATTTTTATCAGAGCCTTAATTATTTTTCAGAATAATTATTATTTTAGTCGAGAAAGACATAAGTAAAGTTAGAGCAGACTGTAAAGTTTTTTTTTCCACAGCAGTTTTGTGTTTTATTATAATAAGATTACAGAGTTAATGTTATTTAAATGTGGACAACCTTCCAGTCTGTCAAATGTATTATCTTTAATAAAGAAAAAACAAATATTATTGTTGTAATTTCATGTGTTACATTTGCTCCTTGGTGTGTTATAATTGCCTCATGTTGTGAGGAAGATGTAAAACTTGACTTTCTCGTCTTGAAATGAAAACAGCTTCAAAATAAATCGCTCTAGAGAATCCAAACCTGTTCACACGCCAAGCCAAGATCTGCAGCTTTCATTTCATGTAGTTTTAAGCAGAACTTCAACTAAGATTAAGCTGATATGTCCAATTTGGAAAAAAGTGTTACAATTGTCCCCGCTCTCCAGTATATTGTTTAAAGTAGAGTTAAAAAAAAAAAAGAAAAGCTATAATGAGCCGATTAAAAAAATAAAAATAAACTGATGGTGTAAATTTTGAACTAAGAGTATACATGTAATACACTTTAATTTGATACAGACATAATCAACTGAATATCTTAAAAACTGTATTCATGATGTTATTCAGAAAAATGTGTGTGTCTGCTTCTTGTTTAACAGTTCACCTTCAAAGTCCACGTGTCCGTCTCCGTTGAGGTCGATGTCTCGCAGGATGTCCTCCAGATCTCTGTGACCAACCTAAGGGAACGAAAGTTAAGATCTTCAGTTACACCAGACGAACAGAGGTCAAAGGTCAGTGTCAGTACCTGTTGTCCCAGAAGCTTTTTCATGGCCTCTCGCAGTTCGGCTGTGCTGATCATTCCGTCTCCATTTGTGTCGAACTGAAAATGGAAACAGTCAAATACAGAATGATTTTAGTTACAACTGTGTTTCCAAATTAGTACTGATCGATTTGGGGAACAAAATAATCATAATTTTCTTTCTCCGCATTGATTCAGTTTTATTCAGCATTTTCAAAAATAAAGAAAAATGTGTTTTGGTAATTGGAACATAAACTAAGCAGACTTCTAATCTCTGCCATTTAACACAGAAAACAATCTTCTAAAGTCTGGCTTCTGCTCCAAACCACATGTTTTTGTGACAGAGGAATAACTGTAGAGCGAACCATTCAAAAAGCACAACTAAATAATTGATGTTTTGACATGACTGGTTTATTTATTTATTTTTTTCAATTAACTGCCCAGCCCTAATACAAATAGTACTGATTTGTGTCACTTCTGTTTTTTTGTGTTAACCCTTCAGAAGGTTCTTCATTTATTGCCTGAAAAATTCAGACGTTATTTTTAAAATAGGCTTACATTATATATAATATAATGATTGACCGATGATTAGACAATCAGAGATCCACATCGTCTCTCATATAGAAATGACTGAATATCAGGTAAAAATACATGAAAAAAAATCACAATAACAAAAAATATTGTGGATTTCTTCTAACCAATTTCTGCACCTGAACACATCCGTGTGGTCCAGGAAGTAGAGTGTAAACTTCTGTGTTAGTGAGGTAAACTTAGGACTTTAAGGTTCAAAATCAAGTTTTTGTCACAAGGTCAAACTAGGACAACATAGGCCCCGTCCCAATACTCACACTACACACTTCACTGAAGTGTGCATTTTCTGAAAGTGCGCCAAGTGTGCACTTGCACAAGTGTGCAGGACAGGTAAATGTAAGAAATGGGACAGTCCACACTTCACTTGATGTGATCAAGTAAAACAGCTGTGTTATTAAACTGCTGCTAAAGTCACAAAGCCACAGCTCACTTTAGTTTGGATCATTTGCTGATTTTGCCTAAAACAAATAAGAGCAGTGGATTTCTGCTTATGTTTGCATTAAAAGTGTTATTATTTTGTCAATATTATATTTTTGTTTTACTTATATAACATTCATACATACATATTTTCAGCTGAATTAATAAGCAACATTCATTTGATTGTATTTACTTTGATTTCTGGAAATTATTTAATGTTTGTTATATTTTTAAGTTACTGTCACTCTAAGAGAAAACTCACATCGTAATTTTTCTACACGCAGCAAAGAACTCTGGGTAATACACTTCAGCCAAGTCTGCTTCCATGCGGGCTTCGCTGAAGTGCAGATAAAGTGCGTGAAGTGGGCGGGGCTAAAGGCCGTTTGTGACAATTGGGACGCCCTACGCACTACCACCCCACAGCGGGAACGCGCTTCTGAGGGCCACAAGGGTGGAAGGGTGGATATTGGGACAGGGCCTCTGTTGTGCAGTAGTGAAACTGAAATGAGTGGAAACACTAGGTGGCGTCAGTTTGGCAAGCTATGTCTCCAGTTTGGGCCTGAAGACACTTGATTTGGCATTTTTTGAGTTTTGACCAGTGTTCCAGAAAAAGTAGCGAAAAAGTAATTAGTTACTCATTACTTATTATTATGTGATTTTTTTTTTTTTTAATTAGAAATTTCCCAGTTGAAAAATCCCAGTTCCTGGTTCAAGGCGTTTTAACTGAATAAACTCGTCTGCAAACATTTGAGTTTATGCTAACGTTTAGGCTAAACAAAAGTAACGTTGAATAACTTGTAACCAGTGTTTACGTAGTTTTTGTGGCAGTTAAACCCCTCAGATTCACTTTTTGTGGTGATTGCTGATCTTGTATGTGATGTGGGACTTCCTCGACCACGTCCAAGTTCACAAGTGGGATATTTACTAGTTGGAGTGGTGTTTCAGCGCATTTTTACAAGTGAAAAGTGGGAAATATCCCAGTTACCTGCAACGCACTATAATTACATTAGCCTACTAGTTAAAAACTGTCTATTACCCACCATTTGGACTTATGTTAATGTCTAGATGGTGAACTCATATTGTCACTTTAGAATCTCTCTGGTTGACTCTCAGCTCATACAGATAAACCTCAGTCATCACTCACCTCTTTGAAAGCGTCCCTCAGCTCTTTCACACCAATCATATCTGCTGTTTCAGCCAAAAGCTTCGGTCCCATCAGCTCCACGAAGTCTTCAAAGTCCACGTGTCCTCCCACTGTGAGAGGAAAACACTGTTATAATGTACATATCATTACAGCTTGTTTCATAAAGATCAACCGTTCTCACAGTTCATGTTGATCTGCTGGCTCAGCTCGATCAGCTCCATCTCTGTGGGCATATAACCCATCGTCCTCATGCAGTTACCCAGGTCTTTGCAGCCGATGAAGCCGTCTTTGTCTTTGTCAAACTCTTTAAAAGCCTCACGCAGCTCTGCAGATAAAACAGACTTCGGTTTATCACAAGTTTAGACAAACATATATTTTCATTAGGGATGTCACAAGTATTATTTTTTGTTAATAATCATAATTTTTCTAACATTAACAATAACTTTAGGGCATGAAAATATGCTAAGAATCCATGTTTCCGTCAAAATGGATATATCAAACTTTAAAAAAAGATCCTGGCAAATCACGATATAACGATTTCATGAAAATTGTATCAGACCGCTGCGACCACCGACAAAAATAGACTCTCTATGGATTCTCACCACACACTCATGCAACTCTTGGACATACACTCGCACTGCACCAAGGTCTGTGTACAAGAACACATTTGTTTTAAAGTTGACCTATTATGTCAAAGTCACTTTTCTAAGTTTTTAACCTTGTTATTAGGGCCTTCCTTCATCATTAGTTTACTCAAAGTTATATTTGAATTGATTCATTCATGTTTGAGTAATCTTGTTTTGTTCTTCAGCTGCAGCTCAAGTGCTTAGAAATCTTCGTTCTCACCTACCACCTATCCTCCTACTTGTCTGTATTTACTTGATATATTTCCAAAGATTAATACTCAAAGTGAAGTATTAATGGTTCAAAACTGTCCCAGAGCCACATTCCAACAATAATAATTTGTTATTTAAAATCCGTTGCTTTTTACAGTTACATTTTAAAATGAAGAGGCGGGGCTTATCAGTTCTGCAGTTTTGAACAGAAAGTCAGTAGAGCTGTTCCTATTTTTAATCTGTTTTAGATCAATTTTGTGTTTTATAATGAACAAAAGGTAAATTACTGATCTGCATATGTTCTAGTTTCTTACTAAATATTAAAAAAAAACACAATAGTACCACTTTAAGCACTTTCGGGTCCCGCCTCGCACTGAACTCGCACTCAGTGTACGGCAGGGGTCATTCTCAGAAAAAATATGGTTTTCTTTTCTCGTATCAATGATTTTTTTCTAGTAAAATCCAAACTTTCTCAAGCTTCGACCTATTTTTCATAAAACTATATTAGCAGATGAACACATTTTTCTAATTTTGACTTAGTTTGGTGTGTTAGTCTTTGTGGTAAATATTTATCATAGTTTTTAGTTTAAGTTGCAATTTATGAAGAAATTGACAATCAAAGGTAAAAATGAGAGGAAGTAATCTGAGTTCTAACAGAATCCCTCCACATGTGTCATCAAAAAGACATTATACACACAATTAACACTTTTTACTGGGAGTTTAAGCAATAATTTAACACAGTTAAAGTCTTATAAGTTATAATACTTTGTCACGTTGTCACTTCTGGGTTAGTCATGTTGATTTTGGCCCAGATTTACAATGTGGTTGCTAGGTAACATTTGTAGATTCCCCTCCACATATGTCATATTTACTGGACAAAAGACAATAATAAACTTCATAAAAGCAACCAAATTGGGTAAAAACAAGCTAAATGTTTAGTCAAATCTTAATCATAATCATGTTTGCTATATTTTACCAAAAATGTACTCCAACCTGTCATACGCACTTTAATCTTGAAATGTTTCAAGATTAGTATGGTAGCGCCAACCTTTTATTTGTGCTGGTCTTCTATATTCTGTCAAAGAAATGTGTTTGCCCCAATCAAAATTTGTTACAGTAACAATAATTGCCCACCCCTACTTTATAAGAAAGTACAACAACAAGAACTTCTTCAGCAGTCACATTAGGTTTATTTTGTCACTCATATTACATAAAGCTGGTTACAAACTTTCAACATAGTAACACAACTATGGATATAAATAAGCCCTGTTTAGTCTCTGTTATTGTGAATAATTCCTAAATTGTGTTGAAAATAACATTTGCATTTGTGACATCTCTAATCATCTCCTGCTACAGTTCCACTTACCATCCATTTCCTCTGGTCTGAGCTCTCGATCCTGTAAAAAGACACAAATAGCGGTCAGAGTCTTTGAAAAGCAGCCGGTGAACAGCCTCCTTTCACCACATGATGCGTCAGAAATAGAAACCATAGGTGTGTTTCAGAGAGAGCCAGCAGTCCTCCGGCTCTGTGCCCCTGAAGAGAAGCTCATTACTCACACGTCTGCTGCGGCGACGGCGACTTACGAAACACGCCAAAGACAAGAACAAGTTCAAATATTACTTGGATTGGGAATAGAGCTGGGCAGTAATTTTAAACAATATCGTGAATAATGTAAGTTATGCAAAAATTGAAAGAAGTAATTTACTATAAAACCTACATAATTGATAATATACATTTTAATAGACAAAGCAAGTTTTTTGTATCAGAGTTTGTGCAATAAGTGCTTCACAAAACAGGAAAATGAGGCAATATTAAGAGATTTTTTGTAATTATGTTGACAAATGTTTGTCTGATAATCATACATTAGAAAAATTACTATCTTAAACTAGACAACAAGGGATTATGCGCCTGGAATAAGTAGTATTTACATTACATTTACATTGGTTTGGTTTGGACTAAAATTGCCAATGGAACAAGCATAAAATGTCTTTACATAAAATAAGAAAAATACAGACTGACTAGAAATTATGGAAAGATATGAATTAGGGATGTTTATGGTTGATCGATTAAAAAATTAACTGTAAGTACTGGCTTAACCGAGTGTGAGCTCTTTGACCGGTTAAATGATGCAAATAAACCATTACTCCAGCAGAGGGCGCTAACTGCCCCCAAACAGCGCTGGCGTCTGTCCGAGTGGGAAAAAGATCCTTAAAACTTCAAAAACACTGTTTACTGAGCAAAACTGCAACTCTGCAGTAATGTCATGGTTTTATTCACTTGGATTTTATGTTGTGAAGAAAACGGACTGGATTAGTCAACTTTTGATGGGAAACTTTGATGTTTTATCTGTTCAAGCTAAGATAAGCGGCTAATGTTACAGCAGGAGATTTAAAGAGACGCTAAACCCAAAATAAGTTTTTTTGGCTGTTAAACTGTGTTTATGGTGGTTAAATAGCATTGTCTACTGTTTTAAGTTGTTTTTTTTTTGGCATTTTAGTGCAAACTGAGCAAATTAGCAGGTTTCAGGTCAAAATCATAGTCACAAACTGTCTGTGTCTCTCACGTCAGTGCCAGGTGCTATGTGACATCAGTGTGTACTGTCCACTCAAAATCGAGAAACTAATTGCAGACACCTGCTGTCAATTCAATCACACTGCTGATCTCCTCTCTAAGCCCCTTCTTGCCCTTTTCCCAATGCTTTTTAATAAGTTTGCTGTGTTTGAAATGTGTTTGTGGGTGGAGTAGGGTGAGCTTATCTTTACTCCTTATTGTGATTTTATTGCATCTGTAAACAATGCATTTAAACAGTGTTTATAGAGGGATTATTGGTCACTTCCCTCTATGCAAAAAGAGACTCTATCCATCAGGTTGGCTGGGGAAACGTCTTTGATTAAAACAACAAAAAACATGAGAGCTAGCTCTTTCAATCATATCTTTAGTCTCCCCAACACAGTTATGCCGCAACTCGGTTAGCATACCTTTTCCAAAACCCTAAACTAAACCAAATTAAGTTAAGCTAAGCAAAACGTACCCTAATCCAATTCCCAGAAGTAAATATTTTAAAATGTAAACTTTTGCTAGCATAGCACCAGTGCAAAGTGAAAGTGTATATGGCATAACTGGGTTGGAGACAAAAATTAGGCATTTCAATCAGGTATGAACGGTTTGACAGACGTCTGTTTTGTAACATTTATGGGTAGTAATATGATATGCTCATTTTTGTCAATATTGCCCAGCCCTAATTGGCATTCAGTTCAGACGATATCTTGGTTGTGTCTTTTTTTTTTTTTTTTTTTTTTAATTCAAACCAGCAAAGGTCAAGTATGAAGTAAAATCAAGACCATGTGCATAAATGATTTTGTAAATGTTAATAGGTGAATTAAGGGAATCACAAAGTAAAACACAAACACATACGTTACAAATATTAATAAAAATGTTTTTAGGGGATAAATATTTTTGGAAATCTTAAATGTAATAATTGCAAACATAAATTCAGTCTGTGTTCAGTTAGTTTCAGTATTTCTTAGGCTCGTCTTCTCAACATACTGTATAATAATATTGCACTTGTCACCTTAAATTTAGGAAGTGCTTTGATTTATACTTTTAGCATCGTGCTAGCATCTGGTAGCAACAAGGTTCATCTCATACTGGCTCTGAAAGATGTGAAAAGTATCTCAAATCATCGTTATGAGGGAATGATTCAGAAGCTCAGAGACTTTATGTAACACAGCCGATTCAAAACAGTATGCTATTATAGATTTATGATTAATTCATTTGTAAATACAGTATGTTAACATCATAGGTCTTCTGTCATATCATTTCAACCCTTTTAGGCTGAAAATGTATTTAAAAAGTCTCAATACACAAAAAAACAATCATTTGACTAAAATAATCTTTAGTGACAGTCTGAAACCACAGTGTGATGTAATAATCTGCCTCCAGCTAAACGTCCACTGAGCTTGAATAAATGGATTTACACGACTCTGCACATACAACTTCAACAAAAATACTGTTTTATTTTATAAATGAACACTTCAAAGCAAATGCCTCTTTAGTCTTTTGACACTGATCACAAGATAGTGCCTGGTGCTAACCTGACTCTACATTTGGGATGGTCATGATATGTGATTATTGCAAAATCGAGAGAATCCTTCTGGAGAGTTCTAGTTAAAGACGGCCAAGGTCAGTCAGACCAGTCACATTGTGGTTTGGGCAGAAATGCATGTTTCAACCAAAACCTACATGACGGCGCTGTTGCATGTACTTCAGCTTTTTTTTTTTGCTGGAAATATAGACTAAATTAGCTTTTGAAAAACATTCACTGGCAGGAGATTTGTGCATTTCTAGATTGAGAAAGTTGTGATTTTCTCTCACCTGTATTTAACCAAAAAAATGTTTCGACTTCCAGGTTCAGATGCTTCAACCAATCAAATTTAAATGTTGCCATAATGTTACGTTCTTTCTCGATGATCAATCCAGATTAATAATGCGAGGAACTCATTTCGGAGTTTTGCACACATTAATCTGACGTGAGCCTGGTACGCCCATGAAAGTATAATTAGATAATTAGATTAGATTATAATTGATAAAAAAATCTAAGATTTCAGTGCATTGTTTTGAAAGGCCCTGTGCTTACGTGATGCAGAAAAAAGATTTTTTCTGAAGCNCAACTGATAATTTCCTGGAATCATTTAACACAATTAAAGTGTTATAAGTTATATTTATTTGTCGCATTGTCATTCCTGTGTTGTTTATGTTGATTTTAGCCCAGATTTACAATGTGGTTGCTAGGTAACATTTGTGGATTCCCCTCCACGTATCATATTTACAAAAGTAAAGACGATAATGAACTTCACCAAAACAACCAAAATGGAAAAAAACAAGCTAAATGTTTAGTGAAATCTTAATCATAATCATGTTTACTATGTTTTACTAAAAATGTAGTCTAACCTGTCTAACATTTTTTTAAACTAAACTGACAGTATCACATTAAAATCTTTTCCCCAAAAAGTTCATTCTTGATGTGTGATTGGTTAAAAACAGCTGACCAACAGAAGAAGTAGGTGCTGAAAAGAGTCTGTATTTGAACAAACAACTCCGCCACATAGTGAAATTGTGAATTTTGAGGATTTCATCAAGAGTCTCACAAGGATAAGATTTAGTTTTGTCACAGTGTTGTCCGGCCCTTGTTTGAATTTATTTTTTATTTAATAGCTAAAAGCACAAAGCCCAAGTAGACCAAAGGTTTGACTATGACAATGCACATCTGGACTTTTAAGAAATATGCTTTTTAGATAAAAAAACCCCAAAAGATTAAGGGAGTGATCTGATTCAAGTAAGTGTTCTGTTCATCTTAAACTGTTATATTAGTGTTCCTTCCTAAAAATATGCTTGAGCATGAGTAATTTAAGGATTAGTCTGAAGTGTGAGCAGCTCTGACCTCAGCGGCAGCATGACTCCATATCTGAGCATTAGGCCCAGCCCCACAGCACCGTCAGTCTCACACTAATGTGACGGAAATTGTAGTTGCTTCTAGTCAGCAGGTTCCAGCTCTCCAGCTCCTGAGCGGAAAAGCACTTGGTCACTTCATCATCCACAATGCTTTCTACTCCTCTGCGGCTAAAACACAGAATGTCAGACAGCTCAAACTCAGAGCTGGCCGAGCTCCTGAGAGCCTGCATCTCCTGCCGCAGCGACACTGAGGGCTCCTTTTCTATTATACCTGAAAGAAAGGAAAGGGTTTAAGACTATATTCAACTTTCTACAAGATATAATAGTGTTTTTACCATTGCTGTAAGGTTTGTATAATTTCTCATTCTTTTCTTTGGCTCCAATTTCCATACGCAGGGTTGCCCACTAAAACAAAATCATAAA
Source organism: Mugilogobius chulae (assembly GCA_038363315.1). Lineage (NCBI taxonomy): Eukaryota > Metazoa > Chordata > Actinopteri > Gobiiformes > Gobiidae > Mugilogobius > Mugilogobius chulae. Next base: position 6,121,175 of record CM076409.1, read on the forward strand.
ACCAATCAAATCATGAAAGTGATGATTTGCTAGAATATAGTCCAATTGTTCTTAAATACTCAGCAACACTTACAAACACAATATTCAAACTGTATCATAATTCTTTAACATGTTGTGTTGTTGAGAGAAACTGTATCTGTCTGTCTACTTAAACTGCAGAGCACAGACCTCCCTCAGGGGCCGCTCTTACAGCTCAGACACCAGAGAAATCAATGTTGTAACACTGTGTATCGCCTCCCACAGAGCTGCAGTGTAATCTCAGGGGCCCAGCTAACAAGGTCACACAACTATGACATGAGCGTGTAATGCCCTTAGACACAGACTTTTATCATCTCAGTGTCAGGTTAAATGTAGTTTCTCTTTAAAGCGAACCCTGGATATAATCACATGTTTATCCTAAAACACTAATAATAATCACTTATATAAATACAGACAAATACCTTGGAAGTATTTGTAGTTTTATTAAAATAGTGTTTTGAAGAAATGACATGGACGCTGCCATTTTGCTGTGGTTATGACAGAAAATAGCATTGTCATGGTAACAGGCAGTAGCAGGTAACTAAGCAACATGAATTCCTGGGTTAAACCTTGTCAGTTTGAGCCGGAGCAAAGCCAAATACAGAACGATTATGTGAATCTAGTAAAACTGAAGATAATCAAGAGAAAAAGGCAAGAACTGGACACTGTCAGTGGTGTTTTTGTGGCAACTGTTCACAGATGAAACTGTGGGAGTAACCATGGAAACACTATTTTATGTCATCCACCAAAATGGCAGCTCTCAGTGGCTTGAAAACAACATAAACAATGACAATTTTATAAAAAATAGTAAGCAGTTATATATTTGTTTGTAATTTATTTTAATAAGCATGAACAGTACTAGTGTTTTAGCCAGATTTGTCTTCATAACCAGGGTTCCCTTTAAAACACTCATTATAAGACACACTGTGTAGGCCTACCTTGAATATCTTTAGAAGTGCTCTCATGTAAAATGACCGTATGCCAAAGGAAACTCCGAGAACAGCTGGTACAATGATAAATATGAAGAGATGAGTCCACCATAATGTGACAGTGATGCACACACACCTGCAGAGCAGGCTGTCACACCAAAACACAAACATCATGTCATCAGAAAAAGTCCAAAATAACTCCACAAACGCGATGAACGTAACTCAGCTGCAGCAGATGGTCACATCTGGAAAAAAAAAACTTTTAGATGGACATGTCTTAGTTAACTTAATGACATGCTAATAAACGGCTAGCTTTGTTTGCTAGTAGCAGCTTAAGCTAACTTTAGCTAACCGTCAGGCTAACCGCTCCCATCCAGCAGCAGAGCAGACTGTTGTTTACTGGTCCCACAGTCACACCTCTCGGTCTTCTCTGTCTTTGTCTCCAGGTTCATATGGTGGATCTATAAACCTGAGGTAACTCTTCCAGGCTGGTTCAGACGCGTGTGTGTCACAGAAGGACAGTTTTAAGACAACAGGTGTCACAGAGGAGCGGGCGGGCGCCTAATCTGATTAACGCTCCGTCCTCAGGCTGCTCACAACAGGTCATTCTTTTTATTTATTAATCTACATATTTTTGAAGTGCGATGTTATGGTGTACTTTGAGCTTCGTTAAACATCTGTATTCTTGCCACGTGCAGATCCCAGTCATGGATTATGTTTTACAACAGGGGGCGCTGTGGCTTGTTAGTTTATCAAACTTTTTTCTCACACAAGATCACACAAGTATTGATCACTGTTTAAAGGTGCACTGTGTAACTTTTGACCAAAAATAGACTTTAATAAGCACGTTTTTGTCATTGAGATATCTTGGTTACACTAAAAAAAGTAATACAATCTGCTTCTTTACTTGATCAGCAGGCTTGCATGACCGCAACATATTTGGCCAAGAGGGAATCCTCGTGTATGTTTTCTATGTTTTCATTAAACAGGCAGTTCCTTTGGCTGTATTTTTTTCACATTGTGACATAAATATCATTCATCATTCAGAATCTTACAAAGTAGCCTAAACCTTTAACTGTCTATTTCTACTGAATTGTGTAGTTGACTTTTCTCTTCTAGAAAGTGGCACAGTGCATCTTTAAACGCCACAAGTAGGTCTTTAGAATCTGAGAGAAAAAGCCCATGTTTTAGGTGCACAACTACAGCTTAATCTTAATGCCAGAAAGTAGAGAGATGTTGCTCATGAGTAAAAAGTGTGTCCCTCTTATATAGGTCAGTGGTGGCTTCACTTATGGCACTATATCCTGAAACTGATGCTTTGTTTGATGCTCCACACATTAAACACACAATCAAATTAGAATAAAAAACAACAACAGTTTATTTGTCACTGTTTTTGCTACAAACTGCATTGTTCCTTGCATGCATAGTTCCACAGATATGTCAAATGACAGAGAAACTCCTCTTTAGCTTGTATAATAGGTCTGTTGCATGCAGATATCGCACCCAATGTGATCATAAACAGTTCAGCTGCCACACAAACTAAATGATATACTGATTTGTACACATATGTAAACTCTCTTTGGCTTTTAGCATCAAAGAAGCTATTTTGTAGCCTAGCTTATTGCTTCTTATTTGTAATTAAGGTAAAGGGTTTAGGATTTTAGTCTGAGGTTAGTTAGACCTCCCGTTTGGCCAGGCCCTTGGGTTAGCTCAGTAAACTTTATTACTTAAATCTGTATATATGCAGATACTTTAAAAAAAGGAGTACACTAGGGCTGCAACAAGTTATTTGATTAATTACAACTATACTTAATTACAACTCGGTAATTGAAATAATCGTCAACTAAGTTAGTAATCGAATAATCGTTAACTTGTCCTGTACAAGTTCCAAACATCCCAGGAGCCTCAGATTGAACAGAAATGTGTGTTTTTGATGTAAAAACGTATTGATGATACTATGATACTAAATTTCAAAATAAAAAGGAATAGACTTGATTCTTGATACTAAATATCAATAATTAAAAATGCTTTTTTCACATCAACTTTCTATACAATAGACTGGCATTTCCAGCAAAAAAATACAAATACTTTCTTTCTAAGACATTTTGGTTTAGTTTGATAAAGCTCAAGATTTTTCTAAAACTCCTCAAAAATGTCAAACTTTGTCCCGTTAATGTTCTATTATTAATTATTCGCTGCTTGTTTTAAATGAGGATTCAGTTAATATCTGAATTTCGATACTTTTGAACGTAAACCATATACTTCTCCAGGATGAACTTAAGTGGCGATTTTAAGTGACGTCAAATTTGCCAAAAACTCTCGTATTCAAGTCACTTTTGCATTCTAAACATTACCAACTAATCGATTAATCGAAAGAATAATCGCCCAACTAATTGATTACCAAAAACCCCTTTGTTGCAGCCCTAGAGTACAGTATACTCAGAACTTTCAGTACTCTAGAGGTTTTCTGAATTTTGATAATAAATAACCATATATTTCACACATTTACCACAGTAAGACAGTCTTAAAGTTGTTTAAACAGGTCGCTACACACTTCAAACGTCCTACCTTAAAGGAGAGACACATAACAGTACAAAAGAAGTGACAGTTTGCACAAACACACAGATCTCACAGCACAACAGAAGTCGCTTCAGTATTGCCTCTAAATTTGTGCTTAAAATCTCTTCGGTTTAATAAAATATTCCACGCTGTTTTGCTGGCATACTGCTGTCACACGCTCATGATTGCTACAGTTGTATTGCACCAATGATAAGTGTGTTTTTTTCCTTTAAAATAACACTTCAATATGCAGTATAAATATAATCTGTAAATCCCAAATCCAGTTGAAGATGTAGAAAAGCAGCATCAGGTCAACAGTGTGCTTCCAGGCCTCGCCGTGGCAGTCTCAGGCAGGGCTGATATGTTTAGTAGTAACAGAAGTTCAGTCGTCTGTTCTTCTCCTCATTTACCGAGGCTGAATCAGGCTTTGAGAGATTTTCACGTGTCTGTCTTCAGCTCAGCGTGACATCATGCGCACAAATTCTACAAAACAGACAGAAATCATTGGTTAAGCCTTGGCCCGATCTCAATTCTCCTTTCTTGCCTCCTCCGGTCCTCGTGTCCTCAGTTTCTCTGCAGGAAATGAGTGAGGAAGTCCAGATCAAACAGAGAGGAAATAAGGAAAGAGGACACACTTTGCTTGCCTTTGAACAATGCAAATACCTCAGTGGAGAAACAGATAAAGTTTGATTATATCTGCCTCTTTAACCCTGCTTCCTCGTTTCCTTCCCTTGCCTCCTCAAACCTTTGGGACACCACTTAAAGGAGCTTAAGTAGACTAATTATTGTTACTTGAGAGACATTTCTGAACCCAGTCAAGTGGCGAACAATTAAAAACAAATGATCGTTGTTTTCTAGGGATGGGACGTTTAACTTAAGTCACGATTCGATTCAGTTTTTGATTTTGCAGCCACGATTTTCGATTTTGTTCAATTTTGTTAGTTTATCTATATTAACGTTTTTTTTATCTTAAGAAACAAAAAACAAAGCTACTGTTTTAGAGCTTAGAACTAGTGTTTTTTGTCAACATTCAAACAGCAAACAGTCATATTTTGTGTCCATATTTAGAGTTGGGTTAACCATTAGTTGTTTACGCAACATAATAATGTGCATTCAATCAGGTCTTGCACAAGTTCAGGCTTTGTTTCTTCAAACATTGTGACTATTCTTGTATTATTGTGTGTATTATATAAATACAGAGTTTGTGTCTAAGTCAGTGGCTGCATGGAAAAACTGATCGATTCTGGCCTTTCGATTCGATTGCTGCAAACTTCGATTGATTTTTAGATGTTTTTGATCGATTTTCCATCCATATTGTTTTCAATACATTTATGTATATCAGGAGTCTCCAACCTTTTTCACCAGGAGAGCTACATTTGCTACAGAAAACTGTGGGCGAGCTACTACTGTTAGCGATGACCAAAAATTGAAGTCTACAGTGGCATAGTTAAAAGGCCTATATGAAAATTTTGCCAATATCTATTCATAAGTGGACACAATAATATACATTTACAGTGGAAAGACACATGTAATACATAGAATTTGAGTAATAAAGCATAATTTGTATGGCTCTAAAATCCTTTGGTGAGCTACTTGGAAGGTGGTGGCTTTTAAATCTATCATTTAGCAGCTTACATGTAATCTTTCTTTAGATTTATGTGTTATACACCATTTTGATTATTTTATCAGTTTAATAATAGACTTAATGGCACCATATCTAAGAAATAGGTGGAGCCAAGTCACTGTTTTGCAAGTCTCAACCTCAAGACTGAGTCAGTGCCCGACATGTTCAAGTCAAGTCCAGGTCCTCTGATTTTAGTTTCAAATGTTTCAAGTATTTATCTCACATTATCCAATAGATAATAGAGATAATTTTATTGTTTTATTGAATTGCTTGTCAGTTAGCTTGTTTATATTCAAAATATCTAACTTATGAACTTCTTATGAACATGTTAGCGTTAGCATTTAGACACAAACTCGTCTCTTTTATACACACAAGTGGCCTACGGTGAAATAAACCTGATTTATGAAGTTTTTAATGTGTTTTCTGTAACATTCACCCCAACTCACTGTCACTGTCTGATCTTCTGAGTATTTATCATTTTAAGCTGGTGTAGTGAAAAGAACAGGAAATGCTCATAAGTACAGAAGTTAGCTATTTTGAACATAAACAAGCCAACTGATGTCGCACAGAAACAATTTCTTAGATGATCCCCTTTAAAATACAGTTCTCGTCACAAAAAAGTGAGGATGTTCCTGTTTGTTGTAAAATCACACTATTTATATTTTTTTAAGGAGAATCATCAAGTCGCCTCAAGTCACAGAGCTCCAAGTCAAGTCTCAAGTCTTAATCCATTTGATCAAAAATAGTCAAGTGTCACACGAGTCCAAGTCACGACCCACAAGTTCACACATCTGCTGTATCTCTTTGGGTAAAAATGAGTTTGCAGTGTAACCTTTAATATTTGTAATTTGGGCTGGGCAATAATATAATTTTCAAGACATCCAGAAACTAATTATTAAGTTCAAACTATTGTTTATAGTAGAAAGTTATAATGAGCCAATAAAAAAATATATAAATACACTGATGGTGTAAACTTTGAACTAAGAGTATACATGTAATATTTCTACACTTTAATCTTATATTGACCCTTTGCACGTGTCGTCACGCTCCTGGTGGGAACGCCCACTTCTCCATGCTGGAGGGCAAAAGCTCTGTCTGTGCGCATTACAGCAATGAAAACTTTGCAGAAAACTTGCTTGTTTCTAAGTAATTTTAATTGATTTCAATTGTAAAATGGCTGTATCTAGTGGAACACGCTGCATTAACAGGCAGGAGGTTTTAAGTCTAAGCCTGGAGCTTTTTCGTTACATTTTGATGAAGATAGAAGACGCTAGTGGATGGCAGCAATAAATCAAAAGACCTAAATCCCTCTAAGTCGCTACAGATTTACAGTGAACACTTTAACAAGGTAAGTCAATGCTAATGAGGAAAAAAATCAAGTGATCAAGTGACGTAGGTGCAAAGGGTCAGTAGACATAATCAACTGAATATCTTAAAAACAGTATTCATGATGTTATTTAGAAAAATGTGTGTGTCTGCTTCTTGTTTAACAGTTCACCTTCAAAGTCCACGTGTCCGTCTCCGTTGAGGTCGATGTCTCTCAGGATGTCCTCCAGATCTCTGTGACCAACCTAAAGGAACGGAAGTAAAGATCTTCAGTTACACCAGACGAACAGAGGTCAAAGGTCAGTGTCAGTACCTGTTGTCCCAGAAGCTTTTTCATGGCCTCTCGCAGTTCGGCTGTGCTGATCATTCCGTCTCCATTTGTGTCGAACTGAAAATTGAAAAACAGTCAAATATAGAATGATTTTAGTAACAACTGTGTTCCAAATCAGAGCTGGGTGATTTGGAAAACAAATTAATCAGAATTTCTTTCTTCGCATTGATTCAGTTTTATTCAGCATTTTCAAAAATAAAAGAAAAATGTGTTTTGGTAATTGGAACATAAACTAAGCAGACTTCTAATCTCTTTACCACACAGAAAACAATCACATTTCTGCTTCTAAAGTCTGGCTTCTTCTCCAAACCACATGTTTTTGTGACAGAGGAATAACTGTGGTGCTCCCCGTTCAAAAAGCACAACTAAATAATTGATGTTTTTTTGTTTTGTTTTGTTGATTAACTGCCCAGCCCTAATACAAGTAGTACTGATTTGTGTCACTTCTGTTTTTTTGTGTTAACCCTTCAGATGGTTCTTCATTTATTGCCTGAAAAATTCAGACGTTATATTTATAATAGGCTTACATTATATATAATATAATGATTGACCGATGATTAGACAATCAGGGACACACATCGTCTCTCATATAAAAATGACTGAATAGCAGGTAAAAATACTAAAAAAATACATATCAAAATGATAAAAAATATTGTGGATTTCGTCTAACAAATTTCTGCACCTGAACACATCCATGTGGTTCAGGAAGTAGAGTGTAAACGCCTGTGTTAGTGAGGTAAACTTAGGAGTTAAAGGTTCAAAATCAAGTTTTTGTCACAAGGTCAAAGGATGACAACATACTGTATACTGTCTGCTCAGTTCTCTGATTGACTAGATGTACTTCCTGGTTTTTAGAACAGTGACGCCTGATTTTTTTTTCTTCAACCCACTTATGCCGACACCATCACTTTGCATTGGTGGCTATGCTAGCAAAAGTTTATATTTTAAAATATTTACGTATGGGATTTGGGTAAGGTTAGGGTTAGGTTAAGTTAATTTGGTTAAGTTTAAGGATTTGAGAAAGGTATGCTAGCGGCATAACTGTGTTGGGAAAAATAAAGACGTGTCCGTGACCTATTGGCCGGAGTGAAACGGAAATGAGCGGAGACACTAATTGGCGTCAGCTTGGCAAGCTATGTCTCTAGTTTAGGCCTGAATGATACTTGATTTGGCATATTTTGAGTTTTGACCAGGGTTGCAGAAATTACGTTAAAAATATATATATATATATTAATAATAATTAGTTACACTACTTATGATGCGTTCCAGAAAACTGGGAAATATCCCAGTTGAAAAATACCAGTTCCTGGTTCAAAGCGTTTCAACTGAAGGAACTCATATGTAAACATTTGAGTTTATGCTAACCTTCAGGCTAAACAAAAGTAACGGTGAATAACCTGCAACCAGTGTTTACATAGTTTTTGTGGGAGATTCACTTTTTGTGGTGATTGTTGATCTCTTATGTGAAGTGGGACTTCCTCGACTAGGTCCCAGTTCACAAGTGGATTTACCCAACCTGGAACGCACATTACTAGTTAAGTAGAAAAAAGAAGAGGTAGAGGCACTCTCTTTTGCTGTGGTTTTATTAGTGAATCACGCCAACGCGTTTCGACCAGAGTCTTCTTCAGGGCTAGTTAATCACAGGTGGTATGAGGTGGTATTTAAGCAGGACTCATACCACCTGTGATTAACTAGCCCTGAAGAAGACTCTGGTCGAAACGCGTTGGCGTGATTCACTAATAAAACCACAGCAAAAGAGAGTGCCTCTACCTCTTCTTTTTTCTACATATCTTGAGCCTCAAGGTTTGATGAGCACCTTTTTTGTGAGTCTCACTTCGTTTTGATCCAGTGCAGCACTCCACTATCCACTATTTTTGCACATTACTAGTTACTCAAAATTGTAAACTAAATACTGTATTTAAGTAGAAACTTAGTTACACCCAACACTGGTTTTGGCAAAGCTTTTCTATTGCTATTTACTAGACCTTTTCCTTTTACAAATACAAACTCAATATTTAACTGGAGTTGCAATTATTGTGTAAAACTGGCTTCTTTTTCCTTTTTAATTCTGTTTTTCAGGAGAAATGTCATAACATTGACTCTCATAAATTTTTGGCACTCACTTCTAACATTTAGTCTGCTGTGATATCATCAGCATTAATTTAATAGTAATAGAAAAACTGTCTATTACCCACCATCTTGCCTTATGTCATCATTAAAGTCTAGATGGTGAACTCATATTGTCACTCTAGAATCTCTCTGGTTGACTTTCAGCTCATACAGATAAACCTCAGTCATCACTCACCTCTTTGAAAGCGTCCCTCAGCTCTTTCACACCAATCATATCTGCTGTTTCAGCCAAAAGCTTCGGTCCCATCAGCTCCACGAAGTCTTCAAAGTCCACGTGTCCTCCCACTGTGTGAGGAAAACACTGTTATAATGTACATATCATTACAGCTTGTTTCATAAAGATCAACAGTTCTCACAGTTCATGTTGATCTGCTGGCTCAGCTCGATCAGCTCCATCTCTGTGGCATATAACCCATCGTCCTCATGCAGTTGCCCAGGTCTTTACAGCCGATGAAGCCGTCTTTGTCTTTGTCAAACTCTTTAAAAGCCTCACGCAGCTCTGCAGATAGAACAGACTTCGGTTTATCACAAGTTTAGACAAACATATATTTTCATTAGGGATGTCACAAGGATTATTGTTTGTAATAATCATAATTTTTCTAACATTAACAATAACTTTAGGGCATGAAAATATGCTAAGAATCCATGTTTCCGTCAAATGGATATATCAAACTTTAAAAAAAGATCCTGGCAAATCACGATGTAACGATTTCATGAAAATTGTATCAGACTGATGCGACCTCCGACAAAAATAGACTCTCTACGGATTCTCTCCACACACTCACGCAACTCTTGGACATACACTCGCACTGCACCGAGGTCTGTGTACAAGAACACATTTGTTTTAAAGTTGACCTATTATGTCAAAGTCACTTTTCTAAGTTTTTAACCTTGTTATAATGGCCTTCCTTCACCATTAGTTTACTCAAAGTTATATTGAATTGATTCATTCATGTTGAGTAATCTTGTTTTGTTCTTCAGCTGCAGCTCAAGTGCTTAGAATCTTCGTTCTCACCTACCACCTATCCCTCCTACTTGTCTGTATTTACTTGATATATTTCAAAAGATTAATACTCAAAGTGAAGTATTAGGGTGCTTTCACACCTGTTGGTCCGGTAAAGTGGTTCGATTGGGGCCAAAGGTTGCAACATTGTTTCAATTCTAAACTAGTACGGAACACTTTCACACCAGAGTTTTTGTCAAACGGACCAGTTGCTCTGGGAGTGCTAATCCTCCCGCTCAGTTAGAGGCGCTATGCACAAAAATGAGGACCTTTGGATGACGTCACTAAAAGCTGATTGGTGTAGCGGGGGAGAAACAGGAAGAAAACAAAGTTTTGGTCTTCGATAAGATGCACTCTGCTTTCCTGTTTCTCTTCGTGGCTGTATACTATTATCGTATTTGTGTACAACATGCCCAAATCCTGCAGCTGTTCCAACTTGAGTCCCGTGTGCGGCATGAGAATACTATGCGGTTGTTATTTGCGCGGAGACGACGCATATCAAGACAGTGCCGCAGAAAACGGGCTACATTCTTAATTCTGAACCAGCTTGTCTTTCGGAGATTTTTTCGGAAATCTCTCCGGTAAGATTATGTTTCAAAAAGTTATCGTTATAGAAATAGGATGTCTGTAGCTACATGGTATATATTATGGTGTCTATTTCTATCCGTCTCCGTCTTTGTTTGTCTGAGTAAAAATACTTTACATACTTTTATTTTATTGTATGAAACCCATTTGTGGTTACTGTCATAGACATATAATTAGTTAATTATTTTAATGTCTATGGTTACTGTATATTGAAACAGATCTCTGTACCATTGTACTACGGTAATAATTTTTAATATTACTACACAACAGCCTATTTTACATGCACAATGTATTTTTTGTACCTCCATAGGAGTGTGTGGACCTACCAAAGACCTGGCAACTGGTGGCAGTATGTCCATAACAACTGGACAGATAGGGAATGGCAAGCAAACTTCAGGATGCGACAAGCTACATTCTACAGTCTTTGCAACATACTGCGTCCCTGGTTGACCCGTCAAAACACCAAATACCGACTCGCTGTGCCAGTTGAAGTCAGAGTTGGAGTGTGTATTTGGAGGCTTGCCACCAACCTTGAATATCGGTCTATTTCTCATCTGTTTGGTGTAGGACTTTCAACTTGTTGTCGCATTACTCAAGAAGTGGTAACTGCTATAAACTTTGTCCTCAAACCAAAGTACATTCGGCATCCCACAGCAGCCGAATTGAGAGTCATTGTGCAAGGTTTTAGAGACAGATGGCATTTTCCTCAAGTAGCAGGTGCCATTGATGGCACCCATATTAAAATCCGTGCTCCAGCAGAGAACTCTGCCTCCTACTACAACCGGAAAGGAGACTACTCCATTATTCTTCAGGCTGTGGTAGATCATCGCCTGAGATTTTGGGACATAAACGTTGGCCGTGCAGGTAAAATACACGATGCTCGTGTATTTGCCTTGTCTTCTCTGTATCAAAGAGGGATGGATGGAAAACTGTTCCCAGACTGGAGGGAAACATTTGAAGGTGTTGATGTGCCACTTGTACTGTTAGGGGACTCTGCCTACCCGTTGCTCCCTTGGCTCATGAAACCTTACCCTGAGGGGGCAGCAGTTACAGCAGACCAGATAAACTTCAACTTCAAGCTGAGTCAAGCGCGGATGGCGGTTGAACGTGCGTTTGGGCGCCTTAAAGGACGTTGGCGTTGCTTATTGAAAGAATGTGATGCCCACATTACATTTGTGAGTCGGATTGTGTCAGCTTGTTGTGTGCTACACAATTACTTAGAAGTGCATGAGGAAGAATATCTGAATGGAGAAGTTGAAGCTGAGGAAGGGGGTGATGTTATGGAGGGCAGATGTGATTATCAGCAACAATCGGACATCCGAAATGCCTTGTGCCGTTATTTTTCTGCACTGTGATAGGTTTGCTTTGAGTGTGCATCTATGATAGAGTTCAAGTGTCTCTTTGAAATGAGTTTCACTACTTTTGACTGCTGTTAGTCTGATATATTTTTACTGTATTTCAAAAGCTGTGAACTAAAAAGCAGCTGTATTTGCACTTTAGTGACTGATTGCAAATTCATTTCATTTATACTGTGTTTTAAAAGCAAACCTATTTGAAGTTTTAAATAAAAAAGCAATATTTAATTGTGCAAGAAATTTTATTCACGCAACTGCTTTTGTAAACATACGTGGCATTTCCATAAAGTGCTACCATAGAAAAAGCAAAAAGGTACATATTAATGTACAGCTTAACAGGAATGCTTAACTTTTCATTTTGTAAACATGGACTTCTCTTTAAATAATATGTAAACACAAATATGGAAAAAAAATAGTCCAGCATAACCATAGTCCATAACACACAACTTCTCACAAAACACTTAGGTCTATCAGAACTTTTCAAAGACCCTAAACATAAATCAGACTTTTATTTAAAGGTTGTAGTATTCTGGAGTACTATGGTGATGTTGCAGTGTTCCAGAAGGTAGCTGCTGATGGGGAGTCCCATGTTGCACAACATTCGGCTGTAACTGAGATCCAGACCAGGAAGGAGAATGATGGGGGCTGAGGTACTGGCATTATTCATAAGTGATGAAAAAAAATGTGCAATCATCTGGTTTGAGGCTTGTTGCTGAGCTTGCAGCTCGGACATTAGAGCTCTATACCTTCTCTCATTAGCTTCTTCCTGAGCTTTGAGAATCTTCTCCTGAACTGCCTGCTCCTGTTCCAGCTGCCTGGCTTCGGCTTCCCTCATCTCTTCCAGCAGCCGTTTGCTTTCCGCAACATACTGGGAGAAGTCGTCATTCCTTCCTGTAGCCTTGTTTTTTCTTTTTCGAGACTTGGCTCCAGGTATTTCAAGTTTCCCACCGACTCCACTAGGCTCACTCTGGACTGATGACACATCACTGTCCTCCAAGCTGGCATCAGCCTCTTCTGTTGAAATACAGTATTGCACAGAACACCATGAAGTAAACACTAAGAAATGCATTGTTTATGTGGTTAATAATATTATTACATACACAACTTATTATATTTATTGTATTTTCAGTGTAGTACAATACAGCTGGGTATACACGTTACACTAATTAATTATGTTTCTATGTACTTCAACAACATACAACAGTTTCACATTATTGTTTGGTTCATTGGAAAATGTTCTTACCACTTACGGAGACAGCTGTCCCAGAGATGTTGGCGTCATCTTCGGTGTCCTCCCCTTCCTGGTAATCTGTGTCTTGACTCTGAGAAGGCTCCACAGTTTCCGTGTCCTCGAACGACTCCACAATGTCCACAGGTTCCACATCAGGCTTTGTGCCGAGGATTTTGTCTAATGCATCGTACCAAACAAACTTGTCTTTAACTTTTGTGGAGCTGCCAGTTTTGCTCAGAGCGTCCCTTATTTTTATGTATTGCTGTCTGAGTTTTTTGGTTTTTGTGCGGCACTGCTCCACGGACCGCAAATAGCCACGCTCTCTCATTTGCTTGCTGAAAATTGAGTATATTTCAGCGTTTTTGTGGGTGCTGGACAACTGAGCACAAATGTGCTCATCGGCCCATATTTCAATGAGGCACTCTACCTCTTCTTTAGCCCACGTCTGTCCGCGATTCATTGTTTTCCAAAGCCTCGTGTGCAGAACTGGCGTAGTAGCGGTAGAAATAAAAGTTTTCACTTCCTGTTTACGGACGTACGCAGCGTGCTACGGAAGCCTCGTTAGACCAAAAAGACAAATTAATGCGAAGTTGGGCCGCACTGGGACCGGTTAGCTTTCAGACCAAAAGCGAACCGCGTTGGAGTCCGTTTGGAAGCGGGCCGAGACCACCTCTAAACGTGGGTCTCGGTGCGGTTCGTTGGTGCGCTTCAAATCAAACTAGTCCACGTTCACACCAGGCCAAACGAACCGAATTTGCAGGTGTTTCGAACTCTGCTTCGATTGAAGCGAACCAAAAGCTGTAGGTGTGAAAGCACCCTTAATGGTTCAAAACTGTCCCAGAGCCACATTCCAACAATAATAATTTGTTATTTAAAATCCGTTGCTTTTTACAGTTACATTTTAAAATGAAGAGGCGGGGCTTATCAGTTCTGCAGTTTTGAACAGGAAGTCAGTAGAGCTGTTTCTATTTTTAATCTGTTTTAGATCAATTTTGTGTTTTACAATGAACAAAAGGTAAATTACTGATCTGCACATGTTCTAGTTTCTTACTAAATATATAAAAAAAAAAACCACAATAGGACCACTTTAAGCACTTTCGGGTCCGCCTCGCACTGAACTCGCACTCAGTGTACGGCAGGGGTCATACTCAGAAAAATATGGTTTTCTTTTCTCGTATCAATGATTTTTTTCTAGTAAAATCCAAACTTTCTCAAGCTTCGACCTATTTTTCATAAAACTATTAGCAGATGAACACATTTTTCTAATTTTGACTTAGTTTGGTGTGTTAGTCTTTGTGGTAAATATTTATCATAGTTTTTAGTTTAAGTTGCAATTTATGAAGAAACTGACAAACAAAAGGTAAAAATGAGAGGAAGTAATCTGAGTTCTAACAGAATCCCTCCACATGTGTCATCAAAAAGACATTATACACACAATTAACACTTTTTACTGGGAGTTTAAGCAATAATTGAACACAGTTAAAGTCTTATAAGTTATAATACTTTGTCACGTTGTCACTTCTGGGTTAGTTATGTTGATTTTGGCCCAGATTTACAATGTGGTTGCTAGGTAACATTTGTAGATTCCCTCCACATATGTCATATTTACTGGACAAAAGACAATAATGAACTTCCTAAAAGCAACCAAATTGGGTAAAAACAAGCTAAATGTTTAGTCAAATCTTAATCATAATCATGTTTGCTATATTTTACCAAAAATGTACTCCAACCTGTCATACACACTTTAATCTTGAAATGTTTCAAGATTAGTATGGTAGCGCCAACCTTTTATTTGTGCTGGTCTTCTATATTCTGTCAAAGAAATGTGTTTGCCCCAATCAAATTTGTTACAGTAACAATAATTGCCCACCCCTACTTTATAAGAAAGTACAACAACAAGAACTTTCTTCAGCAGTCACATTAGGTTTATTTTGTCACTCATATTACATAAAGCTGTAAACTTCCAACATAGTAACACAACTATGGGATATAAATAAGCCCTGTTTAGTCTCTGTTATTGTGAATAATTCCTAAATTGTGTCGTTTTTCCTCACAATAATCCAAACACCAACATTCGCATTAGTGACATCTCTAATCATCTCCTGCTACAGTTCCACTTACCATCCATTTCCTCTGGTCTGAGCTCTCGATCCTGTAAAAAGACACAAATAGCGGTCAGAGTCTTTGAAAAGCAGCCGGTGAACAGCCTCCTTTCACCACATGATGCGTCAGAAATAGAAAACCATAGGTGTGTTTCAGAGAGAGCCAGCAGTCCTCCGGCTCTGTGCCCCTGAAGAGAAGCTCATTACTCACACGTCCTGCTGCGGCGACGGCGACTTACGAAACACGCCAAAGACAAGAACAAGTTCAAATATTACTTGGATTGGGAATAGAGCTGGGCAGTATATAGAATTTTAAACAATATCGTGAATGTTGTAAGTTATGCAAAAATTGAAATAACTAATTTACAATAAAACCTACATAATTGATAATATACATTTTTAATAGTTTATTTGTATCAGAGTTTGTACAATAAGTGCTTCACAAAACAGGAAAATGAGGCTATATTGGGAGATTGGTCTACTTTTTGGAATTATGTTGTCAAATGTTTGTCTGATGATCACACATTAGAAAAATGACTATCTTAAACTAGACAACAAGGGAATATGCGCCTGGAATAAGTAGTATTTTACTTCTTTTACATTTTAACATTTACATTAGTTTGGTTTGGACTAAGATTGCCAATGGAACAAGCATAAAATATCTTTACATAAGAAAAATACAGACTGACTAGAAATTATGAAAAAATATATGAATTAGTTAGCGCCCTCTGCTGGAGTAATGGTTGATTGATTAACCAATTAACTGTAAGTACTGGCTTAACTGAGTGTGAGCTCTTTGACCGGTTAACTGTTGCAAATAAACCATTACTCCAGCAGAGGGCGCTAACTGCCCCCGAACAGCGCTGGCGTCTGTCTGAGTGGGAAAAAGATCCTTAAAACTTCAAAAACACTGTTTACTGAGCAAAACTGCGACTCTGCAGTAATGTCATGGTTTTATTCACTTAGATTTTATGTTTGTGAAGAAAACGGACTGGATTAGTCAACTTTTGATGGGAAACTTTGATGTTTTTTCTATTCAAGCTAAGATAAGCGGCTAATGTTACAGCAGGAAATTTAAAGAGACGCTAAACCCAAAATAAGTTTTTTTGGCTGTTAAACTGTGTATATAGTGGTTAAATAGCATTGTCTACAGTTCAAAGTCATTTTTTGGCATTTTTAATGCAAACTGAGCAAATTCGCAGGTTTCAGGTCAAAATAGTCACAAACTGGCGGTGTCTCATTGCAAAGACTCAGTCAGTTCTAGACTCTGTGACATCAGCGTGTATTGTCCATTCAAAATCGAGAAACTAATTGCAGACACCTGCTGTCAATTCAATCACACTGCTGATCTCCTCTCTAAGCCCTTCTTGCCCTTTTCCCAATGCTTTTTAATAAGTTTGCTGTGTTTGAAATGTGTTTGTGGGTGGACTATAGGGGTGAGCTTATCTTTACTCCTTATTGTGATTGTATTGCATCTGCAAACAATGCATTTAAACAGTGTTTGTAGAGGGATTATTGGTCACTTTCCTCTATGCAAAAGAGACGCTATCCATCAGGTTGGCTGGGGAAACGTCTTTGATTAAAACAACAAAACGACACGAGAGCTAGCTCTTTCAATCATGTCACAGTTATGCCGCAACTCGGTTAGCATACCTTTTCCAAAACCCTAAACTAAACCAAATTAAGTTAAGCTAAGCAAAACTTACCCTAATCCAATTCCCAGAAGTAAATATTTTAAAATGTAAACTTTTGCTAGCATAGCCACCAGTGCAAAGTGAAAGTGTATGGCATAACTGGGTTGGAGACAAAAATTAGGCATTTCAATCGTATGAACCGTTTTGACAGACGTCTGTTTTGTAACATTTATGGTCGTAATATGAGATGCTCATTTTTGTCAATATTGCCCAGCCCTAATTGGCATTCAGTTCAGACGATATCCTGGTTGTGTCTTTTTTTTTTTTTTTTTTTTTTTTGTATTTAAACCAGCAAAGGTCAAGTATGAAGTAAAATCAAGACCATGTGCATAAATGATTTTGTAAATGTTAATAGGTGAATTGAGGGAATCACAAAGTAAAACACAAACACTTAAGTTTACAAATATTAATAAAAATGTTTTTGGGAACAAATATTTTTGGAAATCTTAAATGTAATAATTGCAAACATAAATTCAGTCTGTGTTCAGTTTGTTTCAGTATTTCTTAGGCTCGTCTTCTCAACATACTGTATAATAATATTGCACTTGTCACCTTAAATTTAGGAAGTGCTTTGATTTATACTTTTAGCATCGTGCTATCTGGTAGCAACAAGGTTCATCTCATACTAGCTCTGAAAGTTGTGAAAAGTATCTCAAAATCATCGTTATGAGGGAATGATTCAGAAGCTCAGAAGACTTTTATGTAACACAGCCGATTCAAAACAGTATGCTATTATAGATTTATGATTAATTCATTTGTAAATATGTTCTCATCATAGGTCTTCTGTCATATCATTTCAACCCCTTTTAGGCTGAAAATGTATTTAAAGTCTCAATACACAAAAAAACAATCATTTGACTAAAATAATCTTTAGTGACAGTCTGAAACCACAGTGTGATGTAATAATCTGCCTCCAGCTAAACGTCCACTGAGCTTGAATAAATGGATTTACACGATTCTGCACATACAACTTCAACAAAAATACAGTTTTATTTTATAAATGAACACTTTAAAGCAAATGCCTCTTTTGACACTGATCACAAGATAGTGCCTGGTGCTAACCTGACTCTACATTTGGGATAACTCATGATATGTGATTATTGCAAAATCGAGAGAATCCTTCTGGAGAGTTCTAGTTAAAGACGGCCAAGGTCAGTCAGACCAGTCACATTGTGGTTTGGGCAGAAATGCATGTTTCAACCAAAACCTACATGACGGCGCTGTTGCGTGTACTTTAGCTTTTTTTTTAGCAGAAATATAGACTAAATTAGCTTTTGAAAAACATATACTGGCAGGAGATTTGTGCATTTCTAGATTGAGAAAGTTGTGCTTTTCTCTCACCTGTATTTAACCAAAAAAATGTCTCGACTTCCAGGTACAGATCCTTCGACCAATCAAATTCAAATGTTAATGTTACGTTCTTTCTCGACGGCTTTCAGCGACAGTCCAGATTAATAACGCGAGGAACTCATTTCAGAGTTTTGCACACATTAATCTGACGTGAGCCTTGTACGCCCATGAAAGTATAATTAGACCTGGATGAAAAATCTAAGATTTCAGTGCATTGTTTTGAAAGGCCCTGTGCTTACGTGATGCAGAAAAAAGATTTTTTCTGAAGCAATATTTCTTGATTACGAGCTAGCGCCTCCCAGCTACCAGTCAGAGCGATGAAGGCCAGAGCAACAGCAGAGCAGAGCGCCAAGCTAGGCTAAACCTCATCTAAAGTGAACCCTGGATATAATCACATGTTTATTCTAAAACACTTATAATATCATCACTTATATAAATACAGGACTAATACCTTGGAAGTATTTGTAGTTTTATTAAAATAGTGTTATGAAGAAATGACATGGAGGCTGCCATTTTGCTGCGGTTATAGTAGTTAGTGTTGTCATGGTAACAGGCAGTAGCAGGTAACTAAGCAACATGAATTCCTGGGTTAGACCTTGTCAGTTTGAGCCGGAGCAAAGCCAAATACAGAACGATTATGTGGAATCTAGTAAAACTGAAGATAATCAAGAGGAAGAGGCAAGAACTGGACACTGTCAGTGGTGTTTTTGTGTAAACTGTTCACAGATGAAATTGAAAACCATGGAAACACTATTTTATGTCATCAACCAAAATGGTGGTTGACAATTTTAGAAAAAATAGTAAGCAGTTATATATTTGTTTGTAATTTATTTTAATAAGCATGAACAGTAGTAGTATTTTAGCCATATTTGTCTTCATATCAGGGTTTCCTTTAAGCTTTTGGGGCATTGAAAACATTTTAAAAAGCGTCTCATGCCAGCCGAGCACAAGCAGTTTCAAGTCTCAGAAAATGCACTGATGCTCTATAGCAGGGCTTTTCAACAACGTGTTCCCGAAAGCCAGATTTTTCATTGAGTCATGGTCACTGGGCCAGGTAATTCCACAGCACGTGACCATTGTTGCCAAAATTTAGGGTTGTGTAAAATATCTATTTGTTTCAGTAATGTTAGTCACTGAATCTGTTTGATTTGAATTGCTCTCCAAAATGTCCAAACCAGCTCTGAACCAGAATTAAACAAGGACTAGACCAGGACTAACCAAGTTTGAATCAACTGGTATTAGGCAAAAACTAGTCTAAAGTCTTAAGCTGAATTACACAAACTACAGTAAAAAGGGACCAACTAGATATTAGGTACATCACCAGAATAAAGCCAGCAAACAAAGAATATATGCATACAGTATTACAATCTTTGGATTATGTTTAAGGACCGGATCATATCTTTGGAGGGCCAATTTTGTCCCCGGGCCTTAAATTGAATAGGCCTGCTCTATAGGCTGCAGTTCAGTGAAGCGGGTTAATCGAATTCTGAGACAGAGGGGGCAGTGTCTGATCCAGGTCTTATTGTAGATCCATGAGTAGCTCTCACTATGCAGCAGTTTGAAAACAATCATGTTTGTACAATGTGCTTTCTAAATACCGTGGATGTATTGTTTGCAGACATTGTGCACTAATCTCTCGCATTCACACAGAGATATTTCCTGGACTTACGTACAGCCTGCCGGCTCTCAGCGAAGCCTTTGCGCAGGAAGATGCAAGCTGGACCCAAAACGTTGTGCATTGTGGCTCCGTTCTGGGCCAGGGCCACCAGAGGCTCCAGGTAGGCCCCCCCAGAGCCCCCTCCTCACCGGACTGCACTGCCTTGTACTTCTTCTTCTGATCCTGGAGGTGGCAGTGGTCAGACGAGGAGCACACAGAGACCAGGGTGAAGTCAGTTTAGTTGGACAAGTATGGCTGGGCGATACAGCAAAAAACATCACAATTTTACGAAGCCAAGTCTGGATTTAGATTTTATCAGGGAAGGACTGAAAATAGCTGTTTTTATTTTGAAAACCCTGTTAGCTTGCTAGAGATAGATCATACAGTGATAAGTAACTGTAATGTATTGCGTAAATAATTCAACATTTATGAGAAGTTCTGGGTCAGCCAGTAAACAGTCTCATTGTTGTCCAATTAAGAGCACAAACTGATCAGCTGAACCAGTATCCTCAGTGGTGTGCTGGGATGTGGGATCATTTACCTCATTACCTTTATCTTGCGTTTTTTCTTTTTTTTACCCTATTGTCTGCCCCATCTCTCATACATTCCCTTCTCCAGCAGTAAGCTATAGTTTTATTCACTACATGGTCAATGACAGAGCAATAGCCCAACAGGCCAACATAATCATCATGGACAGGGAGCATCCTCCACATTTTTCAGCTCCTACCATCAGGTCCCAGGTACCAGACTCTTAAATGGAGAAGGGCTCGCTTCATTAGAAGCTTTGTTCCAGCAGCCATTTCCATCCTCAACAAAGCATCTCATTAGCTCACTGATATGGTTCCGTGTTTCTCTGTAAATGTCTGTTAGTTGTTTGTTGTGTGAAATGTTGATTGTGTGTGAGTGTTAACATCACTGTCATGACAACTGTGAGTACAAATTTCCCCTAAGGACAATAAAGCCATATCTGTCTGTCTGTCTTTTTTTTCTGTCTGTCTGTCTGACTGACAGACCGTTTAGAGCTCTCCTTCTTCTGACTTCTCTAGACTGATCCGTCAGCCCCTCCTACATTTGTTTGAATGCAGAAGGGTCTGAAACCAAAGCCAAAGAAACTTTTTTTTCTAACCATTTCAAAACATTCAAGATGGGGACGTAGCTGATAGATTATTTTTTTTGGCTTTTGCTTTGGTTTTGAACAATTAGGAACATATCAATCAAACCACAGCAGAAATCGTGTTGAGAGCCTTCAAATAGGCCAATGCTCCATTGAAAAAGTCCTTGTGCTACATATTCACTATAACATCCGGTTTAGCGCGTCACTTTTTCGGTGGAATTTCCAGGTTTTCTGTGATTGGTTGACTTTGCACTCGCACCCTAGCTTTGTAAAGTTGTCTGTCAAAGCGTGTAGGGACTGGTCAGGCAAGACTTCTCCTCTCCACAGCAGAGCTGCAAACATAAAGCCTGTTCTAGCTCACAAAGAGAGACAAACTTGTGTCTGAATCTTTGTCAAGTTTTGTGTGGTAATGCACTGCGCTTCGCCGCGGTGATTTTCGCATTTAAATCTGTAGAAGTGTTAGTTCTTCAGCTGTTTTGCTCGTAACTCTGACAATAAACAACGCATTTACCTGAAACAAAGTTTGGCTCAGCGCTTATGGGATGTGGGATTGCTTTTGAATTCCAAAATGTGTCAGTAGTCTATGATTATGTTCCACCCTTTTCATCACTGTCTGCTGTTTGTTGTATGGGCCGGGCCTCTGTCTGTCTGTCTCAATATCTCTTTTATTCTTTCTCTCTCAAACCAGCAGGCCACCGACCCAAAAGTCATGCGTTCCACCAAAAACGTCTCGACTCTCCCGATTAGCCAGCACGCCATTGAGAATCATCCAGCAAATTTTAAAGGATTAATGCATCACTTTGACCTGAACTAAAATTTTAAAGTTTTTATAGAAGAATTTGGATGACATTTTTAACCTGATCATTAAGATATTTATGCAAATTTTCAGTCAGATGAAGCTTAAAAGCAAAAATCACATGTGGCGTTAAACAGAAACAGCATATATTTCAGTAAAACATGAGACCGTCACAGGTGTAAGCTCACAATTAGATTTTAATTACTGCATCGCCCAGCTGTCCAGGATGAGATTGTGATGAGGTGAGACTGTGAGGTGACAGATACACGTTTCAGTCAGTCAGACAGAGGTGTGGGTTCGGGTTAGTCATAAAACCACTGCAGTCACAAATACACAAGCAAACGATGCCATCTGCTCCGAGTCACCGCGGGGCACAACAAACAAACATACTGTATCCCAATGGTCCCACTGTGGGCGTCTGCAAAAATGTCTTTTCACATTACTCAACAGTAATACAGCCAACGTATGAAATGTTCAGATACAGCTGGCCAGTCCCCATGAGCTCTAGTGTATGAATATGGATCTAAATAAAAGGCCCCTAGGTCTTGGTTCCTAGCCCTTATCTTTAGAGCCACGATCAACAGTAAGAGCACGACTGTGTTTGGAGAATTTGAATTGTCCAAACCAGCAGCACGAACAACAATGAAAATCAAGCGTTTCAGGCATTTATAAAAACTACTACATCGAAACAACAACAAAACATTCACTACACTGATTTTAATGACTATTTCAACATGACACTTAAAAGTACCTCAATCTGACTGTGCTAAATAAAAATACCTGCGATAAATCTAAACTAAGCCATCTAGGACTTTAAGGTTTGAACATGAAGCTCCAACATCATAAGCAGCACATGCACAGGACAGGTCTGAAAAACTACTCCACAGTAGCACAGTCTGTGAGAAACTTCAAATAGTCCTCTAAATCCTGTGTTATTGTCCTGCAGCAGCAGAGATGATCGTCACTCACAGCAGACTATGTAAATTTTGATGAATGAAATTTTGTCAAAAAGGCATGGCGATGTGACTCTAAAAACCTCTTATTTCTGCTAATGGACTCTGTTTTTCTTGCCAAGAAAGGGATCTAAGGACAGGGGCAATTATGCATCTGCCTGTTTGCTGTTGGACAGTCTGCTTCTGTATTTTTTAATGAATGTTTTTGATTTTTAATGATTCTGGTAACCAATGATTGTTTCATTGTTTGATTTTCTGACAATTTTGTTCACTAAACCAACAATCTTGTAAAGTCCTGATGTGGTTGGGGTTTGGAGCTGTAGCACACAAATAAGTTGAATTTAGTTGGCTCTGTGCACAGAACGTTGCTTTGGCGAGTTTATATTCAAACAAGCTGACTTCTGTTCTTATTAGCATTTCCTGTTAGCGTTAGCATTTAGACATAAACACGTCTCTTTTTAAACACACAAGTGTTTCTATGGTGAAATAAGTCTTTAACATGTTTTCTGTAACATTCACCTTAACTAACTGTTCACTGTCTGAGCTTCCGAGTATTTCTTTGTTTTAAACTGGTGTAATGGAAAAACTCAAACTGAACAAGAAATGCTTGTATGAACAGAAGTTCACTGTTTTGAACATAAACAAGCCAACTGACGTTGTGTGCACAGAGTCATTGCGTGTGGTGACGCACATCTTGTTTTGGCTTAAGAACCTTTGAGCTTTGGTGCCTATTTGCCCTATTTGAACGTAGACTTCCACACACAATTGAATGTTTGGAAATACTCTGCTCCACCTGATGAAGTCGTCCATGTTGATGGTACTTTTAAAACTAACAGCTATTTTAGCCTCAATAGAGCTCCTGCTATTATGGCAGAAAAAAATGTAGATTATTTTTGCGCTGCGATTTACAAACTATAAAAAAAAAACCCAGAGCATTTCAGTGGGTTGACAAAGCTCCAGTATGACGAGAGAAGTATATTTCTGCAGCTAAACAAACTAGAAGGGAGTCAAAACTAAGTACAATGCACTTTGGCATACAGTTTGGTTTCTCTTAGAACAATGATTTAATTTAGTAGTTTCAAAATAATCTTTTTTGTCTGATTGTATAATGGCGATTCCATATAATAAGCAGAAAGAGCATAATGCAAAGAGAAAACTATCATAAATACTTTTCAAAACCGTCTTTGCATAATTCAGTAATTAACAAATGCACAAGTTAAAGCACTAAAGCAACACCTCAGAATGTTGAGGAGCTTTCTTAAGTTAAAAAGATGTCTCTGCATAACCTCTATAGTACCAATGTCTAGAAAAAGTGTTTATGTTCACAGAGGGCTGTGCATGTTCCACCAATGACCTTCATCCTCCATCTGCTCTCGTGCCACTTCTGATTCCAGTTCATGCCATGCTATGTTCCCACCGCAGGAGCAAAATGCCTGCTGGGTAATCTGACCAAGTGATGCATAGAACGAGCCGGCGCATCATGCCTCTGAAATACTACCACAGAAGAACCGGTTACGTAACCCAAAACACTGCAGAGAAAGTTCAGATTGACAAATTCTCCTTCTTTCTTCACACAGATGGCATCAACAGTTAACTTGTCATGTTTGGTTTAGGTAAAGTCACGTTGAACGAGCCGAGCGTGCCCTGATAGAATGAGGACAAGGAGGAAGAGAACACTTTGTGCTGTGGCAAGTGTTGGGAAGAATACTTTAGTTACAGAATACTGAATACCTGCTTTCACATCTATCATAGTGGGGTTGCACGTATTTTGATTTTGCATTCTGTTTAGAAAGCCATTTTGCATGAATTGTAAAATTTGAGAGTGCATGGTAGCAGAGTGGTTAGTGCTCTGACTTTCCAATAAGGGGGTCGTGGACTCCTGGGTCCGACCATATCAACATCTCACGATCTCTCTGGGTGGGGTTTGCATGTTCTCCCCGTGTCACTGTGGGAACTCCGGTCTTCTCCCACCTCTAAAAGCATGCATGTTTAGGTTAATTGGGCATGACCGCAAATTTCTCCTGTGAATGAATGAGAGAGTGAATGGTTGTCTAACCCTGCGACGAGTTGGCCACTGTTCAAGGTGTAACCCCGTCTAAGGCCCAAAGTTACTGACTTGCTCCAGTTACCCGTGACATTAATTTGTACTGTAATTGTAGCTTGACATGTCTAATAGAAGTTCTGCAGGAGACATGACAGCATTCTGTGAGTGCTGAGTGTCAATGACGCATGAGAGTTAATGGAGAGAAAGGACATTTTCTACTGTAAACGCTTCAAATACAGCTAAAATAGGAAAACGACACTACACTTTGAAAACAAATTCAACCCACCACAAGTCTACTGAGCACTGGGTTTGTAACTGACATGTAAAAAGAGAAAATCAAGTAAACAGTTGTAGCAAAGCAAGACTTTAGCGTCTCACATTTATCACAGACACTGGAATCACACACAGTTGAACTTATTACTTTTTTCTTCTTAAAAAAGATGTTTTTGAGTCTGTTTGTTGCAGTTAAAATGTCCTAAATTTTCAACTGTTGTTAACAAACAAGCTTGTAGCTGACAAGCCGTTGCCACGTCAACAGAGAAATACATTTGTTTTGCCTGAAGATTTGCCACTTATTCTAAATGTTGATAAGCAAACTGATGGCAATGCATAACCTCTATTGTGTCTACTTTGTAATGGATAAAGGCTATTCTTTCACAATGACACCTAACTTTGCCACTTTTATCGTTAATTTCTTGTGCTCACTAGTAGCTCACTGCCAGTTTTGTTTAGCAAAAGTAGCTTTCCGAGAACTCTCCCTTAAACCATCCAGACCAACCCATAGCTTGAGAGCTTTGGTCTCCACCACCTTTGAAGCAGCTCACCAGAGGATTTTGGATCATATATAATAAGCTTTCACACTCAAATGTATTTTTTAATGCACATATTTGTTTTCACTTCTAAATGGATGTTGGATATGTATTGTGATTTATATCTAACTGTGACCCATTTAACTTCAGCTTCAGTAGGCGCTCACTTAGTTGTGTTTTGTAAAAGTAACTCTGGAGACCCCTGTTCCAAACTCATTTAGAGCATTTCTGCAGCATTAGCATTTTAGTCTTGTACCATTTCTATAGCTACCAGTAGAAGGAGCTTAATTCCCGATGTAGGAAACACATAACTGTCATGTATCCTTTACTGCACTTTTTTAAATTGATTCTGGTGCCTGGGTTGCTCAAGAGCCTGTTAAAAGGACTCAAGTAATGCATAATTTGTCCTTTAACACCAGTACAAGGACACTACTGTGATCTGCGTACATTTTAAAAACTAAAACAATAACTACCTAAAAGCCTGTTTGCTCGTGTGACAGCCGCTGCAGACCTGTCAGTGACCTGTGTCCTCTACTCTGGTTTGCAGGTGTCGCTGAAGCAGTGTTACTAAAGATCACAACACAACATCAGCCTCCACATGAAGACAAGTCACACGTGACTCCAGCAGCAGCTCAAATTCCACCGTCTGAAACTACAGCGCTGAAGCTGGTCTCATGTTGCGAAGAACTTACTTTGGTGAGATACACAAATTTGAGTCTTGTCTGAATAATTTTGCATTATTAGGTTAACTATAAAAAAAGTTAAGTCATACATTGTTACTGTAAATAGTGATAATTATGTGTTATGCCTTAAGGCAAAAGAAAACACAACATTCATGTATTTCCTACGTCTGCACAGGTAAAAGACCTGCATAGGTGCCTGATGTGCTAATGTTTCAGCTCGAATGATTGTCTGGATGATCTAACAGAGCAGAAGATCTCAGAGATCAAACTAGCACATCACATCTGGTTAGCTGGAGAAATTTTTTTGATTAAAACAACAAAACGGGATGAGATCAGCTGTTTGGATCAGGTCTGAACTGGTCTGACAGACGTCTGGTTCCTGAAGCTTGAGACAGTGTTTTTCTAGTGTTTTTTTATAACCACCTAAATGTAACTTTTAAGGGCCGTAAAGACGAATTTCATTCACAAATGTTGAATTAGCAGCATAACTTTTGTTTCTGCACAGTGATCTCACTCTTGTAGTTAGCTGACAACAGCCCTAGCTCGAGTTGTTGCTCCAGTTTGGTCAATCAGCGGCAGCTCTTTCTGCACATCGGGTTTGCGCACATTGCCCTTGTTGATAAACAAATAACCCCTCTATACAGTTTATTCTGATTAAATCATGTAACAGAACAGAAGATTGAAAAGCTCTCTGAGTGCCTTGAGAAGTGAAAAAGCACTATATAAATAGAAACCATTTACCACAGACCAGAATACGTTTTAATGCAGGTTTTCAGTAGGGCTGGGACGATATGCTTTTGTTACGATTCAGTACATCACAATACAAGAGGCTCAATACAAGATGTATTTCAATAAAATATACTGCAATAAACACCGGATATTGTGTATCAATATTAATTATTAATTCCGTTTTTTTTTTACAATAAGCTTTTTTTTAAATATGATAAAGTTAATGTGCATTGCAAAAGAGTAGGTTTGGTTCGATATTATAAGAAACTACAGCTGCAGAAATAAATTCAAAGGTGACATTTATTCAATTGTATTTACATTTTAAATCAAAAGACTGTCTGGGTTGTCATACATTATGTCTTTCCTTTCCTATGGATCTACTTTGGTGCTGATTGATTCTGAAAAGTTTGGTGTTGACACAATCCTGATGAGAACAGCAGCTTTGACTGTGACATATATAAATGTAACAGCTTAAAAGTACATTTAAATGTTCTTTACCTCTGCAATACGTCACAATACAATACAGCTAATCGTATTATATATATATTCCAAAATGATAAATTGTCCCAGTCCTATTCAGTCATCTGTAACTACATCACTTCCCAGACACTGCACACAAATTGGGCTGAACTCCATATTCAGTAGTTGGCTTCAAAACAAACATGAAAGTTGGACTGCGCTGGCGGCTCTGTCCACCCAGGTCACGTCACATTAGCCTCGGGTCACGACAGGGGCAGTGACACATGCGACACACACATGCAGCGTTATTCTCAAAAGTCTTACCTTCTTGTTGGAAACTTTAAGCGACTTTACCGAGTTCCCCATTTCCAAAAAAACAAAAACACCACAGTCCTCCTATGTGCCTAGATACTTCTGCATTTGCATTTGTGTTTGCATATGTTTGGGGTCGTGCATGAGGAATTGGGAAGGGAGAAGAGCGGGTTCAGCGGGTCAGGGGTTAACGAGAGAGAGAGAGAGAGGACATTTGGGAAGGAGACGAGGACGGAAGGAAGGAAAGAAGGACAGAAATAGGACGCAAGCGAACCCAAAAGCAGCAGACAAAATGCGGGGGAAGAAGCTGTAGTAGCCCGGGATGCCAAGATGCCAGGATTGCCAATTCATTGCATCGTCTCGCTCTCTCCTCTCTCTTTCTCTCTGTTTGACTTTGCTGCCCTTAACCCCTCCTCTCTCTCTCTCTCTCTCTCTCTCCGTCTGTCTCTAAAACCAGCGTGGAAGCAGAGGACCGAGTGCGGACAACATTCCCCTTCAGCGAGACACACACACACAGACATGTAGAAAACAGCACGCAGAGATGGGGATATGTGGAAGAAGAAGCTATAAATAAATCGCTCATCCCCCCACTATACTCCTGCTTCTACCCCTTTCCCGTTTCTGCTCACAAACCGGGGAGCTGCGGGAGGGCCGGGAGGCAGATCAAAGGCAGAAAAGAAAAAAATCGTGCAGGAGATGACACGCGGATTTGTGACAGAATGCGAGTTTAAAGCTGCCGACGATTCGTTTTATTGTGAATAGGAATTCTGGAAAGCACAGGTGGAGAATGGGTTTGTCCTTGAAGAAGGTTATGGTAAAGTGTTTGGATTACACACATAAAGGGTTCAAATGTGAGGCTGAAATAGGGCTGATGAGCTGGAGAAAAATGTCATTTATGATTTTATGAACCTAATTTATTCAGACTTTAAAGACGAGCTATGTAAAATCCACTTCACTGAGTTTTAATCATTACAACAGTGTTTTCTGTCACTAAAAGGCATGGCAATATTTGATTCTGATTGGTCGAAACGTTCCAAAGCAGAAGTAGCCGAGAATTTTTTGTTAAATCGCCAAGAGAAAAGCACAAATATCTTTTTCGTCCAAAAATGCACAAATCTCCTCTGTCTGTGTGCAAGTTTCTAAAGTCTAAACAGTCCATATTCTGCTGACAAATGGAGAAGCCCAAACCACAATGCGATCGGTCCAGCTCAGGGACTCCAGGGCCAACGCTTCAGCAAACTGCGAAGAGTGGGTCTGGTCACCACTGCCTCTACCTGCGTTTCAGATCAACAACACATCGTACCGGCCAGTAACCCTAACCCCAGTTTATTTGTGTGACGCAGACGAAACAAAGGAGCTGATTGGTCGTCGTATCATTTAGATCAAAATCTAACTTCACTCACCTCACATTAAAATAATTTTTTGCTTCTGTGTTAGCGCCCCCTTCTGCCCGATTTCCCTATAATTATTATTTCAATGGCTAGCGATGGTGCTATAAATAGTGCTTCTTTCGTGGCGCTGTTTTTCTCTCGCGCTGATGTAACGTCGAGATGGGAACCCCCTTGTTTAAAGTTAGTGCTAGAAAATCAGTAATATTTTATTTTCAAATCACTTTTACTAACCCTCACCCAAGCCCAATCCTAAACTTAGCTTTCGATTATGCCTAAACTTAGCCGAATTACTTGTAACTATTTACCGCTGGAAGTTTTGTACGTCACACACAGTCCTACGAGGGAGTCCTATCTGACACCACCTTCTCACTGCGCCGCCCTCCGCACCTGTGCACACTCCCGCTCTGTTCCTGACTGATGGTATCTGCAGACTGCACCATGCCTGATACTCGCAGTCAGCTTTTTGTTGGACCTTGAGCCCAGTGGTCATTTTTGTCTTTTTAACAGTTAGTTTGGGGGGTCTTTTGAACTTTTATACTTTACTACTTACTATATATCGTCTGGATTTTCCATTTACCCTGTAACTGTCTTTAACCGTACGCTAGAGTCTAGATTCTACAGATTTTGTGAAAATGACAAATACTGAGAGAATTTTTTGGCAGAAGAGTAAATAACAGGTTGTATTCGTTTGACTTTGCAACATTTTACCAATAATACAAATGTAGAGAGCTAAAAATGACACACAATGATTGGCTGTAACATTCAAGGAAGCAAGATGCTTATCTGCAGTAGGCTTATGCATTTGTATTTTAGAAGTTTTGAAGCTTTTGAAGAACCACAAGACTTGTATAAATTATCCTCTTTATTGATTCTGCTTCACTTCATAAGATGTGCTACTTTTACTGGATCTGACTTTTTCAACATTGTCCGTCAAATCAAAGTTAATAGCTTGATTCGTGCATGTTTGAGTAACTCTGTGTTGTCTTGTAACTGGAGTTAAAGTGTCGGTATCATGTTTAGCAATCAGCAATCTTCAGCTTGTTAAAATGTCACTCTAAAGAATCAGACCTGTTTCTGCTTTAAGCACAAATACATTTTAGACAGTGTCCTTTTCATGTAGTAGCTAAAAGTCTTCATGTGGTGCTGTTTTGCCTGCCCTGTTTGCCCTTGCCTGCTGCCTCCTGTCGGGCCATAGAAGTTATTTTAGATTTGGGTGATGTTGGGTTGTGTTTGGTGAATCATAGTCTCTCACCAGAGGCTCATTGTGAACTTCAGAACACATCAGTCGTCAGACACAGGCCCGTCACATCGGATTATGTCACATCATGAGAGCTGGATACGTCTTCTTAGCCTTTTCCCACTCGTCCTCTCATCATGACAAACTATTTGTCTGTGTGCGTTTTATGTAATGTCTCATCACAACTCATCTCTGTCTCTGAAGTTAATGACTGGTCACCCTCAGGACAGAGCAAAGAGAACAACTCAACTAAACCAAATAGTGTGTGATGATTCTGAGACTGTTACATAAAAGCTTTTACTATTGGTTACCACTATTGTTCATCTACAGCAGGTGAAGAAAACATACTGGACTAGGAGGATTCAGTACATCATCTTAGTTTGAGTCGTTTTGAGCAGAATAAAAAAATATTAAGGTAAGACACTGCAGGTAAATATTAGCCAGGCTGGTGCCACCTAATGCTTAGTCAGTTTAATTTCACTCCAGCTGCATAGATCAGAACTATCGTGATTTAATCATGATTCTTGTAGACTATTTCGTATTGGGATACTAGGGCTGCACGATATTGAAAATTTCTGCGATATGGGCTCTGAGATTGCGATATTCGATATTTTTGCGACATTTATTTTTCAATTAAGAATTTCTCTGTACATTTATTTAAGTCGTTATTACACTATTAAAATGATGTGCGTATAAACCGCACACGTTCTGTGTCTTAGTAATTGCTTAATCATTTTATTAACTTATTTTTATTGAGGCGTG
Organism: Mugilogobius chulae; assembly: GCA_038363315.1. Lineage (NCBI taxonomy): Eukaryota > Metazoa > Chordata > Actinopteri > Gobiiformes > Gobiidae > Mugilogobius > Mugilogobius chulae. Next base: position 6,152,358 of record CM076409.1, read on the forward strand.
GTCATGTTTAGGACAATTTTTCCACGGCTTAGTTGCTGGTTGCTCTGAAAATCTGGCAACCGCATTCGGTACCCCTACACACGTTATGCCTGACAGGTCACAGCTTTATCACAACTAGTTTTTGTGCCTTTTCAGTCTTGTTTTAAACCAACACAAATCACGAGAGTTGTTCTTAAGAGGAGAAGACGAGAACGGAGTCAAACCACTTGGCGCTAAAAACGGATGAATAATGCATAAAAATGTAATAAAATATTGCACATCCTTGCGATATGGATATTGCACGTGTCAATATTGCGATATCGATATTTTTTTCGATATATTGTGCAACCCTAGTAAATACAATAATCTACTATTTATAAAAGCAATTTTTCCTTCTTCACTGTCAAAGGCTAAATCCAGCGGCCAAACACTGACCACTGTTGCCAGATTTTCAGACAGAAACAAGCGACCAAGGCTTGATTAAAACTCTAAACCAACCTCAACCTTCCAATAAAAATGTTTTAAGATAATCAATTAATTAGAACGATATGTCTCTGCAAAGTTCCTAACAAGGACTTAGTTTTAAACAATGAAAATATGCTAAAAATCTATATTTCAAACCTAAATTTATGCATTTTCTTAAATCAAGCCAGAAAATTGCAAACATTTAGCTCTTTCATTACTTGAAAGTGCAGCCCATGAAACACAACCTTCAAAATTCAAAAGCGACCTTCAAAAAAGAAGCCCAAAGAAAAGAAGCAGACATGGCAACTTTGAGTCTAAGTAAAGTCAGATGGATTAAAATGATAAGCTGACCCAGACCTAAGCTGAGAATTTGTACTTTTGGCCTCTTGGTCTGAGTTTGTAAGTAAAAACTGACTCAGAATGATCGATTTGAGCAGCAGCACGGACAATGACTCACTTGTACATTTCTCTAGTGAACATTGGATTCAAACCTCGTCCGTCTCAGTGAGTTGTGCTGCTGCTGCTTCACTGACGTCGTGTTCTCTGAAGTCGTCACAGTGGATCTGACGGCTCATCACTGAACGCTCTATTCTGGTGCATTCATCTTTTATTTCAGGACTCATTCATCTCTGTCTTTGTCTGCTTAATCATTCTTTTTCCCCCTCAGTCTGTCTTTTTCTTTCTCTCTCTGTTGCTGTCTCTTGTCCCTCGGCTTTTCTCTCTTTCTCTCTCTGCCCCTTTTTCTTTCACTCTCACACAGTTTCTTTTCTCTCTGTCTTTCTCTTTCTTTGTCTCTAAACTGCCTCTCTCTCCCCTCTCTCTGCCCCCCAGTTTATCTCTCTCTCCCTCTTTCTTTTTATCTCTCTGATCAGCTCCTCTCCCAGTCTCTCTTTCTTTCATCTCTCCCTTTCAATCTCTTGTCCTCTGTCTCTTGTCCCTCTCCTTCTCTCTTTCTCTCTTCCCCCTCTCTCTGTCTTCCCATCTATTCTCGCTTTCTCACACATTCTCTTTCTGTGCCTCTCCTTTCTGTCTCTTTGAACTGCCTCTCTCTCCCCTCTCTCTATTCTCTCTTTTCTCTCTCTCTCTCCCTCTGCCTATTGCTCTCTCTTTTTCACCCCCTCCCTTCTTCATTCAGTCTCTTTCTCCCTCTCTATGCAACCTCTCTACCCTCTTCTCTCTGTCTCGATCTCCCTTTTTCTTTTCTCTCTTTCTCTTTCTTTTATTTCTCTCTTTTTCTACTCTCTATCTTTCTTTTCTTTTTTTCTTTCTTCTCTCTCTCTTTCTCTCTCTTCCCTTCTTTTCGCTCTACTCTCCCTCCTTCTTCTTCTCTCTCTTTTCTCCCTCTCTTTGCTATTGTCTCCCTCTTTCTTCTCTCTTCTCTGTCTCTCCTCTCTCTGTCTATATTCTCTCTCTTTCTTCTCTCTCTCCCTCTCTTTCTTCTCTCTCTCTCTTTCTCCCTCTCTTTCTTCTCTCGCTTGTTTTCTCCTCTCTTCTCTCTTCCCTCTCTCTTTCTTCTCTCCCTCTTTCTCTCTTCCTCTCTTTCCTCCCTCTCTATCTTCTCTCTGTTCCTCTCTCTTTCTTTCTTCTCTCCCTCTTTCTCTCTTTCCTCCCTCTCCTCTTTCTCTCTCTTTCCTCTCCTCCTCTCCTCTTCTCTCTCTTTCTCTCCCTCCTCTCTCCTTTCTTCTCCTCCTCCCTCTCTTCCTTTCTCTCTTTCTCTCCTTCTCCTCCCTCTCTCCTCTCCTCTTCTTCTTCCTCTCTCTTCTCTCTCTCTCTCTCTCTTCCTCCCCCCTCTCTCTCTTTCCTCTCTTCTCTTCTCTTTCTCTCTCCCCCTCTCTTCCCTTTCTCCTCTTCTCCCTCTCTTTTCTTTCTTCTCTCTCTCTCTCTCTCTCTCGCTCCTCTTTCTCTCTCTCTCTCTCCCTCTCCTCTCCCTCTTCCTTCTCTCTTCCTTCTCTCTCTCTTTTATATTCTACACGGTGTTATGTTCGCAGAAACCACAGCTCAGCTCAACCTCAGTCTAATCCTCATTTCCAAAAGGGTTTTAGGCAGAAAAAGACTTCCACCTCCTCCTTCTCTTCCAGCAGTGACATAAATACGCTCATGTAAAGCTAAAAATAGCTCCTCAGTCTCTAGTTCACTTACGCAGGGCCAAAACATGCTACTATTGGAGCTATTTTACTCACTATCTACAGTTTTGAGGATTCATCAGCTCTTACCAAACAATAGTAAACAAGGACAAGCCTCCCTTTATCAATACGCGTACTGCCAACTAGTTTATCACTGATATATACAGTCTATGATCACGATACATCGAGTACAGCCCAGGAAAAGTCAGCTTCACACTTCATACAAATAGGAAGTTAGAAACTTTCCTATTGGAGATAAATACGTTTTACGCATTATGAGAAAACATAGTAAAGAAGCAGCTCAATGAAAGTAAACAGGAGGAAGTCCTTTTCTTGGCAAAATAAAGATAATTTTGTCACCATCCAAGGCTCATACAGAGTAAAGTCAGACATTTTGATTATTTACTTAGTGTCACAAAGATATTTAAACTAGAAAAACATGCTTTTATTCAAGTGTATCTTTGGCCAAAAGTTACAGGTTGTACCTTTATGCTACACACAAATGTTCTGTGAAAAGTCAGTGTTTTATAGTTTTAGCATTCAAGCTTCAGAGGTGTAAAATTTTAATGAGTTTAATGACCCCACTACATGTCCCGACACACTTCCCTGTCTCGATACACATATACTGATGCCAATACATTGAGTACAGCCCTACGATACGTATATACGTAGATTAGGGTGGGAGGGAGCTGTATTAGTTCAGGTTTTGCAAAACTGCAGAAGGTTTCCGAAAACCAGGAAGTACAATTGGCCAATAGCAAGAGAGATGTAACGGTTGTTTGGCCAGAACCAACAGAAGCTGAGATAACAGACTGTAATGCTCTCTCCTTTGACCCTTAATCAAATAATAACTTAGAAATAGATGTTGTACCCTTTACTCACAGATGACAATTGCAGATATACTATGTTTTTTGCTTTCTGTACAAACACGGCCTATGCGATCATTTTATTAATTTGTCTACTTATTAACATATTGTATTTCGTTTTGTAATCTCCCAGACAAGCTATTTCTACAAATAAAATCACAACAGACTCATTGGACAAATACAGCAACAACAACACAACAACAACAAGATACAACTAAACAGAATCAATAAAAAATTATGTGTATGTAAAAGTGAAAGCAAAGTCACTACAAAAAGTACAAGACGACAATGTAAGACCAATATCCTTGAGATGTTTTTTGTGAATATAATGTTTTTAGCCTTAAACTTGGCACAATCAAACTTGTTCTAATGCTTTTAAGACGCTGCTCTGGATGGAAGTGATTGCAAAGGAAACCAGGAAGCGCTGTGATCGGCCGCCGTGAGGAACAGGAAAAGCGGAGGAGGAGGAAGAAGCGCGGGGCTTATCTCATCCTGGGACGTTTCCTCACATTGTCTGGAGCTGTCAGGTGCGAGCAGGACGTTGGCTTTGATGAGTGGACAGAAGATTATGTAACGCTCATCAGATCTGTCTGCGCTTCCTGCTTCGTGAGCGTGATGCCTGTGCAGCTTCAGTCACTGCTCTGGCTCTGGGCTGATGAGACTGACTCTGGGCTGTGTACAGAACAGAGAACACACAGCTCCCTCTGCTGGTAAACAAACACATCACTGGGATCATAGGGCTCCACTTGTACAGACACATCTCATCTGGCTTTGTCTAAACTACAACTAGGTCTCATTTGAATCTAGAATATAGTAGATATTGCAACACTACACTGAAATAATGATTAACCCAGAGAATAAATAAAACAAATGTATACTAGATCAGGGTGTCAAACTCAAATGAAGCTGGAGCCAAATCAAAATGAGTCAGTGTTGGGCCAGATTTTAAAGGTGCACCGTGTAACTTTCTGGAAGTGAAAAGTAAACTTCACAATTCATACAAATAGAAAGATAAAAACAATCTTCAGAACATTCTTTTTGGGTTATTTTTGCTGACTACTATAAACCTAAAATGCACTGGAATGCAGCAAATTGCATACAATTTGTCCCCAAAAAATTTGGAAAGATATAATGCAACATGATAATGTGTTAAATTTAAATCCGGATATAGAGTAAATGTGTTGCATTAGCTTGTATAAGCCCAATTGCCATATTTGAATACAACCAGAAGAACCTTTATTTAAAACGTACACTTTTTCAGCCAAAAAATAAACTTGAATAAAAACATGTTTTTCTAGTTTAGATGACTTTGTGACACTAAATAAATAATAAAAATGTGTCATTTACTCTGAGCGGGCTTGCATGGAAAACAAAATTAACAAATAGTTGGCCATGAGGAGCCTCCTGTTTATTTTCATGGAAAAGCAGCTTGTTTAGCTGTATTTTTTCACATTATCCTTATCCATTATGGCTCCACTTGTCAAAGGCTCGGCTGCAGTGTATTGTGGGACCTGTAGTTCAAATTGTTACAGGTTTTCAATAGCGAGGACAAGGTCAATAAAAAATTAGATATCATCCCGGGGCCACGTGAAATCATCTTGGGGCCACATTTGACCCCCAGGCCCCAGTTTGACACCTCTGATGTAGATAGACAAACAGATTGACCCATCCACCCATCCATCATCCATCTATTAATCACACTCTCCAAACTCGAGAAGGAGAAAAGAGGAGACCACTGACCAAACTGACATTTAGAGATGATATAGAATCTGAATAAACCATTGGGTTAGTTAAATATGTAAAAATATCAGATATTATATATTTGTAAAATAGAATAAAATATTACTGTCTCGAAAACTATTTACACTATTTTCAGTTACTTTGAGCTAATCACACATTTGTGTTGTTAAAACATTGAGCAGTACTAATCCTATTTGATTCATTCATTTATATAAATGTGAAATCACAAAACTATGTTTTAGTCACATTATTTGAATCAAGCCCAGTCACCATGGAAACCCAAAGTTGTTTCAATCCTGCATTGACCCTATTGTTTTCTTTGGAATTTTATTGTTTAAATTTGTAAGTAATGTGAGTTGCTCAGATTATATGTTGTCATGAGTTACACTGTATTTACTGAAATATAGTTATTTAATGGTTTGTTCACGTTGTAGATCAGAAGTGTCAAACTCAAAAGGAGCTGGAGCCAGATCACACAGTCAGAGTTGGTCCAGGGCCACATTTAAATATCGGTCTTTTGGGTTTTGTAAAGCCTACAACACATGTACTGGTGTCCAGATTTATACTCATATTACATTACACTGCAGCAGTTTATTATATTGTTCACACTGTCTTTCCAAGAAAGTTTGGACAAATTGTACAATTTGCAGCATTCTAAATTTTAGGTTTAATAGTCACATTCAGCAGTCTCATTAATTTAAGTCTGTATATTTCTTTAGGCTTATTATCCATTTCTCTCTTGTCAGCGCTTGTAGTTTAAACTGTTACAGCTTTTACCAGGGGCCACAATCAGTAATAATCAGAAATCATCTTGCCTGAGTTTCTAGAACGTGGATGAAGACCAGATGTGGACACAGTAGAGTTTTTTTTTTTTATTTAACACATTGTACTTTAACATAAATATCTAAAAGATCCTTGACACGTTTCCAATCTGGTGAGTCTGCCAAACATCTGTATTAAATTGATTTCCCAGACAAAAGAACAATCAGACAGCTACAAACAATACAACATGACTTTCACTGAAGAAAATCTGTTTTCTAGTCGTGCATATGAGCAGTGACTGACCTTTCACAGCAGCATCCTTGACTTTACATTACTCACGTAGCAGAAAACACATAATTAACCTACTTTACCACCACTCCAGTGTGTGTGGTTACAGTGAGACCAAAGACCTCTCATTATCTGCTCTGCCATAGTTTTTTTTTGATCAGGTGGGCGATTTGCCAGAAGGATTAGAACATACAGTATATTTGAAGACTCTGCCTCCTCCACTGTCTCATAATCAGGTCTAGTTGGGTTATTTTTAGCGTCCACTGGCTGCGTGTGCGTTCGTTCTGCTGGGATTGTATGCAGATCTTCACGTTACATAAGAAAAGATAGAATGTGAAGCGATAAGAGTTGTAGTGGGAGTGTTATTAGGCCGTGTCGTGTCTGCTCAGGAGGTATTAAAGCGGTTTATTATTATAGAGCCGACTCCAGCGTGCGACGAGATGCACAACAGGTTTTTTTACAAAGTACAATCGAAAGCCACAACTGTTACCTCTACTCAAATTACTTCTTGCAATTTTCAGCTTTTCTTTGTCAATTTCTTCATAATTTGCAACGTGAAAACTGTAAAACTATGATAAATATTTAACTATATAGCACGGTGTCATGGAAAGGGAATGGTTGACCGCTCTCGTGCTGTCTCTCTGAATCACTGAGCACTTTTTGAAACTTTTTGGATTTTTAGCTCAGTTTTTAAACGGGACAACTTTGAACTTCAACCAATTAAAAAGTGTGGCTTCTGATGTTCAACAAACATGAGCTAGTAGTGCGTTCCAGTGGTACTCAGGAGCTTGGATCTTCCGAGTTCCGACTTGTAAATTCCCACTGGAACAGCCCTCAAACTCGGGAGTTTCCCACTCGGACTACAGTCCGAGAGAATTTCAGCTTCTGGAGGTAGAAAATCGAACTTCACTACTGATCGTGACCTGTTGTTATTTTCTCTTTAGTTTGTCTCTACAGGTTCACCCGCCTCTGTGACTTTGCTTCTGGCTGCTATGGCGGTCTGGCGCTATAAACCTGCTGTATGTGCTACAATGCTAATGATGCTAACGGCTCACAGAACTAATGTAAACAAAAGCAGAAATTTACTCTCTTGCAATGTTTTACAAACTGTAAATGTAACAGCATGTCTGAGTTGATGAACTGACATAAAGAGACCTGTATTTTGACTGTTCTGGGCTGTTTCAAAGCTAATTATTACTTGATTGGCTCATTACTATAAAAGTAATCCGACTTAACCACTGGAACACACAACACTCGGAGAAAAACATCACTCCGAGGTCCAAGTTCCGACCTCCGAGGACGACTGGAACGCACCATAAGTGCTGTCATATTTGTGAAAAGGAGATGTTTTTCTCATAACCATGGAGACCATGCAAAAACTAATGCTACATAGATACAATCGGCAACGCGTCACTGTTGGGGGCGTGGCCTGCTTAGGGGGAAAGGGTCTCATGCCTCACCATAATAAAGAATAGGAAGCTAAACTTTTTACCTCTTTTAAGATGTTTTCTGGCGAATTAAATTTATTTTTAGGACAACTAATTCAAGTCGAGTTACAACCGAGTTTAAATGGAGGTTACTGATGTGTCGTTATGTCAGAAAAGTAAATACAAAGTTAAAAAAGATGCTAAAAGACGCAAGGCGGCGCTAGCATCATGTTAGCATTTAGCTCGCGGCTATCGTTAGCATTGCTAGAGATATTTACATACTTGGAAGATTGAATCACTTTATTTATCCCCATGTCTTCGTGTCTGTATTTGACACAATATATCTCCTAAAGTCACATTTGCTGTTGTAGTTGTTGAGCAGTGACTGATAAAGCTGTTGGTCTGATTCACTCTCAGTTTTCCCCTCGGCGGTCCGTTAGTGGACTGGGCGTGGCCTTTGATGCCGTCTGTATCTATTCTGGCTTTGGACTTCTGAAATGTCAGACTTTCACACCTGAAGCAGCAGAGGACGTTGCAGTAAAAATAGTTAGATTCTTGGGATTTCATCCACCCTGTGATGTTCAACAGACACAAGTTAGGATTTTGTGAAAGAAGATGTTTGTTTGTTTCATAACCATGGAGATGGTGCATGAAGCTATTAAAGCTAACTTTGCTAGCTTTGGACCTCTGAAATGCTACCGAACTTTTACATCTGCAGCAGCCAAACCTTTTGTAAAGGAATATGTAGAGGGGATGGCCTTATCACTGACTGAAACAGAAGTTCACCTGCTCCACCTGGATCTGACTGTGATCTGTCTCTCACTCCGGTTTCTACCTCCAGCTAAGGCCCTGGCTAAAGGCCAGTTCATACTTCAGCCGACGTTCGAACTTTGTTCGGCCCGCTTAAAATGACACAATTTAAGTAATTTTTTTCAAGGACAAGGAAAGTTTGTATAAAATCTGAAAGTATAAAACATCTTTCCAAACAAACATAATGTTGTAAATGTGTTTTGTCACCAAAAAGGTTCCTTGTCCGACTAGAAAGTACCTGCCCCAGAGCAGGAACTAAAAAAGTCCATAAAGTGTGGCCCTAGTCCATTGTTCCTGTTCTGTGTGAATTCTCCCAAAATGGGGACTGGAACTAAAAAAAGTACCAGGAACTGAAAAAAGACCTATTGTTGGCCCACTGTGGCACCTGGTTTTCCAGTTGTCTCCCATCCAAGTAACCAGGCCCTGACGACTGCATATAACTTAAACAGCTTCAAACAAAAACTATAAAAACCATCATTAAGCAGCCCTAAAATTATATGGTTATTGCTAAAGCTATATTTATATCGCCCTGACTAACTCTACGCCTGATGTTCTTATTTTCATAATATTCTTTACATCTCGATACATTACCCAGTCTAGTCAGAAACACTTTAATTCATCTTCTACTGTTTCTTTCACCAGAAGCAGCTCTCTGTCAGACTGAAGCGCTGGCCTCAATAGAGAGCGGTTATTTCGGGAGTACATTAGTGAACGTGGAGGTAATTGTCTCTCCTCCTGAGCTTTTTATCATCAAATCGGAAAGACGTAATTGAAAAGCACAAAATCAGCAGCGGAGGAATGACGTATGAGAGAGATTTGAATAGAATATGAAACTGACTGGGCTCATGTTCTACTGACATGATGTTCTGATGTTATTTTTAATGTGCAGAGAGATAAACTGCTCTTTTCTGATCTAATTTCAAAAGGAACATTATTCTGAGCATTAGCATATCAGACAAGATTAGTTTGAATATGTCTCCTGTGTATCTTCATAGTTAAACAGTTACAGTAGATAGATCATGTTTATTAAGGACAATGTACAGTTACATTTCAGTATGAAATTGTGCATCCTCAAAAGTTGAGTACTAAACCCCAAAAAATTATTTCAGTTAATCAAAATGTATAAGGGTTGCACATCTTCATTAAAAAAAATTCAGGACAGAAATAATCACATAGTTTTTTATTTGGCTATTTCGCACAAGTAAACGCTAACGCGTTTCGGCATACAGCCTTCCGCTCTGAGGAAGGCTTTATAGCCAAATAAAAAACTATGTGAGTATGTGCAACCCTTATACATTTTGATTAACTGAAAGTACAGTTACATTAAGCACAATGGCAGAGATGCTTGTACCAGATTCTAGCTTTTACAGCTAATTTACATCTGTAGTCCTGGAAGGCGCATTGGATATGTTTTCCTCCGAAGTACCCGGAGGAAACCTACGCAGACACGAGAAGAACATGTAAACTCCACTTAGAAAGGCCCCGGCGCCCGGGAGTCGAACTCAGAACCTTCTTGCTATTTCAGTTTAATTTGATTATTCCTGTAATCGTTCACAAAAATTGTGTAATCGAATAATCGTTATTTATAACCGTGACTCATAAGTGAGTTTGTAAGTGCTCAGTTATTTCCTTGAGTTGTAAAAGTCTCAGACTGTTTCTTTACAATTGTGTATATTACAATATATTTACATATAATCTCACCCATTTGATCTCTTCACTCTCTGCATTTAAGGAGCGCTAAGGTGCTGCACTCTTTATAACTAATCGTTTGAATAATCATGATTATTATTGTCATCATAATTGAGTAGCCCTAGAAGTAGAGCTGCAACAAACTATTATTTTGGAAATCGATTCATTGGTCGATTAATCAATTAGTTGCTTCGAACGCAAAAGTAACTTCAATACAAGATTTTTGCCAAATTTGAGCCGAGGCAACGATGTAGATTTTAGGTTTGTCAAAAGTATGGAAAATCTGATTCTCATCAATACTCAAACTGGTACTGAAACTGAAGAGTCATTTGAACAAGCATGCAAACTATTGAAATATTTATTAATAGAACAAAATGTGAAATTTTTCTGATGAGTTTTAGAATAATCGCCTAATCAAAACTAGTTGTAAACTAAAATGTTTAATAAGAAAGTTGTATTTTGTGCTGAAAATGTCAGTTTTTGTATAGAAATTTTATGTAAAATTGTAGCACCATAATTAGTAGACTAAATCTATTCCTTTGATTTGAAGCATAGTATCAGACCCCTTGAGGTAGGCGAACACGTTTTTACACCCAAAACAGTTATTTCAGTTTAATCTGCTTCTCCTGGGGTACGATTTTAAGTCATCCTGAGATCGCACCAAAAGAGGCGGGACTTTGTACCGGCAGCTGAAAATAAGCTTTTTTAATTGGACAAGAATGTTTATGACATTTTTATCAGGTTTTGATCAGTTTTGATCAACTTTAACTACACACCTCGCTCATTTGTTTTCTCTTTTTGTTGGCGGTGTGTCCTGCCTGTCGCCCTTGTGACGGGCCGCTTCAGCACAACTTTAAATTCTTCTTTTCTACTGGTGTGTCATGTCACAATCCTGAGCTCTATTTTGTTTCCAGACTAGGAATGGAAAATGGTTTGAAAACTTTAAAAATAGTTTAAAATATGCCGCGATCAATCGAAAGGCCAGAGTCGATCTGTTTTGCTCATGCAGCCACTGACCTACACACAATAACACAATAACAGCCACGATGTTTGAAGAAACAAAGTCTGAACTTGCCAAGACCTGACTGAATGTACATTATTATGTTGTGTTAAATAAGATCACTAAATATGACTGTTTACTGTTCAAATGTTGATAAAAAATACAACCTCTGAGCTAAGCTAAACTAACAAAATCAAAGAAAATAGAAAATTGTGCCTTTAAAATCGAAAACTTAGTCAAATAGTTGAATCATCCCATCCCTATTCCAGACTGAGGTAAAGAAAACTCCACTAAATTGAACTAAACAGGAAGTGAATGTTTTTTTTGTGCACAGATTGAATTGCCTGGCCCTACTTCTCACCACCAACTTCCATGCATTTTTGCCACTCTCTGTGACGTCATCTACATAACCTCTGTTAAGAATGAAATCTGTATTCTCTCTCTCTGCCTGCTGTATGACTCTAAATATCCCTGACTTCTCGTTGTTTGTGATTGCAGTTGTGGCTCCGGATCAGTCCAAACACGCTTTGCTTTCGTCCTCTCCCTCTCTCCTCCCCCGTTTGCACCTACACAGCAGCAGCAGCTTTGACGGGCACTCATCTAGAAAGACTTCATACGCTGGGAAAGTCGATCCGGCGCTTTGATACTCGGGTGACGCTGGCGATGAAAGCTGGTGCATTCACAGTGAAACGCATGACAGAGCCTCTTTTTACAGCAGCGTCGGATCAAATATTCGCTCCGCCGAGAACCATTTAGACACAAAGGACACGTCTATTTTTAATGCGCTTACCTGCAGTTTTTGTTTAGCGCCGTGTTCACCTGCTTCTGACCCTTTCACCTCCAAAAGCCCGCGCGCTAAAGCTGCTCTTGACTAAAGGAGTTGGATGATGATGATGATGATTCTCAAATTAGACACTTTGTAAATTGCCTAATTACAACCTCAGTGTGGCTGCTTTAATTGGTTTTCCCTCCAGGGCTTCACCGCAGCTGCCCAGAGAGAGAGAGAGGAGAGAGGGAGAGAAGGAGAAGAGAGAAAAACAGAGAGAAGAGAGAGAGAAAAAGATAAGAGAGGAGAGACAGAGAGAGCTTCACTGCAGCTGCCCAGAGAGAGAGAGGAGAGAGAGAAAGAGAGGAGAGAAGAGAGAGAGGGAGTAGAGAAAGAGAAGAGAGAGAAGAGACGAAGAGAGCTTCACTGCAGCTCCCAGAGGAAAGAGGAGAGAGGGAGAGAGAGAAGGAGAAGAGAGAGAAAGAATAAAGAGGAGAGAGAGAAAGAATAAGAGAGAGAGAGAAAGAATAAAGAGGAGAGAGAGAGAAAGAGAGAGAAGAATAAAGAGGAGAGAGAAGAGAGAGAGAGTAGGAGAAGAGAGAGAAAGAATAAAGAGGAGAGAGAAGAGAGAGAGTAAGAAGAGAGAGAAAGAATAAGAGGAGAGAGAAGAGAGAGAGAAGAGAATAGAGAGGAGAGAGAGAGAGGAGAGACAGAGAAGAATCAGGAAAGGAGAAGAAAGAAGACAGAGAATTGAGGGAGATGAGGGAGAGGGAAAAGAGAGAGAAAAAGAGAGGGGCGAGGGAGAGAGAGGGAGAAGAGAGAGAGACAAGAGGGAGAGAAGTGAGAGTGGAGAGAGAGAGGAGGAGAGGCAGAGAGCTCACTGCAGCTGCTCATAGAGAGAGAGATGAGGGACAGAGAGAAGAGAGAGAGAGAGAGAGAAAGAGAGAGACTCAGAGAGAGAGAGGGAGAGAGCGAGAGAAAAGGGTGCAGACAGAGGGCCTGTAGTACATTTGTTTTCATGACGAGGACTGCTGATGTAGTTTCAGGGTCTTTTTAAAACATTTCAAAAGTCCTGAACGTGACAGTGCCAAATTTAAGGCCCTAAAAGCAACTGATTTAACAGAAAAGTATTTCAAGGATAAAAGGCCACATAATATGTAAAATTAACTTGTTTTCTGTTTTAACAGGTTCTTCATTAAAACACAGCTGGAGTTCTGTCTGTGAGATACTGTTCTTTCTCTTCTGAGCCTCAGAAAACACTGTTCTGAATGTCTTTGATCTGGGATGTCGCTGAGATCTTCTGTTTTTAAAGCCAAAAACCTTCCTTTTGAGCAGCTTTGTGTGGCATTATCAGGCAAGACAGATTTCTTTGTCTCTCTTGAGTAATTTCTTTTGCATATTAGCTATTTAACTCAATTCAATTTGCTGTGGGAAACACGTGGCTGTCATTTGTGCTTTACTGACTGTTATTGGTTCTGGTGCATGATTCCACATCGTATGTATGTTTGAAGTATGTTTGAAGCACTGGGACAATGATGCGTATTATTCATTTATCTACTGACTTAATGTGATTCTGATGAGAAGAAAAAGTTTATGCATTTTAAGAGTTCAGCTGCCATTACAAGCCAGATAGTGCTGTAAAAGTTCTCAGGCGACATGGTGGCGCAGCGGTTAGCGCTCTGGCTTCATAGCAAGAAAGTCCTGGGCCCGGGGCCTTTCTATGTGAGTAAGCATGTTTTCCCCGTCTGTGTAGGTTTCCCCGGTGCCCGTTTTCCTACAACTAAACTAAACTAAAAACATGTCCAATGTGCTGTCCCTCCTCTTCCCATGGAGTCCTAAATACTTCCCATAATGTTGCAGCGAGGCTGGTTAAAGAGAAATGTCGTGTGTTTGTTTTAAAGCTGCAGTCGAAGACTTATAACAAGTTTACACTGATGGTGTCAAATCATCAGTTATTAAATACAATTACACTTTTAGCAGTAGCCTTTAAAAGCTAAGGTTATTTCATATCTAGTGGTACTGTATATCTGGATAAGTTGCACTTTTGGGATATGGTAATATAATTGTTTGTGCACTACAGTGTATTTTCTCTCTCCGCTAGACAAGGCAGACAGAGAATGTGCAGAACTATGACTCTAAAGCCTGAGACTGACTAGAGGCTCTGCAGAAAAACACTAATGACAGAGATACGACATGAGAAGGACGAGCAGAACTACACTGTGACTTAGCCTGGAACATGTAGGTGCAAATATATATATATATATTTATATATATTATATATATATATTATTATATATATATATATATATATATATATTATATTATATATATTATTATATATATTTAAAAAAATTACAACACTTACTTTGCTGATGCAATGAGATAACCTAATAATAATGACGTTCTAGCCCAAACACAGGTCATTTTCTAATGACAGTGAGTTTTTGTTAAGATGCACTGCAGAGTCTTTTGAGTTCCAGCTCCTCTGCATGTTCTACTCTGGTTTTAACAGAACACGGACTGAACACAGCTGAATGGATTTAGGATTTATATTTAATAGTCATTAACATTATCATTTTATACCTCAATTTGCTTAAAACAGCAGAATGTGCTAAAGTAGCCTACCCTTTCAGGTTAAGTAAAATAGTTTTAGTTTGTAGTTGTTTTTTCCCCGTTAATGTGAAACCTTTTCAACATTACGCACACGTATTGAAGTCAAAGCATAGACTTTGTGCACTTCACCGGTGTGTGTGAGGCTTACCTGCCCAAACACAGACTTGACGATGGGATGGAGAGTGGCGTCGTACTCTGAGAGCGCGGTGCTGAGCCTCTTCCCGGGCGGCCGTGCGCTGGATGCCGCGCAGGTGCACTGGCTGTCGGAGGGTCTGTGGAGCTGATGCTGGAGCAGGAGCCGCGGGGAAGTCTCTGCTCTCTGCGGCTGGGCTCGAACAGGAACGCGGCATCGTCTTTGTGCTTGGCCTGGGCAGACGGAGACGACTTTCTGCCCTGAAAAACAAACACTGATGTTTACACGTGCGCACGTGAAGATCAGAATAAGACTAATATGTTCATTCAGTGAATGTAATGTAGCCTAATAGAAGCTAATAATCTGTATCCAAAACAAAGAGAAGGTCTTTGCCTGCTGTTGCGGTGACGAGCTCTGATGCTTGGATCTTGAAGTTTTGCTCCGCTCCTTCTTGTCGTCCGTCCTCTGCCCTCGCGGTGCGCCTGTGTTCCGGGGCTGGCACAGAGGTCTCATGGCGCTGGTTTCGCTCTCCTCAGCCCGGGCTGCACACTCCTTTCCTCCGGCTGCTCCGCGGCTGTGAGAGCGCAACAGAGATGTGGTGGACTCGCTTTTGGGCAGAGAGGAGCTCATCCTGTCGCTGTGTCTGAGTGAGAGGCAGGTCTGGATGTGTGAGTGTGAGGCAGATCTGGAGTCAGACCTCAGAGCCTCCACACTCTGGAGCATCACTGAGCTGCTCCTCGTGCAGGACGCACCTGATTGGCACTGCGGAGTGAGCGCTCTCCGCGGACTGTAGGTGACAGCGCGTCGTGCGTGAGAGAGCTCTGTGCTCGGGTCTTTACATTCACACTGTTGTGTTGGCACGAGCACGTGCGTAGGTTCACTCACGTCATTCCGTCACACAAAACAAACGCTCGTGCGCCACCAAAAGACACTTTTCATGGGCATCCCAATCCCAACAGGCTCGTTCACGGTCCAGACCAAATACTGTCGGTCTGTCTAGTGTCCATATCAGCAAAGCCTGATCCCGTCAGCTCTCAGAAGCTAAGCAGGTTCTACCTGGGCAGTACCTGGATGGGAGACCACTTTAACCTCAGGAACTATTGTGTTCTTAGGCAGACACTTCACATTGCCTAAAATGGATCTGGTGTGTGGTTGGTGATGGTCAGAGGAGCCGATGGTGCAAAATGGCAGCCTCACTTACATCAGTCTGCCCCAGGGCAGCTGTGGCTACAGAGGCATCTTACCACTACTGAGCATACAATGAATGAATAATGCAAAGTAAAGCAAGTCATGAAAGTGCTATATAAATCCAATTTCTTTTATTAATCATCTCATATCATACATCATACAGTCTTTATTCTTATGATTTATGGTATTTAATGATCTCTTTGTGCTTAACGTTTATAGATCAGAAGTAAAAGGTCAGCTACTGTCAGAGCCTTCAAATGAATCCCAATCAAACTTCTCGTTACAAAAAGAGTAGACCTTTAGCCAACACAGCTGTTTGCAGCCACGCTCCCAAAAGTTAGTTTAGTCCATGCACATTGCACATGCTGCAACCTCATCCATGCAGGAGAGATTTTCGTGCACATTTTGTCATCGCGGTCACTGCCTTTGGCCACTTCCTACAAATGTGTTCATTGGCAGGGATTTTTGGATCTGGAACTTGGATTTAAATATATTTTACAACAGCTTATATTATTAAAACTCAAGAATAAGGCTGACACACAGTTGGTCTTCAGCTAAGAATAGTAACATAACCTTTCAATTTACTCATCAGCCGCACATGTTCATCAGCTGCTCTGGGACTGTTGGCTTAAAAATATATTTACAAACACAGTCAGAAAACTCATATTTACAAAAACATTCTCTACAGCGATGGTGATTCAGTCAAAATCTTTTTCTTCTGCAGAAAGTGGAGAGAGAAGCTGTAACATCCGGTTGACCCTTCGTGTGAAGAGCCGAGGTCCCGGGACGCAGGGCACTCGGGATGATGTCATTATGTTCTACACTCACAAATACAGAAGAGGAACAGACTCTGGCTCCTGTCTCTGGAGGTTTTCAGTGACATCTGTGTCTCCTCTGCTCCAGGGACCGGCCCCTCCTGCTCCACACTGTACCTCCTCACCGCCTCAGAGCAATGCATCATGGAAGGTGAGGCCCAACAGGGAAAACTGGTCTGTTAGTTTTAGTTCAAGCGTTTGTTGACATAATTTTAAATATGCACAAGACATCTATCAAACAATCAATCAAATCCACATTTATTTTTAAAGCACCAACTGTGACAATGTTATAAAACACACAAACAAGGAAAAAAGTCAAAACATGAAATCCATTCATTTATTTTCAACCACTGTTCCATTAGGGGTCAAGGCAGGGTGTCGGACTGGGGGGGTAATGAGCTAGTTTCCCCAGGGCCAGAGCAGGAAAGGTCCCCAAAAGTAGTAATATTCTGATATCAACAAATTACTTTGATTAAAAAACAACTGCTAACAAATAGGAATATTAATTGCAAATTACAGTTTAACAGCTAAATTATATATTATAAGCAAATTTAAAAAAAAACCAGGTTTGACACAAAATGATCGGTTCAATAAAGTGCATATCATCGATATTGTCATTACCATACCCAACATTCGGAGTGTGTTTTGGCAAGTCTTAAAACAAGTTAGCTAAAATGTAAACTGGTTTTAAAACATTTTGGTTCAAAAATTTGACCCAAAACACTAAATATCAATTATAATAAAAATCTTAAATTTGTATTACAATAATCATTGATTGCTGAAGCGCAAACCTATAATGTGTGAGTATAGTGATCATATCTGTTTGATATTTAAAAGAAAAAAAAACAATAGAAAAAAAAATGAGTGAATAAATTTAACAGTTTGCCAAAGGCCACAACAAAATGTACCTGGCCAGAACTTAAACCCTGTACATGATGGATTTCAGTAACTTTGTTTAGGGGAGAACACAAGACATTTCATGAGGTAAACAGACCCTCACATCTTCAAAACCTAAAGTAAATTTACTGCTTCCCATTTACTTAAACATGCATGTGTTTGGAGGTGGCAGGAAGCCGGCGTACCCAGAGAGAAAACACTCTAACCCTGGGAGAACATGCAAACTCCACGCAGAGAGGATGCTGACTTTGCTCATTCAGAGTCAAACCAGATACATGTGCTATTAACGGGCAAAACAAACTTTTTATCCTGTTCTCATAAGCTAACTTGTTCCCCTGGCAAAATTCAAATTGTGCGTCTGTCAATACTTTATTTTTTTTTTTTATCGAATTTTGCACATATACAGTATTTTTTTTTTTATTTGCTCATGAGGAAAAGTCATTTAAAACTAAAATGTACCTTTTGTGGGGGAAACTAAAAATATTTAAAGAACAAACTAGTTGGGAACGCATCTTTTATTTTTTTTTTTTTTTTTTTTTTTTTTTTTTGTGAAAAATGAACACTTCTCGCCGGAAACAACAGATTTTATACGTGCAAGTTTTAATTAATTTCAATTGTACAAACTGGCTGTATCTGGAACAATCACTGGTCATAACAGGCACGAGGTTGTAAGTGTAATCTAGCATCCCTCTACATTTTGTGCAGTCAGAAGACACTAGTGGAATGGTCAGCAATCAAATCAAAAGACCTAAAATCTCCCGCTACGGATTTGCCAGTAAACACCTTTAAACCAAGGTAAGTCAATGCCTAATGAAAAAAAAGAATATCTAAACAGCTGCATTATTGTGGCTAACCTAGTCTCAGTGATAAAAACTGCTAAGTTACAGAAAAGAAAACTCTTGTTGCTTTTAATCTGCTCCAGTGTGAACAAAGAAATGTTTACCACAGAATGATCAATATAAGATAGTAAAGTCAGAGCCAAACTTTAAATATCAATAGTAAAAAAAACTGTGAGTCAGTGCAGAGCAAAAAGGCCTGATGTGATGTGCTTGCGTCTGAGTGAGTCGGTTAAAAGTTAAAGGCGACTGAGGGCAGAGTTTGATGCATAAAGTGCACTGCAGTAATCTACTATCAAGCTAATACAAGCATGATCCTCTAGCCATGTTATATTGTTGTTTTCTTATAAACTATATCAGGAGTTGTGTCTACATCCACACATGTCCTGCATTAGGCTGTTACACCTAATGAACTTCTCTGGGAGATCTTCTGCTGCAGATGTGAAAACTTCTGTGCATTTCAGAACTTAGATCTAGCATAGTTAGCATCAATAGTTAGATTCTCGCAAGATGATGTCATAGTCTGTATTTTAGTCAATAATACACTATAGTCATTGTATTATACCTTTGATCTGTTGAGACGACAATAGAGTGCTTTTGATATACCCAGAAATACATTTTTAAGTGTTTGTTGCCTCACTTGAGACTTGTACATCACAAAGTGTTCTCAGTTCAAGAGCTGAACAGCCTACACATGCAAGATTAGTTTGTTAAACATGTGTTTTATTGTACGTTTTAATGGTAGGTCAAACCAGAACACTTTGAGGACCTCTATGCAGACACAGGGAGAACATGCAAATGTAACATGTCCAAGTCAAGCCCAGAACCTTCTTGTTTAGTGGTGGGAGCACTGACCCTTGCACCAGCGCGCTGAAACAACCTAAGGTCTGTCTGTGATAAAGACTCATTAATAAACATTAAAGCTACAGAACCTGTGACAGCTCCAAGTGTCAGATATAGTGAGAACTTGTCCAAACTAAAACCATCCAAAAACATTAAAAACACACTTACATTTCTTCAGTGCATGTTTACTAACATTCTTTCCCCTGTGGCTGCCGTGTGGAGCAGTTTGACTTGACTTTTTGGTTTTGTGCCTCTGTCTGTGTTGAGACAGAGACAGAGCAGCAGCAGCAGGGACCAGAGGCCTCAGGCTGCTCTGTGGCCCACTTCACTGCTTTACACATTTGGAACAAAATAACCAAATACAAATGAAATGCAAGTGTGGGATGCTCTGATAAGCAAAGTCAATTAACAGCCAAGCTGCTGCTTTAAACACTCTCTCCAAATGTCAGGAAGTTTTAGTGTCTAAAGGGCTTATGTTAAGATCATTTTAGTTCAATGTTATACGGTAATGTTTCTTTGTTAAAACAAAACCTACCTGTTTTTATGTTTGTTTCACCCTCGTCAAGCAGTCTTGTGTGTTTAGGCTGTGTTTTTCATTTGTTGTTACACTTGGTGGTGACACCTTTTACTGACCCAATGTATAAAATGTAACTGTTGTGTATTTTAAGTTTGTGTGCTGTTGCCTTTTAACCAGGACACTCTTGCAAAAGCGATTTTTAATCTCAATGAGTTTTCATCTTGGTTAAGTAAAGGTTAAAAAAATAAAATAAAAATCAAGTGATGATAAAGTTAAACTCCACAAACCTCAAAACCTCAAGTTTCATCTCAATATGTCAGGACAGACCAGAAATAATCTACATTTGAACAGCTATTGTTTTAGGCCTTGTCCTTGAGATGTGACTCTCGGGCAGTGATGTCATCATGGGAAAAAAAAAAGACGCTAAACCGGAGTTTTGAAATCTTTTCATTCTGGGACCTGGTTTCAGAATTATTCGTTTGCAGTGTCCTGAAACTCCTGCTTCATGTGGACGATGTGTGGTTTAGGTCAAACATTTGTTCTGAAACGCCTGAGCTTGGACAAGTGTGGACAAGGTCTTAGTCTTTGTGAATTGAAAGACTTTCTGAAATAAACATTAATCTCTTATGTACATTTAGGTGGCTGAACACAATGCAGTATGTAACAGAATAAATAGTGAATAAAGTGGCATCAGTTTGTAATAGTTTATACACAATGTGTGACTACAATTCAGAGCAGCTGCAGCACAAATATCAGGTAAAGTGACTTCATTACCAGAGATGATCCACATAGTAACACAGTTTTGCACACAGGTTATGACACACAGTTAACAGTGTTCACCGGATAGTCTGACTGTGGCAGAAAAGAAGGACCTGCAAAACCTTCTTGGCCATGGTGCACACATGGTCGCTTGGTTATAGTTACAGTCATAGTATAAGTTATTTAGATTTGAAACTTTAAAAAATTGATAAATCAGAATGAAAGTTTGAATAACGATTGCAAAAGACTAAAGTATAATGCTAACTACGTTTTACTGAAAATTCTAACCTGTCACCTGCACTTTCCTCAGGCTGACCCGGCCGTGGTCCTGTCAGACTTTTGCAGAGTCATGGTGACCAGTGTTTCCTGAAGTCAAGTGCTGCCAAACTCACAGCTGCAGTGTTCAAAAACGCACAAAAACAAGAAAAATATTTGGTTAAAAGCAGCTGATGTCCTGCATTTCGCATCATCAGCATAAATATTTGTGCAGCTGTGAATAAACTGTCATTATGTGAAAGCTTCAGCTGGTCTTTTCTGACAGTTGTGCTGCTACTTTGACGAGGAGCAAAGGCTTTTAAGTTGAGATTGTTAATTTAATGTTTAAACCAGCATTAACTTTGTATCTGAAGGAGTTGGAAGTCTGACTTATTTGGATTCTTAAGATAACAGTTGTGTTTCTCAATCCAGCTTCCTGGATGAGTTTGAATAAAATAAGACTCAGTATGTTCTGTCAGCTTCTTAAAAGCTGGACCATTTTTCTTAGAACACATGACTAATGACCAATGTTGCCAAAAAATCAAACTGAAACTGTTTCTGGACCCATTGGAGCCCAAATGTCTGGAGTCTTTGTGAAACTGAAACTTACAAAGAAACTTTTGACCTCTGATGACCAACTTTCTCTAGATAGAAGTGAGAACAAGCTCTGCACAAAAGAACATCAGATATTAAAGTGTGTTTAAAAACATGGAACAGTATAGTATCTTTTAGCCTGACGCATCAGCCGGCGGTTTCATGTCACTCTGAAGCGATACCATTGGCGTTTGTTCTATTGATGCGACTTTTGACTCTTTGAAAGTCAAATCAAATCAATTTGTTTTTGTAAAGCCAAAATTACAACAACAAAGATTGTTAATTTAACAAACATGAATGGTAGAAAATAAAAATAAAACAATAAACATTCAGAAACATGGATTGATCCAGCATGTCAAAGCAGATTATGAGTAAACAAGTAAATGAATAATGGCGGCACAGTGGCAGAGTGGATAGCACTCTGGGCTCACAGCAAGAAGGTCCCACGTGACCCAGGCCTTTCTGTGTGGAGTTTGCATGTTCCTCCTCTGAGTGGTTTCCTCTGGTTTCCCCACCAAACAATAACATGCAGGTTAGGGACACTTGGTGGTGGTCGGAGGTTGAGGCGCCAGGTGTTTAGGCGAATCTCCTCTGCTGAGCTGCCCCAGGGCTGCTGCTGAGTGAAGTGCTTTGTGACTGTGAAAAGCACTATACAAATAAAGCTTTAATTTATTTGACAGGGATAAGTACGTACATTAGACATGTAACACTACAACATTTATAGCCAAGGCTAATTTACAATGTCTGTCCCTAGAACTAAGTGCCCTCTACTTCATAAGGGGTTGATTAAATAATAGATTTATACTGTTTATACCTTCTTAGCCAGAGTAAATAGTAACTTACAATATCCGTCATATCCTGAGTATTTGTGTTGTATGACACATGTATCTAATGTTAAGCTGTATACTGTTTTTAGCTCCATTACTCTCTCTGCATCACTCCTGTTCACACTGCTCACTTCATGTGGAGCAGCACATTAAGATTATATAAACACCTACGTAACATTACTACACATTACACCAGTAATAATAGAGCAATTTTCTCTTTGTAGTTGTGGTTTTGTAGGTCAGCTCTGATCACATCTCACTTCACTGTTTCTTGTTAGACCCATTCACTTTTGTTCTACAAGAAAAACAACATTCATTTTAATTAAGCTGTATTAAATATCATTAGTCTGTAGAATAATATGAAAAGTACTATGTTAATAATCTTTTTAAATGACTCAGATTTTTCCTATTGCTTCAAGAAGATTGAGGAAACACAGGTAAGCTTCTCACTTGTGTAATAAATAAAACGTAAACCTAATTGTTCTTTAAACAGGTGCATTTTGGGACGTGACGCTGGACTTATTTCCAATCAGTCTCTGCTGCGTGAGCTGTTAATTCCTGTGGAGCTTAAACTGCTTCATTTCCAGCCACTCCAATAATGTTTCATCAGGATAAGCACCGGGCTGTGCGGTTCATGCTGTGGCTTTGTTAACATCTGCACCAAGACGACTCTGGACCAGACCTGAAGCGTGCAGAACAAGAGTTTGTGTGATGACGTCATTACATCTGTTACAAACAAACCAACTGATGTCGTAAGCAACAGACTCCACAGTCATTTAGGAGCTACTAATCTCCCTATTAGGACTAAGGTTGGTTAGATAAGAGTGCAGTATTAAGTACATTTTCAGGGCATGTTAGAGAGGCAATAAGAACTGTACTCTAAAGACAACTTAGGTTTTGCTTTTGATGTTTGTACAATGTGGATGTGAATTCTGTTTATTCTGTTTCTTGTGAACTAAAGTCTAATTTAATCTGTATAAACCTTTATTATAGTCTTATAGTCTTGACCACAATCGCACTTTTGGAGTTGATTGTTGACACCAATTTCTCATTTTTGTAATTATTCTTAGTGTCACAGTGGCAGAGCTCTCTCTCCTCTCTGCTGAAGGTTCCTCCAATCACCACCGACCCAAAACCTGCACATCAGAGAAACTTCTTTGACTATGACAGTCGTGACCGAGCCTGGCCGCAGACCTGGAGATGGTTCCCTGTGGCGCTGCAGCTCCTGAGGAGATGTTCTAAAGCAGCAACTGGTACAGTCGCAATGTTTTTGTTTTCCACGGACCAGTCGAGTTTAAGAGGCACCAACTTTTTAGCTCTTAGAGACTAATTTATTAAGCCAGGTGCTAAATTGAAAGTGCAAACTGAAAAAAACAAACAAAAAAAAATCATGTTATTTGCAAGCAATTTATGCAAACTTTAATATTGGAAGATGTACATATAACATATTACACAAAAGGAATGCATCACCTCAAATTCTGCATCTTTAGTGTCTCTGTGAAAGAAAACGTCAGCTACGCCAAGTTTTTGCTCCCGCCAACCTGTTTTGCACCTGAGCAAATGCTTGATAAATCTGGCTCTTATTGTATAAACTTGCTGTTTATTGGGTTAAGTGGCTTTATATTTACTACAAAAGTGTTACACTGTAAAATTAAATGAAAATGAAATACATTTTAAAAGATCTTCTGGCATCTGTAGACGCCTGCTCTAGAGGCTGGGTCAAATGTAAAGGACACGTTTCCTTACAAAGACAAAAAAGCCTACCTTTCCTTTAGTTTTATTTTAGATGTTCAATTTTTAATATACGGACATAGGATTGTGTTTATAGGAAAGTAACACATCGAACTTTGAATCTGGGTTGTTATATTAAATGTAAGATATTTCTGGGCAGATATTGTTAACAGGAAAAATCACCTGGTTTTATCTTTGTATTAAAACATAATCACAACACTGTACATAATAAACAGTTAGTCAGACAGACATGAGCAGAACGGTGCTGTGGAGAGAGCAGGGGTTGCAGACATGGGCAGGTGAGTGTAATAACTGTGCACTATTTATAGAAACACTGCGACCTACAGAAAGTATCCTTGAAAACTGCCTCCTCCTGTGTCCATGTGCTGTGACTTCACACTGATGTGGGCACATTCTGCTGCCAGTCTGTTTGTGGTTTCAGTTTTGGCTGCATTTATGGCTTCGAAACTTTTTTACAAACAGCAAAGTGAAACCACAGTGAACCATCCAAGCAGAACAAATCCAACACAGTCTCATAGTCTCAGAGCTCTGCTTTCAGGGGTCTAGAAATAAAACACTTTTGATTTAGACCTTTATAGATCTTTTGTTTGAAATCAAGTTTTGACCTAGTTATAACTGCCTTTTCTCATTATAAGTACTCAAAGTTTTAACAAGAATGATTCCCTCATGTTTGTAATCTCACTATAAAGAGTGAGATTACAAACATGCAGGTTCAGGTGCAGGTGCACTTATCAGTTCAGCAGTTTTGGACAGGAAGTAAATGGACCCTTTTTCTAATTCTAAGCTCCTTTAAGTCAATTTTACAAAAAAAAAAGATGCTATACCCTATTTTTGCCGCATGACATATTCCTCTGATTTGTAAAGTCTTTAATATGTTTTCTGTAACATTCACCACCACAACTCACCGTCACTGTCTGATCTCTTCATAAAAATGAACAGAACAAGAAATAAGGTTGATCCACTAACGTCTTCCGGTCTCAGATTGACGTGGGTCGTTACATCCGGTGGTGTAGTTGTCAAAGTGACAAAAGTGACTGTGGGCCAAGAAGACGTGAGCACACGCACCGCTCAGTGTTGCCAGACTTTTCAGAAAGCCAAAAGCGACAGCCCCCAGAGCTCATGTTCACGAAGTTCGCTCACACTTTTCCTTATGAAAACCTGGTTCAGAAGCTGCACTTTTACTGCTGTTAGAGCCGTTGCTGCGTCTACAACACATGACAAAAGAAAACTTTTTTCAGATGTAGCTACATGTGTCTATCTGAGGCCTGAAGCGTGAGTGCATAACCTCTATTCTCCTACAGAGATTGCTTTATTATAAATATAAACAAACTAGCTGACGTTCTGTGTGCAGCGCCAATCTTGGAATAATCACCAATCAACGCAGACAAGTGGGCGGGGATAGGTGGTAGGTGAGGACAGGGCTTTTCTGAGTTGCAGGACAAAACAAGTTTACTCAAACATGCAGGAATCATTCTTAATGAAACTTTAAGTAAACTAATGATGGGAGAAGGCAGTTATAACAAGGTTAAAAGCTTAGAAAAAATGATTTTACACAATGGGTCTCCTTTAAAACTGAATTTATTTTATGCAGAGAATCTTCTCTCTTATGTTGGTATAACACAAACGTCAATGCCTCATCTCCACAGAGTCTAGTCAGTTGTTTGTGCTGCAAAAACAGCTTCACTTTAAATGTAACTATTTTGAGTATAAAACAGAGCCCTCATGGTATAGGGTTAATAAAATGTTCAGCTTTGATAGTGCTGGTCTCAGACTGTGCACTGACTCCCTCTTGTGTCCGGTCCGCGCTCACAAACGGACATCCATCATTAGCTGTATCACACAGAATCTTGTCCAAATGCTGAGTTAGTTGGTTTCAGATGTTCTTTGTTTGACTGAACTCTTGCGCAGCGCTGAGTTCAGGTCGTTGACCGAGGTGCTGCTGCTGCTGCTGACAGAGCAAACCATTTCTCACGTTTGGCACAGTTCAGACTGGTTCAGGCCGTTGCACTTTAAGAACAACAAGTGTGCACGACAGCGGGCTGTTATCAGACGGATTATCAGATTTGGACTTAATCTGACGTCTATTATCTGATGTGAGCCGCATGCTGCGACTTGTTCCTCACAGTTCAGGTTCTCACTGCTTAAATAAACATTGTAAAAGCTTTCTGCGGGTTTGGACTGTTTGAGTTACATTTCTTTATTTGTCTGCTGATGTAGAAAGATGGATTGGCCTTTGCGGAGAAATGTAATCTTATCTACATTCTACAGTCACCTTTTTCTTTATAGATAAGGTTCTGTTGAATACTTTGTAACTATTGGACCATGTGAACGTCCGTTTGCTTACTCCTCTAAAGACGTTTCTCGAAAGTGAGCCCTTTACGGGGGTTTCCTGTGAAAAGTTTCTTCAAAAGGCTGCGTCACACACACACAGGCGCGCGTGGGAGGCAGCGCTGGAGCCGGACTTCAGGAGGTCCGAGTCTGGGATGCTGCGGGACTAGAGCGCACTTCGGCTGCATCATGGCACAGTTCCGGCCGTGGCTGGTGTGCTGCTGTGTCCTCGCGGGGCTGCTGTGCGTGCTGACGCTGGTGTGCGTGTGCGTCTTCTCGCTCCTGGACCAGGGCTCGTGCGCCAGCGGCAGTTACGGGCGCGCGGCGGTGTCAGCGGACTCGAGGCTATGCTCCGAGATCGGCAAGTACGTGATTTTTTTTTTGGTTTTGGATTGGAACGGGATTTGCCGGCACTTTACTGCAATAATTTACGTACCTGTTTTGAACTAAACAGTAGCTAACAGTAGCTAAATGTTCTCCATCCTTAAGTCGATATATTCAACACATTCTTATTTTAAAGGAGATCTATTGTACAAACTTTTCTTTTTTCTAGCCATGTTCCAACAGTGTCTTTCATCATCAGTTTACTCAGAGTTGTATTGAATTGATTCCTCTTGGAGTAATAATTGTTGTCCAGCAGCTGATGCTCAGAAAATGTTTTTATTTTGATCAAAACTCCAAAGGTCCAAGATGTCGTGATATATATATATATATAATATATATATATGCATAAATATATATATATATATATATATATATATATATATATATATATATATATATATTATATATATATATATATATATATATATATATATATATTTTATTTTTTATTTTTTTTTTTTTAAACAGGACGTCCCTTTTTCGACTGTTCCCCAATCAGAGTCAGGGCTGCGCATGTCCAGAAACTTCTGTGCAGGCGCATGTACATTACGAGGACAAACAACATAGAATATACTTATCATTCACCTTTTAAATATGTTTATTTTTGTTACATATGAGCTTAACGTTTGTGAAAACACAATATTTAACTGTTAATAAACCTAAACAAACAGATCCGAGCAGTGAAACTTGAGATCACCAATGTTAGTGTTAAACTAAATGTTTTTTTATGAGTGTAAAAAATATTTTACGTGACTTAATAAAAATAAACGTTAATAAACTTTCTTAACAAACTTTTAAAAATCTCATATGTTGGCGATCTAAGGTTACAACTGACAGATAACAAATTTCTGGGAGTTTAAACAACGAAGATAGGCATTAAAACCCACAACAAACATTACAACAAAAAAAAAGTGAAATATCCAGCTCAAGAATGACATCTGCAACTTTCGGTTAAGACGTTTTTCAGAAGAAACTTTGAGGAAATCAGTGAAATCAGTTCCAGAAGTTTCAAAGATTTGTGAATATTGTTCCAAGCCCAAGGACCAGTTCAGTGTTAATCCTGAACAGAAGCCACTCTGAGGTTTTGAGCTGGATTCAGGAGCTGGCTTGTATGAAGACCAATCAAAGCTCAGGACATAGAGCAGGTCAGACAAGTTCCAGAGAATCTATTTTGATCCACACTTTTTTGGGGAAGAACATGTGGATCATATTTGTGCTTGATGACTGTATTTGTGCTGATTACTTTTTCTGAGAAGACTGAGACTACATGGAGTTGATAAAAAGGTTATGATTCTCTTCTACAGATCTTGCATTGTGTCTATTTATTATGGCATAACAATTTGGTTTGGTAATCTGACAGCTAAGTTAAAATCACAAATCTGCCCTATACACTTTACAGGAGATGTTTGAGGAGACAGTGGTGAAACAGATGATCCTGCTCACAGCCTGCACAATGAGTTTGACTTGTTACGGTCTGGTGAACGACATAGAGTGCCAAAATATAAGATGAATAGATATAAATACTCAATAGTCCCTATGTCGATCTCTCTCCTGATGTACGGTGCAGTAGTTTAGCTAAACACTTTGCACATGTGTTGTTTGACAAGATGAGATATACTGTATTTTGAACATGTGCAGGGCAGCATGTGTTTTTGTCTAAGACTGAGTGCAAAGCGTGCCTCAGACTGACTTTTGAAAATTTATAATGTTATAGACTTGGTGAGGTGTTTTGTGTGGTGACTGTCACATTGTTGTGGATGCAGATTGTGTTTGGTCTTGCCTTTGTGAATCCATGTGCCCATTGATTGTCCAATGTGAATCTAATCTAGAGGAAAATAGGACAATGTTGTTGTAGGAATCTGAAATGTGCTGCTAGTTATCGTTATATTTTTGCAATAAAATGACAGGGCTTCTGCAGAAAGTCGACTTGTCTATATTTCTAAGCATTTTAGATACATTTTGTGTTTTCCAATGGACAAAATGTTAATTTACAGCATCTTATAGTGAACACAATAGAAGATTTTCAGTCGTCACTTTCTCCATCTGCTTAGCCGGGGAAACTTCTTTGATTAAAACAACAAAACGGAACGAGAGCAGCTGTTTGATCAGGTCTGAACCGGTCTGACAGACGTCTGTCTCTTGAAGCTTGAGACAGTGTTTTTCTCTGCGTTGTTCACCTCAAATTTCATTTACAAATGTTGATAACTTTTGTTTTTGCACAATGATAACTCTTGTAGTTCGCTGACAACGGTGCGTTTTTGACTTACCGTAATTCTGGATTATAACCGCTACTTTTTTCATGAGTTTTGAACTATGCGGCTTATAAGTCAATGCAGCAAAATGACTCACTATTAAAAGTGCGGCCTATATATGTACTTTATCATTTTTCGTACTTAAATCTAGTGGGTGCGCTTGTATTCAGGTGCTCTCAATAGGACAGAAATTACAGTAATTCCACTGTTTGTGTCCACGAGCGGCAGCACTTTCTACATAACGGATGTGCATTGCCCATGTTGATAAACAAAAATCCCTCTGAAAATAAGACAACGCTGTTGTTGTAGTAATTTGAAATATGCTGCTTCTTATCGTTACATTTTTGCAATAAAGAGACAGGGCTTCTGCAGGAATTTGACTTGTCTATATTTTGAAGCAATTTTAGATAAATTTTGTGTTTTACAAGACAAAGTGTAAATTCACCGCATGTTATAGTGATCACGGTGGCAGCGGTTAGCGCTCTGGCCCATAGCAAGAATATGTGGAGTTTGCATGTTCTCCCCGTGTCTGCGTGGGTTTCCTCCGGTACTCCGGTTTCTCCTACAACTAAAACATGTCCAATGTGCCCTCCTCTCCCTCCCAGGACTACAGATGGGAAATTAGCTGTAAACTACAATCTGGTACAAGCATCTCTGCCACAGTGCTTAATGTAATTGTACACTGTCCTTAATAAACATTACCTTTAACACAATACAGCTCTTTTGCATTTGGGCCATTTTATTCATATACTTAGAATGAACAATGGAAACATAATGTTACTATTGGCTAAGGTCAAAAGGTCAATCACTGCCAATGCCTTATATTAATTAGTTACAGATTTAGAAGAGCGTGATGTGACAAACTGTTTTCTCACAGTCACAAATGACTCGCTGCATTTATATTTCTGTAAATAGAATGTGGTCTTTCTTCAGGAATTTCACTCCTAATTGTAATCGCATAAATCATCCTGTCACTCCGTTAGAACAGGACAGAAGCTGACTGTGTGGACAAGAATTTGTGAAGCTCTGCAATTTCACTGGAAAGGTAAATGTCACATAAATGTATCACATTTATAAAAGAACTGGCGATGTGACAATCTCGAATTTATCATGATTCTTGTAGACTGTTTTTCTATTGCCTTTGAGATAAATTAAACCATCTACTTTTGCAGTGGCTAAATCCAGCTTTTTCTCACTCAGAGCAGACAAAGGCTGACCGTGTTGCCAGTTTTTCATAGAGAACCAGCACCAATCAAAACAATCAATAAAAACAAATTTTAGACTTTCGGTCATAAATGGATGTATCAAAACTAATATGACCAAAAAAGCAGATTCAGGTTTCGTTTTTATCACGGTATTGTGCAGTTGTAATTTCTAACCGCACACGGCTCAGCTCTGGGTGTAACTACAAACTAAAGTTCTCAAACACAACAGAGGATCAGATTTACCTTCAGCACAATGTGAGCAGTTTAAGAGATTTATTTGTCTGAATGATGGAACCATAAGCTTTTGTTTTCAGGGAAGCGGCACTAAATTCTGCTTCTTTGTGATCTGTATTACGTAATCTCAGACGTATATATTTTTTAAGAATACTGTACACCGTATGGTTACTACATTGTTTATTATACAACAGTTCTGTTTACAGTTGATGAGATTCAGAAGCAACATTCCTTCAGTTTGCTCATGTTGTATTAAAGGTGCACTGCGTAAGTTGAAATGCTCAAAGTTGTGATATATCAAATTACAGTCCATTAGCAGTCGCCCAAATCTGTGCCATGACGTTTTGTACATTTTCAAAGGCAGGCGGTTGAACATGAATGGCTCCCAATGAATTCTCCCAGTTTTCTGAGGAACGTTGTTCAGCAGCAGCTACCACTAGGCGGCACTGGTAAGGCCACTCCAGATGACACTCCACACAGCCTTTAATAACACGGGTATTTACATCAATAAAATGGTGAAGGAAGCAACAAGGACCAGTGCATGGGGAAAACAGAAGATCTCTTACAGCTGGACACAAACACAGAGGACAGCTCGCTTTTACTGGGCGCAGACACTTAGACAGCTGCACAATCACGATGGAATAATACTTGTTTTGGAGCGCTTCAAACTTTCTTTTTTTCTGTACACATGAATTCAAAAACTAATCAAATCAGATTTGATTTGTGTCTCCGCTGCAATAAGAAATACTGGACACTATTGGCAAACTTTGTGAGAATGAAAGGTGCTTTGGCTGAAAGAGAATTTTTGGTGACTGTGCAGTCTTCTACGATCTTAAAGTAGCGGCTACTGCACACGTACATCAGTGATTTAACCGTCTTCATTGAAAACAGTTTTTTCTTTTTACACTGCGGTGCATCCATTGAACCTCCGTGCATAAACTCCCTCTTGAATTGTAAGTAAGTAAGTAAGTATCTTTATATGTATAGCGCATTTCACAGACACAGAGTCACAAAGCGCTTCACAGTGAGATGAACCCTCCCTCCCCACTCAGTGACAGTAAGCTGCCCTGGGGCAACTCAGCGGAGGCGATTCACCTAACACCTGGCGCCTCAACCTCCGACTAGTCGTAGCCAGAGGAACGCTGATTCAATGAACACGTAGCTTGTTGTAAAGGAGAAGCCAGTCTGACATAGAAGCGTCTTGGATTCATGAAAACTCATTGTCGTATAAACTGCCCCTAGACATGGATTCAGTGGTTTAGCTTTGTTTGTTGTATCTTGGTTTATGTCGTAGAGAGATTTTTGGTCGAAGTCACTTTCCGCCCTACTGCACATGCTTTATGCACAAAGAGCTGCTCTCATCTGCTTAGCTGGGGAAACTTCTTTGATCAAAACAACACAACGCGACAAGAGCAGCTTTTTGGATCAGGTCTGAACCGGTCTGACAGACATCTGTCCCCTGAAGCTTTAGACTGTGTTTTTCTCACTATTTTTTACTTTTGTCTTCTCACAGTTCTAAACTCTTGTAGTTCGCTGGAGCTTTTCCGACTTGTTTCCACTGTTTGTGTCCATGAGCGGCGGCTCTTTCTGCAGGTCGGGGGCTCGTGCATCGCCTGTGTTGAGAAACAAAAAGTCCCTCTATAGTACCTACTACAGTAATAAATTGCATTTTTTTTTTTTTACTAAAAATTAGTTCTGTTCAAGCAATGCACCTTTAATGTTTGAAAAACAGGAGTAAAACCAAATGTTGGTCAGTGTAGGACTGATCAGATATGATTACGGTAATATTTACTTAATAAAAAAAAATCTATCTCACAAGCTTTTCCTCACTCACAGTGTATTTATCACAACAAGTGATAACAAAAACATCTGACATTTAAGAGGCTCTACTGAACTCCAGCCTGGCCAAAGCAGTGAGTGCCCTCTTTAACCCCGTCGGACGCCCCTCTTTTGTCTTCACCTATAACAGTTATTAATGCCTACCAGCAGCTCATCCGGCTTTTGTTTTTCTTTGAGGGTGAGTTCTGTTCTCTCTTGCCAAGAATCCTCTGTGCAGTTCATTTCCAGGTTCATGGTCAATATCGTTTTTCACAGATTAAATGTCAAACAAGGACAGTCCTCCGCACTTTCTGTCTGAGAGGAATGAACACGTTTTACACATCAACTATTCACTGTAACAAGTTAAAGTTTAGTTTAGTGTTTAACACGACTGTAAGAGTTACTTATTTGGGCAATAATTTACCACAGATATTCCCTCTGAAACTTCCTCCTCTCTGACTCCCTCTTTGGCCTTTGGACTCTAGATGCCTTTAAGCTAAATACTCAGTTCTTAATGTTTTTTCAAAATGTAAATAAACATACTTTTAAAACATTCTTCAACTGTCCACGATTTGCTCACTTCAGGAGTGAAGCACGTATAGGTCAGAATAAACCCAAGTTGAGTTAGCAGACTATATATGTTCTCCTTCTTTGACCTTGTGTCAAATACTAACTTAGAATTTGATTGATCTTTTAATTTTTGTTTGTTTGTTTGTTTGTTTTTTAAAGCAAAAGAGTGGAGTGAACAAATCCCAGTGGTGCGATGTCAGATGGTTTCCAGGAAGTGAAATGAAACCGGCTGATGCACCAGGCTATAATTTGTAACTTTTCTACTGTTTTTGGTCCTTGGTTTTTATTATCCATTTCCTGTGTCCATTCAGGTGTTCTCAGGCCAAGATACATATTTCTGAAGTTAAGCAGAATCAATGCCAAAGAGTCTGCACTGCACCAGCTTTAATCTGTGTCTAATATTTCTAACAATAGAACAGTCCCAAAGCAGATGATGGTTGTCAACTTGGCAACCACAGTTTTTCCTGCAACTGTTCAGAGAAATAGTATTTGTCTGTGAACAGTGAGCAGTGTGATATGTCCTTTTAAAGCCAGCATAAAGTGGACTTGACTTGGACTTTCAGACACTGACATTGGACTGGACTTGCACTTGTCATTCTTTAACTTGGACTTGACTTGGGACTTGAAGCCAAAGACATGAGACTCACTTGAAACTTGCAAAACAATGACTTGTCCTACCACTGACTTTTAACATACGCTCATCTCATTGGAGATCCTGTTGTCCACATAAACTTAAACATATTGTAAAAAGTGATGAGCCATGTCACAGTTTAGATTTTTTGTTGTTGTGCCTAATTTTCAAACATAAAAAAAAGAAGTAAGATTATAAAAAATTACTTACTATAGTGAGTGAAAGTAATGTTTTAGAAAGTTGCTCACTGTCCGCCAGGTTAGCTGGGGAAACTGTTTAGTTTTGAATAAAACAAAAACACAGGACTAGAGCTGCTTTTTCAATCAGGTATGAATTGGTATGAAAGATGTTTTTTCCTGAAGCTTGAGACAGTGTTTTCTCGCCACTCACCTGAATGTTACTTTAAAGTTAAACACTTAAACTTTTTTTTTCATTTTTTTTTTTTTTGCAAATTTCATTTACAAATGTTGACTAGCCCATTTATTGTATTTGGCAAAAGCTTTTGAATCAGTAGGGTTGTCTTTGGCCTGGTTCAGGCAGCAGGTAAATATTGATTTCCAGTTTTCTCAACTCAAGTGTGTTTTAGGAGGAGTCCCTCAGGGATCCATCTTTGGATCAACTCTCTTCTCATTCATATAAATATAATGTCCCACTGTCTGTTAGCTGATGACACAATTTATACTCAACTGACCCAAAACATGAAACAGTCAGTCGTAACTTACAAGAAAGGGTCAGCCTTAGTGTTGAGAAAGCCTTTTCACAGCTGAATTTCACACTAAATGCAAAAAATATATAAATAAATAATAGGCAAATGTTTAAGTTAAATTGTTTTGTACAGAAACCTTCCTTTACAATCTCTGCTTTTCTTGAGATGTCCATTCTTTCAATGTTTGATTTTGGTGACCAACATGCCTCTAAAAGTAACCTTGAGTGGATGCAATTTTTCATTCCATTTTGTCCTAAATCCTGCCTCTAGTACACACACTGTCTGCTGTTCTCTCAGGTGAACTGGCCCTCGCTGCAGTCTCTCATGTTCTCATAAAACCATGTCAGGACTCACACATGTTTATCTTCATCAGCTGTTACAACAGACGTCCTCCTCCACACACAACACTCACTCCTCCTCACACTTTATCAGACTCTTCTGGCCTCATGTCATTTTAATGTGCCGCTGCTAATGATTGGAATTTGGCTCACTTCTTACATTTGGCCCCCTGTTTCCTTCCCTTGAGTGCTCTTGAGGCCAACATTGTAAATAAGAATTTGTGTTGAATGCTTTGTCTATAAACACAATCTTTTAGCAAAAATGTCACATCTTGGGCCTGATTTATCAAGCCAGGTGCTAAATTGCGGGTGAAAACTAAGGAAAAACATGCTATTTGCGAGTGTTGCACATGTAACATCTTCAAAAAACAAATGCACCTCAAATTGTATGTCCTAAGTGTCTGTGTGGCAGAAAAATATCAGTTTTTTCTTCCCCTTTCTTATTTTGCACCTGAACAAAAGCTTGATAAATCTGTCCCTTGAAGTTTTAACATAAAATCTTGACTTGACTTAAAGACTTGAATTCGATTTGGACTTGTAGCTCTGTGACTTAAGACGACATTTTTAGACATCACAACATTACATTTAACAATAGAGGGATTTTCGTCAGCTGGGGAAACTTCTTTAATAAAACAATGAAATGGGATGAGAGCAGCTGTTTGGATCAGGTCTGAACCGATCTCCTGAAGCTTGAGACAGTGTTTTTCTCGCAGTTTTTTCACCTGAATGTAACTTTTAAAGGTCGTATCGAATCTCATTCACAGATGTTGATTTCGCAGCATAACTTTTGTTTTCTCACAGTGATAAACTCTTGTAGTTCGCTGACAAGGAGCTTTTCTACTTGTTTCCACGTCTGTGTCTATGAGCGGCGGCTCTTTCTGCAGGTCAGGTGTGTGTGTTCATCGCTCATGTTGAGAAACAAAAAACTCCTACTGCTTTTATATTGTAAAGATTATTTAAAATGTAGCCAATTTGAAATTCCCAGAGAACTTGAACTGGAATGTGTAGGGGTGAATATCACGCTCTCTGAAAATATGACAGTAACAGTATTTTGCATGTACCGAAAACCAACAGCAAAAATACACTTTTATGATTTATTTAAAAAGCTCCTCAGTTTGTGTAATCACAAAAAAGAAATCATTTTAATTGGTGACTTCAATATAAACTGGGATAAAAATGAGGAAAGGAAGGCACTAAAAACTATAACAGATCATTTTAGCTTTACACAACTAACAGACAAGCCAACTCGAGTGACCAACTGCTCTGTAACTAAAATGGATTTATTGTTTACAAACAAACCCCAACGAGTAACTCAAACATATAATTTTCTCACAGGATTATCAGACCACAATGCAATTTTTTTTACTAGAAAATTATCTAAAGGACGTTTTTCGAATAAAGACCAAGTCATATTACATCCTATGAAAATTATTATTCCAAAGAGTCAAGAACGTTACTTAAAAGCAGCCCTTAGTCAACATGATTGGAATACTATCACCTTCTCAGACAACTTAAACTCCAGTTAAGTCCATTATAAATAGTTTTTCTATTAGAAATAGACAAAGAAAAAGGAAGAACAATCTCCCAAAATCCCTAAATCTAATGAAAATAAGAGACAAACTTTTTAAAATAGCATTGAAATCAGGTTTACTTGTAGATAAACAGAAATTTGCCGCAGCTAGGAATAAAGTTACACAAACACTGCGCAAAGCCAAAGCAAATTTCTTCATAAATATTATTGAAACCGCAAAAGGTAATAGTAAAAAAGAATTGAATAGTATCAACAAACTAACTGGAAATCAAAACAAACAAGACAGTGGTGAGCTAGAAATACTGATTAATAACAAGCTGGTGAAAGATCCTGTTATCGTTGCCACCGAGTTTAATGACTTCTTTATAAGTTCTGTAAATGAAATATCGAAACAGTTTAATCCACCAGAACATGAGTCTCTCCCCGTCAATCCTGCCCAACCAATTTTTAAAATAAACAAAATAACTCAAAATGATGTGTTCATTTATAATAGACTCACAAAATTTTAAGATGATTTTGATCTTGGTACAAGCTTTTTAAAAGAACACAAAGACTCAATGGTAGAACCAATGACACACATGATAAACCTTTCAATCAAAAATTATGTGGTCCCAACTGCATGGAAAATTGGAGTGGGTAGTCCCATCTTTAAAGGGACTGTACCTGATTTTTGCATCCTAAAAATGTAAACAAACAGAAATAATTAATTTTAACCTTTTTCCTTCAGGCTACATGATTTCCTCACGTAGCTAATGCATTCTGAGCTTCAGAATTGTTCATCATGATGAGTTTTAATGTTTTTTCACAGCTTTTAACAGCGAGGTGAGTCACTATGCTAACAACGTTAGCCACAATGCTAAAAACAAAAACAGAAAAAGCTGCACACAAACGAGATTTTATTAGACATAGACAGGACTTTGGGGACTAATTTCCACCTGAATAGATACATTAACAAGGCATCAGTGCTAGGGGGAAATTGCTTTTAAGTTATCTTGTTGCAAAAAAATTGAGTACAGTCCCTTTAAAGCAGGTGACAAAACCAATAAAAACAACTATAGACCAATCAATATTCAACCTATCATTTCAAAAATCATAGAAAAATGGGTTGTTAAACTTTTAACTGCACATTTAAACACCTGCCACACCTCATTGCATCCCATGCAGTTCGGATTCCGTGCCCATCATTCAACAGAGTCTGCAATAAGTGTTTTCCTGGGAAAAACAAAGAGCTATCTAGATAAGAGCGGTTGTGTCGGCGCAGTGTTCATAGATCTAAGGCATTTGACACCGTTGATCACAAGATTCTTTTAGCTAAGCTTACACATTTTAACTTCTCAGATCAGGCATTAAGCTGGATTAAATCATACCTCGATAACAGAAAGCAATGCGTTGTGGTCAACAGTGTCAAATCTCCCTACCAGAAGTGTACTGTAGGGGTTCCGCAAGGGTCCATACTCGGACCAGTCTTATTCTCTCTTTACATCAGTAACCTTCGCCGATGCATGCAGAAATGTTCATATACAAATGTACGCCGATGACGCTGTGATCTACACATTTGCAAAAAATCCACAGAAAGCAGGCCATATTCTCACATCTACAATGACTCAAGTCCAAGACTGGCTGACAAACTCATGTCTACTCCTAAATTAAAAAAACTGTCTGTATGATATTTTCAAAACAAACCAATAAGCAGAACTCAAAATCAAATGTATTTCTGAGGGGAGAGGACCTCAAGTTGGTACATGAGTTCAAATACCTTGGTGTTGTTCTTGTTTTTAACATGATTTTACTTTCAAAAATCATGTAAAAAAAATTTCTAAAGCAATCAAATTTAATGTCCACAATTTCAGAAGTATTAGATCATCACTGACAATACCGGCAGCAAGAATGTTTTTGCATGCTATGATCTTTTCACATATTGAATATTGCTTCACTAATTGGACTCTCACAAATGACACTCAAACAAATAGAATCACTGTACAAAAGGGCTAAAAAAACTATTTCATATCACCACTGTTACTTTCTTGAAACATATAATTTGTTTCAAGAACTTCAAACACTTCAAATATGCATGTACAAAATACAAAACACTTCATGGACTTGCACCACCACCACTTCAAGAATTCATTAATCAAAAATCCACCACTGCAACAACTAGAGGTATTCTGGTACATTGACAGAAATGTTTATTAATGTACATTGTCCCTGTCAAATAAATAAAAAATAAAATAAATAAGAAAATAGACACAAGAGAAAATCATGACATACATCTACTTCTCTCACTGACATTCGATTGTTCTGACTGTGGAGTTTTGCTGAAGTTCAGATCCTCTGTGTGGGGCGTCTTTTGGCAGAGGTACAGTTCACTCTCTTGGCAACAACAGCTGGTAGTGCGGGGAATGTTTTTGAAATGTCCTGAGCGGCTCACAACGGGGCACAGCAGCAGCTTTGTGAGTCCAGAACAACCTTTTACTGTCGCCGCTGCTGCTGCTGGGACACAACAGGAACACAGACTCTAATCCAGGAATCCAGACTCTAATGTAACTAAAGAAATGAACGTAAATGAGATTAGGAGGAATGTGGAAGTATTGCACGAGGATAATTAAAGGTTTGCTCGTGACAAGTTTTTCAGTCGACAGAGCTTGATTATACTTGTTTTGATGATTGTTTAAACTCAGGACACTGTTAGTTGTGTGTACATAAATACTATTTGCTTTTTGGTGCTTTTTGATGACATGTGTGGGGGGATTCTGGTTAAGAACTCAAATTACTTCCAGTACTGTAAATAAACACAGACAAGTGGGCGGGAGAAGGTGGTTCAATCTCTCTAATCACAATCAGCAGCTGCAGGACAATTAAAGATTACGCAAAAACATGCATGAATCGATCCAAAGACAACTGTAAGAAAAGTAAATACATAGTTAATTAGAGAACTTAGCTAAAAAGTTTAAATAATTCAGGCATCGAAGGGTTGTCCCACTTTTTCTTGATAAATTCATTTTTGTTCAGTATGTGAATAAAACAAACTATGAAGCACCTGGAAATGTTAAAGAGCTAAACCAGAAAATAACTTTTTTTGGCTGTTCAACTATGTATATACTGTGTAAATAGCATTGTCTACTGTTTGAAGTCATTTTTTGGCATTTTTAATGCAAACTGAGCAGGTTTCTGGTCAAAATAGTCACAAACTGGCTCACTGCAGACTCATGTCAGCTCTAGACTCTGTGACCTCACCGTCTACTGTCCATTCAAAATCAAGCTTTAATTGCAGACACCTGCTGTCTATCCAATCACACTGCGGCTCTCCTCTCTAAGCCCCTCCTTTTCCCAATTCTTTGGAAAGTGTTTGTGGGTGGAGTTTAGGGGGTGAGCTTACCTTAAATATAAAAAAATCCCCCCAAAATTTACAAATTTTAATAGGATTTTTGTGATGGCCCTGCCTAAAGGTTTTGAGTAATTTTAGGTTTAGAATTGTCAAAACCCAAAATATGCAAATCTGGTGTCATTCAGGTCTCAGCTGTAAACACCAGCTTTACCAATCCTTATATTTACCACAAAAAAAATGAGGTGGAAATTAGATTCTGTTTTCTTTTGTTTGGAGAAAGTTCTCACTTCTGATCAGAGTCTGTTAGTGTCAGAAGATAAAACTACAGAGATACAGTTTCACAAAGACTCCAGACATTTGTTTATTGTCCAAATGATCAGAAACAGTTTTAGATGGAATTGATTTAGATTGAAATAGGTCGGAATGAGAAGGGGTTAAAAGAAAAAGTGTCTTTCTCACCATCGAGCCTCATGACTCCATCACATCAGAAACCATCTGAAAACATGAGCTCAGTTCAGATTAAAACTATACATCAGAGAATGTTGTCATGTCTGTGAACACATCTTTCATTAAAGGTATCTGATGTTCACACTGCAAACACAATTTAGGTTTTAAATCTGACAACTTCCTCTCATAAATCCTTCGACACTTGGTTATATTGACAAGTATTCATATTTGGTTGCAATTATGGTTTAAAAACTTTTTTTTACAGACGGTAAAGTGAAACTGGAGAGGACTACACAATCACAGCCAATCAGAGAGCTGCTTTCGGCTTCTGATGAGATATAAAATTCTTTATTTTTCAGTTCAGATAGGACTGCTTTTTCACAAAGCATTTTTCACATCTGCATAGGCTACTTTTTAATGGAAAACCTGGGTTTATAATTTATGTCTAAACAGTTTGTTACCCAAAGTTGGAAACACATGACATGGAGGGAAGAAAGTACATTGTGTTCATTCTTAAAGAGACACTGTGTAACTTTCTGGAGGTGAAAGGTTCAAAATAAAAAGGCAAAACAATTCTATGGAACATTCCAATGAAAATGAACAACAGTAAAGTTGTTTTATGCTATAATGTAAAAAAAGCAGCTTTTTGGGGAAACCGCTTTTCCAAGGAATCATAAAGAGAATGGTCCCCCTTTTGACTAAATTAATTACAAAAATAACAATTTTGTGGCATTTCAAGCTTGCTCAATGTAGAAACACACTTTTTAACTATTTATTTAGCACAGAAAAGACATCTAAATGACAAAAACATGCTCTTCTTAAGTTATATTGGGGTTGACCTTCAGGTATAAGTAAGACCGCTTGTACATATTTTGTGGTAAATGTATAAAATATGCTGTTTTGAGTGTATTTTTTTTATAACTTCTTGAATAAGTCTGTGTAATTGTGTGTTTTGCAGGAACATGCTGCTGCAGGGCGGCTCGGCAGTAGATGGCGCCATCGCCGCTCTGCTCTGCACGTCTGTGGTGAACCCTCAGAGTATGGGCATCGGAGGAGGATCTATAGTGACTGTCAGAGAGAGAAACGGTCAGTCACACACAATATATCCACGCAAAACACTCTCTAGGATGGGAATGTGTTGAGTTTGTCCTGAAAATGAATCCAAAACAGACACAGCACAGTAGAGGTTATGGACTGACCTCGTTTTTGTCCCTGTTTTGCTCAAAATGACTTTAAACAGCAAAATAAAAGATGACAGAGGTGAAAGTCACAGTTTTGTAAGTCTCTCAGGTCCAAGTTAAGAGAGACAAGTCCTAGTCAAAGAGAGACAAGTCCAAGTTAAAGAGAGACAAGTCCAAGTCAAAGTGAGACAAGTCCTAAAGTCCCAAGTTAAAGAGAGACAAGTCCAAGTCAAAGAGAGACAAGTCCAAGTCAAGTCCCAAGTCAAAGAGAGACAAGTCCAAGTCCCAAGTCAAAGAGAGACAAGTTCAAGTTTAGTCCAAGGTCAGAAAGAGGCTAGTCCAAGTTAAAGAGAGACCAAGTCAAAGATAGACAAGTCCAAAGTTAAAGAGAGACACGTCCAAGTTAAAGAGAGACAAGTCCAAGTTAAAGAGAGACAAGTCCAAGTCAAGTCCCAAGTCAAAGAGAGACAAGTCCAAGTCAAAGAGAGACAAGTCCAAGTTAAAGAGAGACAAGTCCAAGTTAAAGAGAGACAAGTCCAAGTCTAGTTCCAAGTCAAACAGGAACAAGTCCCAAGTTAAAGAGAGACAAGTCCAAGTCAAGTCCCAAGTCAAAGAGAGACTAGTCCAAGTCAAAGAGAGACTAGTCCAAGTCAAAGAGAGACAAGTCCAAGTCAAGTCCCAAGTCTACTGCTTTTAGTTTCAAGTTTTTTTCAAGTCTTTAAATCAAACTACAAATCTGGCATTTCTACATTTTGTATTTTATTTTTATTTTTTTTTGTAAATGACTTCATTTAAAGGGCACTGTGTAAGATTGAGAGGAATTTTAATTATCACATATAGTCCACAAACATTTAAATCATATTTATTCTTTACAACATGAATACTTAAGAGAGCACTGTTAACCAATCCACATCAACTGTGATACATTTATACGTATGTGAAATGTTTTATTACGGGCCGGAATATGGATCATTGACGCTAGAGAGCGGCATGCTTAATAGGCAAAATGCATGTGAAAGGCTCCCTCTAGTGTTCAAAAGTGGAAATCACTTTGTTTGTTTGTTTTTCTTACATAGTGCCCTTTAAAACAAATGATTCGAGACAAGTTTCAGTTTGTAAAATTAAATTACACGTCTTATTTTTTGAGGAGAAGCATCAAATTGTCTTAAGTAACTGACTTTCAAGTCCAAATCCCAAGTCTTAGTGCATTTTATCAAGTCTGGCTCAAGTCATTAAAATAGTGACCCAAGTCATGACAGTTTTTCCATTGTTGTTCCAATTTAATTTGCAAATGGAAGTTGAAGATTTAGGAAACTTCAACAACTTCACAACAGTTCCTCAACACACAGAACATATTTTGTAAGGAGAGAAAGTAAATCAGATAGAAGTTTGTTTTTTGTCAGACATGTGAGATGCAGTGTTACTGGTTTTCTTCTATTGACTTGATTTAGTTTCTTTCAGACGTCAGGTACAAACTAAATGTGCAGCTGTAGTTTGTGTTGTGTTTGTTACGAGACTCTGAGCTCTTTCACATTTGAGTTTTGTTTTGAGCTTTTGCAAAAGAAAGTGTGATTCTTTGCTGGCGTGACATCTAACCTCCGAACACATTTGCATATTAAAGCGTCCTGATCACGGCAGAACTAACCAACAATTATCATCATTGTCATGAATTACAAAATAGAGTAGATGTCCTTCAGCTGGGAAGAAAATACATCGTTATCAGAGCCATGTAACTTGTCTAATATCTGTGTATGTGCTTTAAACATACTGTATATAACACAATAATTATAATATATTAGAAAAACTAAATCTCTTTCTTTTATCAGGTAAAGTCAAAGTGTTCAACTTTCGAGAGACGGTGCCACAGTCGTATAAAAGAAACCTGTTGGATGATTGTCCCACAACATTCTCCTTCTCCACAGGTAAACACTCACACACTTATACACTTACACAACTGTGTATTGTTCTGAGCTGCTGTTAAAGTTGCTATACCTGACTTTTGCTTCTTTAAAAATGTAAACAAACAGAAATAATTAATGTTAAAGGTGCACTGTGTAACTTTCTGGAGATGAAAACTACACAAAAGTTAAAATCAGACTTTGGGACATTCTGAATTGATCTAATGGCATTTTATACAAACAGTTCATCTGCCATTTTTTGTCTACATTTTAGGCTCATTCACACAGAGCTGGAACTATGGACTGGGGCCACACTAAAGGGACTTTTTACCCCCTGGTACTTTCAGTCAGACCAGGAACCTTTTGGTGACAGAAGCAGATTTACAATGTTAACTTTGTTTGGAAATACACATTAAATAAGTTCTCACATTTAGATAAACTTTACTTATGCTTAAGAATATAGTTATTTCACTTTTAAATAGTTGCCTAACGTTTAGGCTACCAGGATTGTTTTATACTAAATTTCTGTGATGTTTTTAGGTTTTGTTGATCATAGTTTTATGTGTAATCGAGAAAAACAACTCTTGTTTTTTTAACATCACTTAATGAAATGAAATATTCCAAACTTTACAGATGCTAATGTTAAAGCCAGTTAGAGCGACTCTCAGAAACTGTGTGAACACAAACATGGGGGTTGTGTAGTTCCTTTGACTTAACTGCAACTGGAGTAATGTAGAGACTTAGTTCTTGGTTCTTTTATGTGAGAACACTTGTGGCCATGCAAGTCTTTTCAATGTAAAGATGTATGTACTGCAACAAAAACATCTAATCAACAAAAACATGCTTTTATTCAAGTCTAATTTTGGACAAAAAAGTTACAGTTCACCTTTAAACTTCCCATGTTTTACTCTCTTTCATTGTGGACTAAGTTTCACCTGGTTCTATACATTAACAAGATGTCTGTGCAAAGGGGAAACTCATTTTTAAGTTATTTTACTGTTAAAACTTGACCGTAGTCCCTTTAATCCTCTTCACGCAGGCAGTCAGTGGATCGGAGTCCCGGGGGAGCTCAGGGGCTACGAGCTGCTCCACAAACTCTATGGCAAACTGTCCTGGGACAAACTGTTTGAGCCCACAGTCAAACTGGCCCGAGACGGGATTCCTCTGCCCGACTACCTGGCACAATTTATCAAATCTCCTTTGGTCCGACACTACGTGGAGAGATCGTCTCTGTGGTAAAAAAAATCAGTAATATTGTCATGTCATTTGTCCACAACTGTGATCAAATAAAATCTAATTATTTTTAATAGCCCAGTCGTATCAGAAAACTTCCTAAGACTGTTAGTTTAGCAAACATCTGTGGTAGAAAATAAAACAATAAACATTCAGAAAAAGTGATCAAACATCAATTAGCTCTCTGCACAGAACGTCAGCTGGCTTGTTTAGATTCAAAATAGCTAACTTCTATGCTTATCAGCATAGAAGCCACGCCCATTAAAAGCCACGCCCACTAGGACCTCCGAGGGGAAAATTAAACACTGAGGTGAATCAGAACAACAGTTTTATCATTCACTGCTTAACAACTACA
The DNA here is from genome assembly GCA_038363315.1 of Mugilogobius chulae. Taxonomy (NCBI): domain Eukaryota; kingdom Metazoa; phylum Chordata; class Actinopteri; order Gobiiformes; family Gobiidae; genus Mugilogobius; species Mugilogobius chulae. The sequence continues at coordinate 6,196,738 of CM076409.1, forward strand.
GCAAATGTGGACTTTAGGAAATATATTGTGTCAAATATAGATACAAAGACATGGAAATAAATAAACTGATCCAACGGTCCAACAATGTAAATATTTCCAATAATGCGCCGCCTGGTGTGTTTTAACATTTTTTTTTTCTAAACTTTCTGTTTACTTTTCTGACACAACATCAACAACCTCCATTTAAACATGGTTATGTCTCGAATTAGTTGGGCTAAAAATACACTTAATTTGCCAAAAATTGTCGTAAAAAAAGGGGAATAAGTTTTGCTTCCATACTTATACATGGTGAGGCATTAGATGCTTTCCCCCACATCAGGCCAAGCCCCAAATATGACGTGTTGCCCACTGTATCTATAGATCCTGGCGTTACATTTGGGGGGTAGTCTGATAAGGGGGAAAGTCGTGGGGGAAATATAATGTTAAGGCATGGGAAGCTAAGCTTTTTACCTTCTTTTTTAATGTTTTCTGGCAAACTAAGTGTATTTTTGGCCTTTTTAATTCAAGTCATAACCACCTCTAAATGGAAGTTGTTATTGTGGGGTTATGTCAGAAAAGTAAACAGAAAGTTAAAGAAAGATGCCAATCAAAACTAGCAACACATTAGCATTTACTCGCAGCTGTTGTTAGCATAGTTAGATATATTTGTGTGTTTTGACAGTTTGATCACTTTATTCATCTCTATCTCTTGTATCTATATTTGACACAATATATTTCCTTAAGTCCACATTTGCTGTTGTAGTTGTTTAGCAGTGAATGATAAAACTGTTGTTCGATTGAATCTCAATGTTATGTTTCCCCCACAGAGGTCTGTTAGTGGGCGTGGCCTCTGATGCCGACTGTATCTATTATAATTCACTCTCCAACATAAGGCAAAATAAACAAAAACATTTAAATGTTTATGTTCGGCTCTTCTGTTCACAAAAATATAATTAGTAAACTCGTGTCTTGTGAAACCCAAAAAGACATCACAGTGACATTCAGTGCTCGTTAGAAATGTTTTTAGCAGCTCATTAATCTTGTGCTCTTGTTTTGCAGTGACATTTTCTGCAACAAAAACAGGACGGTTTTGAAAAAGGAGACACTCTGAAGTATCCTAAGCTCGCCGAGACGATGGAGACAGTTGGACGTCTGGGAGCAGAGGAATTCTACAGCGGCAAGATTGGAAGAGATTTAGTTCAAGATGTAAAGGCTGCAGGTTGGCACGAAACGGCACATTTTTCTTATAAAATATGAATACAGGCCTCCAATGGGGTGGGGCGTAGGTATGTGGGGGGCAATATGTGTGAATTTTGAACATTATACATGTTTGAATGTAGAGTCCTCTTACAAAAAGCTTGACTGTACACCAGGGATCAAAAACTCAAATGGAGGTGGTGCCAAAATTAAATCAAACACCCGCATATTAATAAAAAGGCCTGACTATGTTCTACTGTTCATGTTGCCTGCAGAAATTAACACTGCCATCTAGTTGGCTTGAAAATTTTTTTTGATAAAAACAACAAAACAGGAAGACAGCAACTGTTTGGATCAGGTCTAAACACAGTTTTTTCTCCACCTGAATGTAACTTTTATGAGTCGTAGGGTCAAATTTCATTCACAAATATTGATTTAGCAGCCAACAATTCTGGCGAGAGTTGCTGCTACAGTTTCTGCATCTCCTGTAACATGCAGGTTAGGGAACACTTGGTGGTAGTTGGAGGTTGAGGCGCCAGGTGTTTAGGCTAATCGCCTCTGGTGAGTTGCCCAGGCAGCTTACTGTCACTGAGTGGAGAGGGAGGGTTCATCTCACTGTGAAGTGCTTTGTGACTCTGTGTCTGTGAAATGCGCTATACAATAAGATTACTTACTTACTTACTTACTACTTACTTACTTACTTACTTACTTACTCACTTACTTACTTACTTACTTACTTACTTACTTACTTACTTATTATTATTACTTACTTACCGTGTTGAGAAACAAATAATCCTTCTATGCCCCTCTATTACCCTATTTTGTCCTGCCCACTTCTCTAGGAATTGTACTTCCTGTTTAGCTGCATTTAGCCTGTAGACTTCATTACATATGTTTGAAATTGCCCCACAAGACAGACAGACAAACATGTAAACTACCGTAACAGAGCTTAACAGGAAGTGCAAAACCTAGAAAAGTGGGCGGGACAAAATAGGGTCAATTGGGGGGACGCGAAGTGAAATCTGGGGGTTTGACTGTCATATAAAACTAAAAAACTACTAAGATAAATGCATCTTAACCAAGTTTAAATGGTTTTCCAACTTAGAATTTCTAAAGACATTCATTTTATTTTGCTGTGGTGGTCCTAAGTTGGTTACATGATTATTTTGGGGGGTCAGACTCTGAAAGTTGGGAACTTGCTCTATAGGTTGTAGACTCTAGCAGTACACTAAAAAAAATCACAATAAAAACCCTGTTTGGTCTGAATTGTTACGTGCAGTTTATTGGCTGGTCACTATCAATACTAATCAGAAATTATCCCAGGGTCTAATGGAAATAATTCGAGGGTCTTGAGTTTGAGAATCTGCTTTAAAACATTATAGACTCAAACCTAAAAACTTAACTCATCCATTAAATCAGGATTAAGAATGTGCTGTTGTGTCTTCAGGTGGAACTCTGACCCTGGAGGACCTGAAAGGCTTCTCAGTCAGAGTGGACCAGGCTCTCCAGGTGGATCTGGGAGACACTGTGATGCACATACCTCCACCACCAGCAGGGGGCGCTCTGCTCGCCTTCATCCTGCAGCTCATGAGAGGTTTGGTCTGATGACTTTTAATTTCCCCAGAGTCCAAATCACCAGACAGAAACTCATCAATAATGGATGCATAACTCATTAATGTAAAATCTGCAAACTGACATTGTAATTTGTTCGTTCAGAATTTGCCTTGAGCCCGAGGTCACTGGATCCGGACCAGAAGATTGAGATGTACCATCGTTATGTAGAAGCTGCTAAGTTTGCCATTGGACAGAAGAGAAACATTTGTGATCCTCAGTTCAATAAGAAGGTAAGAATAAAAACATATATATAACCACCTCTTCAAGGACATTTGTGTAAAATGTACTGACTTTTGAACCATGTTTTCATATTCTTTTACTGCATTTGGATTGATTCATAAAGCAAAAAAACGTGCAAAAGTAGCCAACTAGTAAAAAACAGGTACTCTTCGAGGATGTGTAAGGTACATTCAAAACTGCAAATTTGTTTTCAAGTGCGAGTAAGATGAGGACCGAGGCCCGCTGACTGGCAGAATTAAAAGTTATTTATTGTGGGACGTCAACAAGTTTTGTCCATAGGGGTCTTCATCAGTAACCTGGCCAGCCAGATGGTTTATCTCGCGATATTTGTGAATTCACAAACACGAGATAAACCATCTGGCCTTCCTGCCGCCCAATTCGTTTGGGAGTCCGAACCAAAGACGGCTGTTAGCGCCTCGGTGCTAACCCTACTCTACATTCAAGCTGAACAAAGATGGCGACTCTCGTGGATGTACGTGTTTCTGCTGCTTTTGATGCGGTTTTAGCAGAAATACGGAGTAATTTCTTTTTGAAAGAAGTGCAGTATGTGTAATGCGTACTTGTAAGGTAGACCCCACACCCAATCAGCTCGAAGTATTTCACTAAACGCCCCGCCTTTTCTCGAACGCTTTCAGCGAGTCAAGTCCCAGATGGATATAGTGAGAACTCAGATAGGAGTTCAACACATATCCATCTGGCGTGAGCCAGGTTACTTCATCAGGGCTTTTAGTAAAAAAAAAAAAAAAAAAACAGCACAAAAGTGACTTTAGGTAGTCCAAGGGGTGATCCAGAGCTTAAATGTCAAAGACATGTAAACATTTCTAAAAATGGACGTACTTACATGTAGAATAACAATAACAGTAGTGCACTGTAAAAAGTGTTGCTTTGATCCAAAGAAAAAAAAATGGGTTAAGAGGTTGCATTTGACTTTTTGTTTTCTGTCAACTTCGTCTAATTATTAATTAAATAAAAAATATTAAAATTACTTTGTCACAAAGCAAAACTATTGTTTACAATTAAACAATTTCCCTTGTATTTTGTGTTCTCACAAAACCAAAAAATTGCTTTGCAATTATTAATTGTACGCTTATATTTGTTTTATACCAAACAAAACAATTGCTTCAAAATTATTAATTTTTCCGAAAATTATTCTTTCTGCCAAAGCAAAACAATTACTTTATGATTATTAATTTTTCTCAGATTTTTGTGTTCTCACAAAACCACATTTGTGATAAATTCAACTTGATATAAAGTAAAATGTAATACCAAAAGCAAACATTAGTTTCCAAATGATTTTAATGAACATTCAATTGAACATGCACATAATCAATAAGAAAACCTTTAAAAACATTACATTAGGAAACATTTTAAAATGAGTACGTTAGTTTGACAACACATGAATAAATGTATTCAGTGAATACTTCAAATATATCCAGTCATGACTGCAAAGTGAACAAATACCTCCGTCACAGTTTGTCTTCAGTCTGTAGAAGCAGCTCTCCTTTTTTTGACTTATAATGTTTTTTTCTGAAAGTTAAAAAACACACATTTCACTACAGAGACATAGAGAGCTGCTCTGTTACTGTTCAACTCAAGCTCCATAAGTTCTGATCACTTTCTAAAATGTGATCACGTCATTAGTTTTGATAATATATTTGGCTGATGGCCACAGGCCGAAATGTTGCACTGATTTAATAAATTTCACTGGTGTAGCAAGTACACAGTGTGCGAGAGACTTTTCATTTGTGAGTTTTGATAATAAAAAATAAGATATCCTTTATTTGTCCCACCCAGCATTTAAAATAGACTTAGCAGAAAATATATCTAAAGTTATAAGGGCTGTAGAATGTGATGTCACATGAACAGAACCTCTGTAACACACCTGATGAACCAGGTTCCATGAAGATCCGAGCAGCTTGACCACGTTGTTCTCTGAGCATCAGATTAACAAACTCTGGCTCTGCAGACACAACAACAGAACATAAGATTGTCATCTTTAATACCCTCAGCTGTCATGAGTAAACTAACACACTTTGAACTTTTGATGTCCACACACTTTGGTTGTTAAGGACAATAAATGATGAGATTACCTTTGTGACATGTTTGTTCTTCCAGCTGCAGGTCCTCTGGAGTGTTTCTGGTGTTGGTCATGTGTCACATATCAGCTGCTGTTACTCCTGTTGGAAAATATGAAACATAAAATGACTGATTAAACATTGCCTTACAACTCTGTCACTCTATCTGAGGGGTCTGTCAAAAAGATAAATGCTAATGTAAACACTGATGATCATTAAACTTAAAGTATCTGATCATTTTAGATACACTTACATACATACTCAAAACAACACCACTTAAATGCATTTTATCTAATGCTTTGACTTAATGAAACAGTTTGTACTCACCAGAGTTCATTCAGAAGCAGGTAAAGCTCACAGAGTCTTCAGTTCTGTAGCATCAAACTGTCCAACAGCCTAAAAAACATGAGAACAGACATGAAAGACTAAAAAAAAAAATTTATTTTTGCTAAATACATTAGATACCAACATTGTACTCTTGCAACAGAGAATAATAGAGTTATGTTGCTAAATTAACCAGATTGAACAGTATAAAACTGAACATGCATGATAGTTTAACTAATATAACTCCAACATTAAAAAAGGCTGTTCACAATTCTGCTTTATTTTTGCGAAGGAAAACTATAAGCAGACAAACCTGTAGACTAAACCATTGCTAGCACAACATCAAAACATTTTCCTTTTCAAACTTTCAGTAAACACATTATATCAAACATAGCATTTGACAACAGTAGCATTATTTCACTTAGTAACCCACAAAAGCAGACTTACCTCCTCAAACACACAGTCCAGACGACAGCAGAGGCTCAGAACAGTGCTGCAGGTGAGCTGTTAGTTTTCAAACTGCTACAGACTCCTCCCACAAAAGCCCGCCCACAGGAAAATCACTTCTCGTCAAAACAATTATATTACTTTCTGTTTACTGAAAGTAATATAATTATTGTTTTAAAACATAAGGATCAGTAATTATGTTGATGAAACACAATTCTTTGAGAAAGTGAATATTTTAATAAAAAACAGTAAATACAGAACAAAATGCAATTTGAAATCACAAAAACAATAATTATCTTAAATAGGAAACAAATAAAAGGAATTAGAATGAAGTGGTGAGTGAATCACTTTTAACAGTGTGGGTTGTACCAAAATGTACACATACATATAAACATTACATACATTTAAGGTGAAGCCATAAACTATACTGTGTAAACTATGTGTTTTGCTTTTCCTATTACTATTTTTATATATTTGTGCATTTGTCTGTGTGCATGAAATGTGCTAAACAGGTAAAACTGAATTGAATTGAAAGAAATTGTCATAAAACCAAAAACAACTTGGTTCCAAGCTAAAGAAGGTTCAATGTTATTAGAGGAAGAATCACTTATTAGATGTACATTAATGAAAAGAAGACTTCTAAAAGAAGTCTAAATCCAAATTCATGTTGGATATTTAGAAAGAAAAAAGTATCTAGTCACTCCAGTACGGTGCTCCATTGTACTCACAAAAAAAATACATTTTATCTCGTAATTACAAGATAACTTTCTCGTGATTACGAGATCATTTTTATGGCTTTTACAGCTTTTACAAAGGAAAGAAGTGCGGCACATTTGCTACACTTCCGCATGGATCACCTAGAGTGGGCGGGTCCTTAGTGCAACAGGTCATTTAGTGTTATTAATCGGTACAAACATGAAATTATCAGGTACAAATGTGATAAAAATGTTGTTTTAAAAAAATGTAATTCAAAATGTTTACATATTAGCATAATATTATCAGATTATTTCCCGTTAATTTTTTATCACATTGTAATCTGAAACAAAATTACCTGATAACATCACATTATTACGCAATATTTTTTACAATCCTTTATTTGTGTCCTTTTTTAACCTGATAATATCTTAATACATGCATGTTTTTGGAGGTAAGAGGAAGTCAGACACACATTAACTCTTTTATTGTCTTTTATTTATTGTGTGTATTTCAGAGTGCGGCTCACCTGACTGACTCCTCCTTCATCGCTCACATCAGATCTCTCATCTCAAATCAAACTCACGACAGCTCCTTCTACTCCAGCGTCCAGCCTCCCTCGGATCACTTTGGCACCACTCACGTCTCTGTCCTGGACGAGGACGGTCTGGCAGTGTCGGCCACCAGCACCATCAACCAACTGTAGGACCATCCTCTGTTATTACGGTTATTACCCATGATCCTCCAGGGGTCTCACTAATCCATGTTTCCTCTGTGGGCCAGGTTTGGAGGAGCTGTTTATTCTCCACAAACTGGCATCATCCTCAACAATGAGCTGGCCGACTTCTGTGGCAGAGCCGATGCAGTGACGCCAGGTAAACTTGTGCCAACGGATTAGGTTCATCAGACCAAAAATATTTAAAGGTGCATTTCTTTCTCGAGGTGAAAAGTCAATTACACATTCACTATAATTAGACAGTTAAAACCAGACTTTGGAACATTCTGAATGAGCCTAAATACATGTTATGCCATAATGTGAACAAATACAGGTACACTAACCACTGTTCTATACAAATGTGTTCGGGCCCTCCTCCTGGCCAAATAAGAGTCCATTTTAGGCCATGCAAACCCGCTCAAAGTAAAAATGTAGAATTTTAATATTTATTTAGTGTAACAAAGAAACATGCTTTTATTCAAGTCTAGTTTTGGCCAAAAAATTACACACTGCACCTTTATATTACAAATTGTATGTACAGTATTTTGTGCATTGTTCTTCTCTTTTAACCATGCTCCTACAAACCTTTACTTTGGCTTCATAGTATTTACTGACGGCCCAGAGGAGAAAGAATCAGATTTCAAAGACAGAACGACAGCTGAGTTTTTCAGGCGGAAGCAATGTTACAAGATAGTTTCGATATTTATTTAATTTAATGCTCACGATTATATCCATTGGTTTGGGAGCACAAACAAGTATTTTCATAACAGAACAAAGCAATGCAATACTATTTTAACAAATGAAGAACTTTTAAAAACTCAATTTGCCTGATGAAGGCCTAGTAGCCGAAACGTTGCTTTGATTCACCTGTAAATAAATCACTATTTTTGCAAGTAGAGTGTGGGACTCTTCTTTATAGTAAAAACTCAAAAAGTCTAATTTATTTCCGTGTCTTTTAGATCAGGGTTTTAACTTTTTGACTTCGAGGCCGAATATTCATGTAGGAAGTGACCTGGGCCAATCTCATATTAATGTATTGTTTTTTAATTTTGTGGCCCTCAAGAAGTGCTTGCGGCCAACTTTGGACCCGGCCTATGGTTAAGAATTCTGTTTTAGATCATCTTGTGATAGTTGTTTTGAAGAAAAGAGAAAAATAGAATACAAGTATATCGTTTATAGTAAAAAAAAAGAAGAAAGTTATATCATTGTAAATAAGTGTACAATATGATATGTTAGTCCAATGGTCACTCATTCGTCTCTTAGGGCCTGATTTATCAAGCCAGGTGCTAAATTGCAGGTGCAAACTGAAAAATATGCATGTTATTTGTGAGCGTTTTGCACTTAAATGATATTGGAACATACACATATAACATATTACACAAAACAGATATGCATCACCTCAAATTTTATATCTTTAGTGTCTGTGTGAGAGAAAAATGTCAGCTGTGTCGAGTTTTTGCACCCTCTAACTTAGTTTGCACATGAGCAAACGCTTGATAAATCTGGCCCTTAGTTGCTAATATTTGTATTAGTTCGATACACATTGCAAATGTATTCAGAATTTGTTGTTGAAAATCTCGTTTAGCTGCATTTTTTTCTTTTTTTTAGCATACAAACGGCATTGAGACATTCATTTTGAGAAAGGTGGACCTTTTAGCCCAGGGGTGTCGAACTCATTTTGACAAAGAGCCACATTGGCATCAGGGTTGTCCTCAAAGGGCCGGTTGTAACTAAAATTAATAGTTGTATTTGATTATTTTATAGTTATTGAAGTGACGATCACTGAATATACATCTGCATTAGTCTTACTTGTTCTGTTTCAGACAAATCATTTCATTAGATTAAGACACCCAGATTACTCCTGGCACTAATGTAAAATGAAAGTAAACCTTATAAGACCTTGAGGGCTGCATGGAATGAAGTGGAGGGCCGCATCTGGTCCCCGGGCCTTGAGTTTGACAGGATCTGTGCGTTAAATGTGTGAATGAAACTCAACATCTATAAAGAATTCGTATAATGGTGTGATTGTTTAAATGCAAGACAGACTTTCCTTTAGTGGGACAATAACGTACCTGATATATTCTTCTTGTGTTTGTTGTTTCAGGAGAGCAGCCGCCCTCTTCCATGACTCCGGTCGTTCTTGAATCCAGGTCTGGAGGTCTGCTCGTGATTGGTGGATCAGGAGGAAGTATGATCACCTCTGCTGTGGCTCTGGTGAGTGTAAGGAGCCCTCCTGATTCCTGCTCAAGTCAGTGTTCTTATGTTTAATCTGTTTTTCCTCAGTCTATAATGAACCGCTTGTGGCTGAAGATGAGTCTGAAGGAGGCCATCAGCGCGCCAGTAATATTTGTGGATTCAAAGAACAATGTCAACTTTGAGCCCGGGTTTGATGAGGTGAGAAATGAACTTGTTGTAGGTGTTTTAATACTGATAAATCGTAATAACAAGCACAGCATCAAGAGCAGAGGAAATGTGACAAAATGAAACAACTGCACCCAAAAAGTAGAATCCTGATAGTAATTTTCAGGAGATACACTGCACTAATAATCCCAGTCTCTATTGAATTTGCATAAAAATGTAAACTGAAACACAAAAAAGTAATCAAACCACTGCTGCGGTTTGCTTTTTAGTTGCAGTTAATCTGGATTATTTCAAATCAACAATAGGTTTTAGCGATTGGGAAAAAATATAATCACAATTTTTTTTTTTCATATTGATCGATCTCGTTTCGATTCGATTGTGTTTACCCTTTTCAAAAACACATTTAAAAAGCCATTTATGAACATAGACGAAACAAAAACTTTTGCTCCAAACTACACATTTTAACTGACAAACGATTGGTTTTCGATCTTTCGATTCAAAACCTAACACCACATAATTGACAATTTGTTTCGTTTCGATTTGATCTCAATCTTTCAATTTTTGATTAAGGCACAGCCCTACAACAAATGCATCTTTTAGTTGGTTAGTTAATCCATTATGTGCCAAAATAGCTATTTTGGAGCTATTTTGGTAACGTAATGGATTATGTGCCAAATCAATATTTAGATTAATATTTAGATTATCTGAAATCTAAATATTTAGAGCCAATTCAGCCTCTCAACATTTAGATTTCAGATTCTCTGTTTCAGAAGCTTGAAAAATAATAAAATCTCAACTCTGTATTAGCAGTTTATTAACTAACAGAGATAGATTCTAACATGGGGCAAATGCCTGTGTTATGCAGGCATTTGCTGTGATTTTAATGACGTTAACAGTAACATATACGCCCAAGTGTCAAAGTTATGAAAATGTGACATTCAATATTATAGTCAGTAATAGATATACAGTAGGTCAAAATATTGAGGAGGTCGAAGACAGTGAGTCCAACTATTTGGGGGTCATGACCCCCTATCCCTCGTATTTTACACCCGTGACTACATGATTACACTTCTCACCAGCATTCACTGTGGTTCTTTGTTGTTTGTCAGTAAGGCCCAAGGCTTGTGTCTTCTCTCCATCTTCTCCATCCTCTGCTTTCTCCCCTCACGCTGCCATTTGCCTACACTCACTATTCTACAGGCCAACTCTAAACCCTGCATTGAAGACTAAAAGAATCCTCCAGAAGCCTTTTGCTCATTGCGTTCTTTGTTCAGTCTGTTATAGAAGGGCTGCGAGCGCTGGGACACAATGTGGGGAACTGGAAATACTTCTTAAACGTGGTGAACGCCGTGGAGAGAGAGGACGGCTGCATCTGGGCCTTCTCAGACAGACGCAAGATGGGAGAATCTGCAGGATACTGAGCCAAAACAGTCTTCGGATTTAGACACAAGTGCCTCAGAGTAAACAAAACATTTTACTGTGAGTGTGGGTCTGGAAAGCCACAGCTGGTTTACAGTTTTGTGGTACATTTACTGTCAAGATGTGTAAATAGATATATTTTTTTATAATTGAAGAAAAAAAAGTTTTATTTTAGTGACCATACTTAGAATGTGATGAAGTATAACAAATAACACACCATATATTATGTCATCAAATATCTATATGTGCACATTTTTACTTCTTATCACTAAAACATTATCTTTTTCTACAAAAAGCTGCATTTAAAGCTGAGGTATCTGATGTTCAGAAGACAAAGACAGAAGACAATTTGGTAAAACTAGTTCATTGCTCTCAAAACCCTTCAACTCATAGTCAATATCAACATGCATTCACTTTTGGCTGCAATTGTGCTTAAAACCAGCTTTTTAAAAGTCAAAGTGAAACTGGAGTGGACCACCCGAGCACAGCCAATCAGAACGCTGCTTTGGTGATAGACTATTTGTTTTTTTTTTTACTTCGACAGTACACAACAGTTTTGTCTTTTTACAAGGTGCTAATTTTGCGATATAATATTTGATAGCAAAGTTTAATATTTACACCAAAAATGTTAGGTACCGCAACTTTAAAGGAGCATCATGTAACTTTTCACCCAAAAATCAGAATTCTTTTTTTTTTTTTTAATCTATTTTTGTTGGGCTTGCATTTTTCTGAATGTACTTTTTATGTCCTAGAAGCCCGTTCAAAAAAAAAAAGAAAAAAAAAAAATCTAATTTTTGTATAGCCCAAAATCACAACAACAGTCGTCTCTGAGGACTTCCCAAGATTGTAATTTCGCAAACATCAGTGGTAGAAAATAAAACAAAAAAACATCAATAACATGATAAATATTCAAAAAAAGTGACTGCAATCGAGAATGTAAAAGCAGATTATTAGTAAACAAGCAAATAAATAATTGTCCAGAGCATCCCCTGTCCTTAGACCCTCCTTGACAAGAATGAAACTCAAAAATAAAATAAAAAACAGCGGAGGATGGACAGGCTGTAGATAAGATTAACGTGGATCTAATTGCAGATAGAGTTGAATCTGTGAAGCCAGAGTCCATTAGCAGAACGAAACAACTCGTTAAGCAGGACCAGGACAGGCCAATCCTGGAGAGGGAGGTGGGGCGAAGGTCCAGGCATCAGTGGTCCGGCCCACGTCACTGGAACAGCAACATCTGACACAGTTACACTCCCAAAAGGACAGTGGACAACAAGTGAAGAGCAAAGAACAGACACAGGTTAACTGTATAGTTCAATATTCTTTACAGGAAAAGCAGAAGTGTCCATACCTTCCCCAGTGTATTTGCTCCTAAAGTCTGTTCCTAACTGGCCTCACCATAAGCTATTACAAAGAGGAACGTTTTGAACCTAATCTTAAATGTAGAGACTGAGACGGCTTCTTTAACATGAGCAGGCAGCTGATTCCATATCTTTTACATGTTTCAATGGAAATCTTGTTCCTTTAGCCATAATATTCCACAGTATGGCATGAAACGTTTGCAAACTAATGAAGAATGCTCTAATTTCGAATGGATTTCAATTGATGTTTCATCTTCTGAAAGTTACATGGTTTTACGTTAAACTTTATTCATTTTAGCTGCCAAATCTGTATTAATATTGTTGATCTGTAGAATGTTTGAAGTCAGGTGAACGCAACCTGTCGTCTTCCTTTCATAGAACCTCTTTGACTGAAATAAGCTTGCCTTCTCTTACTGTATGTGTTGTTTTTCCCAAATAGATTATGTTTCAAAAGCAAACCAAACCTCTAGAGTTTGCTCAAAGTCATGTTTCAAATAGACTTGTAAAAATGCTGACGGATTAAAGTGAGAGAGGGGCGGAGACTCGAGCTGCAAGGAGAAACGTGATTGGTCAAAACAGTTATCTGCAGCAGGTGATTGTGATCAGGGGCAGAACAGTGTGAAATACAAAATGTATCCCTGGAGGAAGCACACACTCCATTTGTTTGTGTCTTGGCCTGAAAAATATCATTTTTAGCCATTCAAAATGTTGACAATGATGATGGAAAGACATTTTCAAGTTTTTAATTTCCAAAGACTGCTGGTGTCCAAAACCATTTTCCACATGACATGTCCCATTTGTTCCAGTTTTTGATCACTTTGACTCAGACCAGCAATAAAAGAAAGAAAAAACACTTGCAGATGACACAAAAATGCACTAATTTGACAGAAGTCTTTCAGATTATGACTGATAATGTGAATGTCATGATCTTGCTCTTATTTTTCTAGCCTTTTTTCTTTTTTTACAGCCTACTCTTGTCTTTCTGGTACATTTTGACAATCTAAAGATGCTACTTAAAGCTCATATGACAGATTAGCACATTTCATTTTAATTTTTACCTGGTTTGGTTGAGAGTCCCAGTGGTGAAAGTTTACAAGAAGTAACTTGAGTTTTAGCAGACTACAGACATAAATAGAAAAATACAAAGACAATGTACACACAATTGACAGTTTCCTTGAAGTTTAAACAATTATGAAAATTCAAGAATACAAGATATTATCATTTGTCAAATTATAACGTCTGTGTCATTTATGTGGATTTTAGCCCATAGACACAGGTCGAAATCAAAGGCCACGCACACTAACGGTGCTCCGTGGGGGAAGCTAACATGAGATTGAATCAGAACAACAGTTTATCACTCATTGCTCAACAACTACAACAGCAAATGTGGACTTAGGAAATATTTGTGTTAAATATACATACAAAGACATGGGGATGAATAAAGTGATTAAACAGTCCCAATTTGTAAATATATTCAACAATGCTAACTGTAAGTGTGAGCTAAATGCTAACATGATGAATCACCTTCTGGAGTGTAGTAACGCCTTTATTTTAACTGCTTTTTTTTTGTAACATAACTCTACATCTACAACCTACATTTAAACACGGTTGTGACTCGACTTGAATTAAATGTGATAAAAATACACTTAATTTGCCGAAAACGTCTTAAAAGAGCTAAAACATTTAGCTTATCATGGCTTAACATCATGACTTTCCCTCTCATCAGGTCACACCTCCAAATAAAATATGATGCATTGCCGACTGTATTTATAGAACTTTGCCTTTTGACACAGCCAGCAGCGTGTCACATTTGGGGGCGTGGCCTGCGGAGGGAAAAAGTAAAAAAATTCCACGTTAAGGCATGGGAAGCTAAACTTTTTACTTAAACGTTTTCTGGAAATATATAAGTGCTTAGCACAACTAATTCAACCGCGTTTAAATGGAAACTGATGATGTGGCATTATGTCAGAAAAGTAAACAAAAATTTAAAGAAAGATGCTAATACACAGGTAGTGCTTGCATTATGTTAGCATTTAGCTTGCAGCTACCGTTTTAGATATATTTACATATTTGGACCGTTTAATCACTTTATTATTCATTCCCAAGTCGTATCTATATTTGACACAAAATGTCTCCTTAAATCCACATCTGCTCTTGTAGTTGTGAAGCAGTGAGTGACAAAACTGTTCTGATTCACTCTCAATGTTAACTTTGCCCCACAGAGGTGCATAAGTGGGTGTGGCCTCTGAGGCTGAATACATCTGTATTTACAATGTGATTACTTCCACATATCATATTTGTGGAACAAAAGACAATTATAAACCTCACCAAAACAGCCAAACTGGGTGAAAAGAAACCAAATGTTTTGTGAAAATATAATCATGTTCACTTTGAAAAATGTAGTTTAACCTGTCGTATGCACTTTAATTCACTTTAATTAACTCTTTTATTTGCCGTTAACAGTACAGTAAATACAGATTCTTTATGTTGAATGTATAGAGTTTTATATTTTAAGCACTACAGTTACTGAGCCAATCTGAAGTGAAAGAGTTGGCAGCTTCACTGTGACCACAAATGCAATCATGACGTAGTTTTTGCATTATTCACTAGTTTGTTCTGACAATATGCTGCTGTATTTACACAGATAGTTTGTTATTGTACTGTTTTTATACTGTTTCTACTTACCTTTTTACACAACATTGTAATATAATTTGTAATCTGTGAAATTGTTTTAAATACAGATCATGTTTTTCACTTAAAGTGTGTGTTATCTTTATTATTGTATTTATACCCAATTTATGTCATTTTACTTTGTTTTATAGCTAAAACGAAATATGTATATACTCCCAAAAAACTTCACCAAATATAGACAATCCAATCTCAAACGGCTGCCCCCCCACGCCCCCATTTGCAAAACCTTTTTTTCTAACTGTTTCAAAACATTCAAGATGGCAGACGTAGCTGATAGATTAATTTCTTTGGCTCTTGCGTCAGTTTTGAACAATTAGGAACGTGTCAATTTCTTAAAACATGAGCAGAAACTGTGTTGAAGCTTTAGACTAAAAATCCTTGCGCCTAACATTGGTTTAGTGTGTTTTGGTGGAATTTCCGGGTCTCCTGTGATTGGTTGACTCAGCGCTTGGAAATTGAATCCTGGCGCTCTGATCCCTGACCCTCACGTCTTTGTAAAGTTGTCTGTCAAAGTCTGTCAGGTAAGCTGTGAACTGGGCTGGTGTAAACAGGCACTTTAAGCCCACGCCACCTGTGCCCCAGAGAGGCTCTGGGCCGAGTGTGAGCTGTCCTCGTGAGAGAACTGTTCCAACACAGCAGCCGGAGCTTCAGCCAGTGCAATGCAAGTCTGAGATAAGACTTTACTTTTGCTTACACACGTTTATATTCTGAGTCAATTCAGAGACGCTGTCATTAAAAGTGTAATTTAAAGATCTTGAAAATAAAGTAATAGTAATTTTCAAACAACAAGACTTGGCCCATGGCGGCTGTTTTTAGACTTTTTAGGTGCTGGAAAAATCACTTTAGTTTGACTTTGCTCCTTTTCTTTCTCTTTCAGCAGCTTGACCAAAGACTTTCTTTTGTGTCTCCCTGGTTATAGATTCTTGCCTGTCATTGTAACAAACCCACTGTTAATGATAACTGAGTAAAAGTTAAAAATACTGTATGCTTTTTTATGACTCACATCAACGACAAAGCATGTGTAAAGTCAGCTAGACGAATGACAAGCTAACAGGCCAAGAGCTAATTTGGCTCTCTGTAGTTTAAGTATATTTTTTATTAAGTTTTAAGCTTAGTGTGAATACAAGACTGTGACATGTCTTTAACGCTACAACTGAGATTGACATAGCAAAAAAAACATAAAAATCCTCATAAAACCTTTCACACAGATTGTTTCTCTTAAGACAATCCATAAATCTTTAAATATTTACATGCTGCTGTTGGTTCACAAAGCAGAGCGTAGTGTTTTTCTTGTTTTAGAGCTGCACTTTAGCACCGACACAATGGCACTGCTAATAAGACACGTTCTGAGCGGAGAGACTTATGAATTAGTAATGACTTCTTAAGTGGATTCGGCTCCGTTTGCCTTTGAGGCGATAGTTGTGAGTTATGAGAACATGCAAATTAGCCTCTGACTGAAGTGCCACTGTCTTTGGTTGGATGACAAACGGATGAATCAGCATAAATTGGGATCTTTACTGTTACAATATTCTCTTATAATAACGTTTAAGAGCCGAGATGTGAACTGTTAGAAAAATGTCTCTATGGGCAATTTCCTCGCTGCGGACGACTTTTAAATATTCCATTTTGAAGTTTTCTCTCCTTTACAGTAGCTCAATCAAACATAAAAAGAAATTATTATGCATCCAAAGATTTGATTTGGTGCTTCATAAGATGTGAGACGTCATTGAACTATGAACGAGTGGAATGATCATGGTTTGTCTGCTTACTTTTCTAAAAGTAAAAACTCTCTCACACATCAAAACATGACACAAAAAGAAAGAAAAAGTCAAAGACAGTTTTCAAATTAAAGTCCTTGTAAGTCTAATGAAAATGAATGAATGGAGATTAGTCTTCACCAGACAGGATACTGTGTGTTGTCAAACGATCTATTTGGGTAAAAGTAAATTTGCCATGTCTGCATGAAAGTATATCTAGATTGATAATTGAATATTATTAATCTAGATGTATATTCATTGAAATCCAGTGGGTAACATTTGAAGATTTGGCTTCTACCCAAACCACAATGCTGTGCCGTGTTTGGTTGGGACTCACTTCGTCTGTCTTATCTGTACAGGTCTTTCCTGATGAATCAAGATTTTGTGAAAATATTGTCAGAGTCTATGCTGCAAAAAGTTTAACGGCACTTTCCGGAGCTGAAAAGTGAACTACACAATTGACCATTCGCCAAGCCCCGCCCCCCTTAGCTACACTTGCTAAGCCTGTCAAACGTGACAGAGCGTGATAGAGTTCCATGAAAGAAAGAAGGTGTTTGAGATATTTTTTGGAGCAATACCTCCACGGTATTCTCCAGATCGAGGCAAGCAGAGTGGCAATAAGCAGCGAAGGGATTTATTCAAAATATTAAAATATGCAATGAAAGGAACAAAACTTCCATTGAGGATAATGCTACCGGTCTCAGCTAAATTAGAGAAACCCATGAATCTTTACCTCAAATGTAACAAGCACAGCCTTGTAGACCAGTCATGCTCTTGCACTGCCGTGAAAGTTCGCTTTCATATGTTACGGTGTATTATTGTCTATTCAAAGCAAAAAACTAGCACGTGCTTCTGTAGGACAGGAAAAAGAAGGCTCGTGCAAGCCTAGCAAAACTTTATGAAAGAAAAGTCTCTTGCACACTGTTTACCTGCAACTCCGGTGAAATTTATTAAAACAGTGCAGCATTTCGGCCTAATATGTTAGCAAGCTAAACCTACCACAGTTGGCTAAAGCTAAGGGCTAGCTAAACTTAGCCTAGGGCGTAACTTCTGACAATTACATCCTTGTCATGGTATAACTTCAGTCTAGTTTGTGTTCTTGCCTCTAGATCTATCAACACATTAACGCCTCCCGTACACAGACTGCGATGCGAGTTCAGGTCGAGTTCAGTACGTTTTTACTGCGACTGGTATCCCCCACTGACTGCGGTCTCCAGTGCTGCGGTGCTCCGACTGTGCTGCGGCCAAAAGGGAGAGAGCGTCTGTAGTTACGCTGGCGATACTTCAAAAACTCGGGGATTCACGGGAGTTCTCACGACTTTAGCATGCAAGCCCTTTGTGAGCGCTGATATTGTCACAAGAAGTAAGAAACTCTGCACCAAACTTCGTGAAAATGCGCTTACCTTGAGTTAGCATCATGACCCGGTGAGAAAAGTTGTGAAGTCTCTCGTGTCCTGTTG
Organism: Mugilogobius chulae; assembly: GCA_038363315.1. Classification (NCBI taxonomy): domain Eukaryota; kingdom Metazoa; phylum Chordata; class Actinopteri; order Gobiiformes; family Gobiidae; genus Mugilogobius; species Mugilogobius chulae. The sequence continues at coordinate 6,215,071 of CM076409.1, forward strand.
TTTTGCTGCTCCACATGGTTTTTAATCCAAAGCCTGGCGGAGGAGCATCACGGGTAAAACTCGGGTCTGCCTCATTATGTCAAAGACATAACAGCCCACAGGACTTATTTTCGCCGCTACTGCATTAGCACCTCAGCGCTTGACCCACTCTTGACCGCGACATGTAAACATGCGCTAGAGGATGACATCGGCCTGTGGCACAGATCGTTTATGCGCCATGACGTCAGTGACCGCTGCGAGCTGCGACAAAAATAGACCCTCTACGGATTCTTTCCGCACTGTCGTGCGACTGTCGGACATGACTCGCACTGCACCGAGGTCTGTGTACGAGGGCACATTGGTTTTAAGCACTTTCTAAGTCGTGCGTGGAGTCGTGCGAGTCACGCCTCGCATCAAACTCGCAGTCAGTATACGTAGGGGTAACGCTGGATGTACACAGATGCGGGTCGGGACACGTGCGGGTTTCTTCCCAAAGTGCCTGTTACCACCAGATGCTGTCAACTGCGGTCCGGTTTCGTCCAAAGCCACGCGGAGTCACGTAGATTCCCGCGAGAACGCTCGTATAATGAATTGAAAGCCGCACCAGACCGCCGCGGTGTCCGGGAAAAATAGACTTCATGCGGATTCTTTCCGCTGACCCGCGCGGCTCCCGCACTCGCATCCGCACGCCTCGGAGGTCCGTGTACATGGGCGCATTGGTTTTAAGCACTTTCTAAGTTCTGTGGGACCCGCGCGAGTCCCGACCCGCACCGAACTCGCAGTCTGTGTACATCCAGCGTAAGTCAATAGCTATCTAGGTTAAACATTAATCTTATCTTTGAGCAGACATATGTGTGCTTTATGTTTGATACACTTAGCTGAGAGTGGGGCCGTCTGCACTGTTTAATCCATTATCGCTCCAGTTATTTTGGCTTTAGAAATGGAAAGAACACAGCTCCTCCAGACTAGTCAATCTTTTGGAGTGTCTCTTGTCTAATTTACACCATTTTACTTAGAACTCAAGATTTGACGATCCCTTTTTACAAAGACTTAAAATTATTCACCAATCACAACCTTTAGCTGACAACGTGAGTTCTGCCGTATTGATAGGCTTATCCTAATATCTTCACCTATTTATTTTCACCTATTTTAACCACTATCTTGAATTGAGAATCTAGAGTTTAATAAAAAACTTTAACCCTTGTGGCCATATGCATGTTTATTTTCTTATCTGTACATCGTAGTGCAGGAGTTTCCTTGTTATGACGAGAATGTACAGTATATGACACAGCGTTTCTGATTGCTCTTCTTATGTAACATGTTTACAGCAGCACAGAAGCAGAAGCCACAAACAGCTGCAGCATTGTTCACTCATTAACGATCAGCTCAGCGTAAAAGGAAGTGAAGAATGAGCCGCTATCAGCCTGAAAAACCTCTGAACTCCTTCACTATCGACTCCTCCTGAACTCTGACCTCTGAGCTGTAATTATCAGTGAGAAGTTTAAACAAACAAGGAACATGGAACAGTTCTCTGGTCTTAAAGACCAGAGATTCATTAGTTGACCAATTATTGTATAAAAAAAAAATTAATTAATTTTTTAATTTAAATATAATATTATCTTAGCGGCACGGTGGCTGAGTGGATAGGGCTCTCGCCTCACAGCAAGAAGGTTGTGGGTTCGACCTTTCTGTGTGGAGTTTGCATGTTTCTCCCCGTGTCTGGTGCTGTGAGGCCAATGTTCTGCAACCAACACATCAGTTGTAGTCTTGGAAATCCGGTGTAAACATAGACGTTAGGGATTGTTGCCGTTTCCACAGAGTGAAATGAAACCAGCTGATTCATCAGGCTAGAGCGGCTCCATCACATCATAAAAAGATGATATTTTAATTAAATTTCCGCCAACTATACGACTTTAACGGAAACATGCAGAACTACAAACAGACGCTTAAATTTGACGTCACTGCTTTATTTCTGTTCACTGATTGGTCGAGTGTTTCTCAAGATTGATTTAAGCAACAATTCAATTCAATTAATTTTTGTATAGCCCAGAATCACAACAATAAGTCATTTCGAAGGACTTCACAAGAACAGGTTAAAGTGCTTTCTACTAATTTTCTGGATAAATTGCAGTTTCTGTCGAGCCCAGCTTGGTGATGGTCAGATCAGACAAACATTTGGACCAGAGGATTCAAGTCAGTTTCTAGCCTGGCTCAGATTTGTCCTGATCACATCTACAGCCTGTCCATCCATGGCAGTAGATCTCTCCTTCACCAAGGTCTCCTCCAGTTTTGTTAGTTTTTCCTTGTCAAGAAGGAGGGCAGTTTAGGCTTTAAGTTACTAAATTGTGTAAGTTTAGGGCTGGGGCTTGAGGTATACTGAATGTTAAGATTTACCCGTTAAACCCAAAGAAAATATACCACGTGACTTCAACCAAATACTGACATATTGACGTAAAAAAGGGAGTGAAAACAAGCTTATCGTATGTTTTGGACGTTTCGTTGCACATCACATTTTCTTTGGAGACGGGCTGGTATTTTGGGATGGACTGCTATTAAGTCATTTTTATCAGGGATACGGAAAGTGTGTCTGAATGTGACAAAGTCTAAACATGGTTCCAAACAAAGTCAGTCTTGTAAATGTGCTTGTGTCACCATAAAGGTCCTGGTCTGAATGAAAATACCTGCTAATTAAGACCTCAAAGTGTGGCCCCAGAGAACACGCCTAAAACAGGAACTGGAACTAAAAAAAAAATCTAGGAATGGAAGGTCCTATATTCTGGTTATAAATCCAAAAGATTTCTGTGGTACTTGGTCCTTGATATCAGTATAAAACACTTGGAAGATATCTTGTTTATAAAACGTGCTACACAAATAAAAAAATGACTTGGATTTTCTTTTAACTCTATCACTTGTTCCTGAACGCTCACCTTTAGTTTTTAACTGAAAGTCAGACGAATAAGGGACACCACATGATTTACAAAAACTCTTTATAAATAAAAGATTTGCACAATTTGTACAAAAAGTTCTGGGTCTACCAATATTGCTTCTCACGTTAGCTCCATGTGCACGTTTGATCAAATCTGAAGTCACATTGACATGAATAAAACTCTTTCATTTAGCAGCAGGTCAGAGGAGGAATGAGGCGTTCTGTTTGCATCATGATTAAGAGCGTTTGGTGTTTGAAGAGCTGCACCAGTCTTTCGTCCGTTCAGGTTCAGGGGCAGGTGTGGTGTCAGTAACCCGCTGCGTGAGCAAACTTTCTGGGGTCAGACTGAGCGCGCAGACCCTCCTTGTACTGGACGATCGCCTGCACCACGGCTCCTGTCGACTTTAGCTGCTCAATCAGGTGGTTTTTCAAAATTAAACCGTCCAGGATTTTCTGTAAACAGATATATACAGTAATACATTTACACTTACAATGAAATTCTCCTTTCTTTTGTTTTTACACAGTTGTCTTTTGAAACTGGAACAATTTTGGTCACAATCGGATTAAAATAAACAAACAAGTTTCTTAATATGTTAAGATGAAAATTAAGTTGTAACTATCTTATTTACAGTCATTCTGGAATGAATCAGACTCAGTTTGCTTTCTTTTAATGTATTGCTTTTTCATTGTAAAAGTTTTTTTTTTTAATGGTTTTCTCTTTCAAAAACATGCAAACCACAACATAAAGACATTCCACTTGAAGGACAAGACTGTGGAGAAGAACATGTCACATGATCGAGTGGGATCAAGGCTACGCAAGGAAGCGTGAGTTTCCTCCATGTTTGCACGTTCTATTTATACAAATGACACTAACAGATTTGTGAGGAAAATTATATGTGTAGAATAAACTGGCCACAGAGTGGACATTCATTAAACTATGGCACAAACTGTGTTTGCTGTTCATACAGAGTCTTGACAGGGCTGTAAAGCCTGGCACTGTCTGGCTGCACTTACTGGCTGTTGTAATGTTTCTTGCATAAGATATTGGAACCTAATGATCAGCTACAATAACTTCACACTCATGACCGGTAGTGCTGCATTCAGACAGGACAGTGTGGAAGTGTCCAATTTTGCGCATTGAAGCTAAAGAAGACGCAGTATATCTTCGAAGCTGACGCCTCAACAAGGACACTTTTTACCCCCCGGCACGCTTCTCTGCAGTCCCACTTTTTGCAAAAGGCTTTGCTTTGCCAGATTTTCAGAGCAACAATGACGAAGCATTTGAAAAAAGTCTCAAAACAAGCAACCTTTTGATTAAGAAAAAAGTTATTAAAAGACTTCAGTAAACAGTCCTTCTTTCCTCTTGAAGTGAGAGCAGAGAAACAAGTTACTACATTACAGGAATGTCTCTGATTGGCTCTTGTCCACCATCAGAGACGATTGTCTCTTGTCAATCGTCTCTGATTGGCGTTGAGTGACGTTGAAAGTTCAATAGTGCCTAACACGGGCGACGACATGTGATGAGGCAGCCAAAGCAATCGCCTCAGAACGCAGGTTTAATTGACATAATTTGTAAATTGGACGCCTTGAACGCTCCAACGATGTCCGGTCTGAACGCATGACTTAAATCTTGAACTCAAAAACAAAATAAACAACCCTTCTGTGAATACCTTTGTATCATGTCAACTAAATTAAACAATCTATTACATTAAATTACAGAGTCTAAAGTCACACTCACCTGGTCAAAGCTCTGCCTCAGTCTAAAGTCACACTCACCTGGTCAAAGCTCTGCCTCAGTCTAAAGTCACACTCACCTGGTCAAAGCTCTGCCTCAGTCTAAAGTCACACTCACCTGGTCAAAGCTCTGCCTCAGTCTAAAATCACACTCACCTGGTCAAAGCTCTGCCACAGTCTAAAGTCACACTCACCTGGTCAAAGCTCTGCCTCAGTCTAAAGTCACACTCACCTGGTCAAAGCTCTGCCACAGTCTAAAGTCACACTCACCTGGTCAAAGCTCTGCCTCAGTCTAAAGTCACACTCACCTGGTCAAAGCCTGGTTCTGCCACAGTCACATTCGGGCTGAGCTGGTTGTGGAGTCTGGGATCTTCCACTGACTTCTTCAGATCAAAACCAAAGAACAGAGCGTTCAGAATCACCTAAAGAAAAACACAAAACAGACACATTTTAATGATGCTAAAGACTCGTCGTGTTTCATTTCAAACTCACCTGAGCGATGGAGGTGGTGATTTTGGTTCCTCCCGAGCCGCCCGCCACCATCTTCACTTTGTGATCTTTGTCAAAAAGGATGGTTGGACACATTGAAGACATTGGCCTTTTGCCTGAAGATAAAAACATACGTAATCATTGTCATTAAAGGCATTTATTGTTTTTCCATGCCAGGTTTGTTTTAGTAGACACAGCAGTTGAATTCCACAAAAACATGTTGAAAATATTATTACAGGTAGTGTACAATGCTTTTCTATATATTTTTTTCAACATTTTCTCATTTTAGTTAGTACAATATAAAATATATCTATTGTATCGTGTCAATTCTATCAGGAAAAACATGTATCAGGATATATATCGCTTCAGAAGGCTTTTGATCATGCCCAACCTTATATTTATGGGCGGTCAATCAGAAAAATGTAAAAAAGCCAAGTTCAGATTCATTGTGCTGACATCAAAAGGGTTTTACACACCGACAAAACAAGAAATGTCTTAATGTAGCCTACTTAATCTTAAAACATACGTATTTTTAGAATGAACCAGTACAGTACAAGTATTCTAGAAAACCCACAGATAACACTGAATAAGGACGCACTGACCCAACTTTTTATTTTAGATAATTTACGTTAATCATACCCAGCGTCAAGCAATACCACTGCAGGGCCTGAAAAAAGCTTTTTTAGCTCTAGAAGCTAAGTAAAGTTGTTAGAAAATGTATAAATATGTCCTATATGACTGTGTAAATACAAACAGCTTTATGTAAGTACAATTTCAAACAGTATGAGACACTTTGAGTCAACATCAGCCAGTAAATAGTCTTAATACATCAAATTAAAGACACAAGCATACTGGTTGAACTGATGCAGCAAAAAGTATTGAATCAATGCATCACTAATATCTGACATAATGTACCATCTCTACTTTTAATGTCTAAATGTGGCATGAATAAACACTTTAAAGCTTTATAGACCCTGGTACTCTCCTGAATGAAGACAGAATCGACAGTTTTCAGTTTGGACCTGGTCTGATGAAGTTGTTTGGCGAAGGCGGGACTCCAAATCCGTTGGTGATGAAGGGAGAGCTGAAGTCGTCCATCTCATTGTTGAGTAAAATTCCGGTGGAGTTTGACAGGACCTTTGACCCCAGACTGTGGTGAAACATCGTCATGAAGATCACAGCAGAAGTTAATGGATAATGTTAACTGGATGAGACCTTACTAGAGGTTGATGGTGCTGGTCGCGGCCACAGCGCTGCCGTCTTCAGCCACCACAGACACGTGAGCCGTGCCGTGGTTTTCTGGGAGGAAGAACTCGGGTTCGTAGTACATCATGTCGTGTGTGGTGTTGTCTGTGATCTTGTTCCTCAGCTCTGCAGCCAACCAGACCGACGTCATGTTCTGAATCACCTGAGGAACAGACATTCAGGACGTTTACATGGAGGCCAGGAAAACCGGATAACTAGCCTAGTCTGATTTAAACTAGTTTTCCAAACTGCATGTAAACCCAGGCAGACTTACTGAGGAGATGAAAGTGGTTTTCAGAAAACCAATTGGCGCATGTGGTCCTGACCGATTATAGTCTGATTTCAGACTCATGTAAACAGACAATCGGTCTGCAGCTGGACAAATGTAACTGTGATGCAGTCGGAAAAATGCATTGCGTTTACATGATCAAAGATATCAGACTAGGCTAGAAAACTGGACTCTACTTGGTTTTCCCCTCAAATCGGTCAGACCAGTTTTGCTCCAGTTTACATGCACAAGAGTAAACCAATTACCCTGGAGAGACTAGTATTGCTGTATCAGCTTCACTGCTCCATGAGTCAGACAGCATTATGTTGATTTACCTAAACATTGTTTACTAATAGTAAGTGTTTGTAGTATTGTCTGTAAAATTACACTCGGATCTTTCTGGAACATAGGACTCTTTTAAACATGTAGTTAAATATGTGGCTGTGTGTTCCACATTGGGCGATTTTTAGTTGTAAAAATGTTAATTTTATTGCTGGAATGTGCAGAGGGCAGGAGTTGTGAGCTGCTCAGTTACATTTGTCCTGCAGACAGATCGTCTGTTTACATGACGTCTTAAATCAGATTACAATCGATCGGGACCATGTGCGCCAACTGGTTTTCCGAAAACCGGTTTACAGCTCCTTCACAGGTCTGTCCGGGTTTACATGCGCTTTGGAAAACTGATTTAAATTGGACTAGGTTATTTATCTGGTTTTCCTGGCCTCCATGTAAACTCCCTGAGGGATAGCAAAGTCACAAAGTCCTGTATTTATCATATGCTTTTTAGAGGACAACATGAAGATTCATAAATTACAACTAAAAAAGTTAGCTGACACTGAAGTAGTTAAACACATGATCAGAGACTTACTCCGCCCACAACTGCACCTCAAACAGACTCGCAAAAGTGGGAGATGCCTGGAGGTCTTTTAAGAAACGCCCAGTGGGTGTGAACAGACATTGATTGACAGCACCAAATATGGACAACGAGTTTGGCGAGTGATGTGAGTTTGTGTCAAAGGGATCCTGACATGAGGAGAAGTTCACAGCTCTGAGGCTGTGCACACGTCTAGTTTCTTGCTCACACGACAAGATTCTTTTTTCTTAACTTTGCAGACATACAGTATGTATGAAACCTTTCCTTTACATAAGCACATGAGCTCATGTGAGTATTTTTCTAAAAGTGAAAATGAGATAAACCCAAATCTCAAACCTGTTTTTTTTCCCGCAGTAATGTGAGCTGTAGTGTTACTTTCTGTATTTGCTTCCATCTAAGAGTTACAACTTTGTTATTTTTGTAAATAACGCGAGAAAACAGTGATATACAGTTGTGTGATCATAATTAATTATACCTGAATCATCCTCTGTCCTCTTGTTACTTTCCTGTGTTTTTGCGTATTATTTGTCTCATTATTGATCTCACACATGAATTTGTTTTGATTCTGAGTCTCACGTGTGTCTCATCAAAGGATCAGGTCACTGTTCACTTCCTGGTTTCACAAAACAAACAAACCGCTCCAGGGCTTGATTCAAACCGAGCCGAGACCGACCTCTCAAACCGGACCATATTTTGAAAGTTTGGACCGGATCAGAGTTCTTTTGCGCGTTCACAATTACCCAAACGAACCTGATCCGAATCAAAAGTGTATTGTGAATGCATCCTAAGGTGGAGCAGATCTAGACATGAAGAAACATAATTCTTACTTGATTAAAAACACATTCAGTTCTTTCTCCTTTAATCCAGTTTAGCACAAAGAAGTCTTTACCTCTGTGATGTTCAAAAACGTGGGATCTCCCAGTAACGTCCTTTTGGCGTAAGCAAACTTATAGGCCTCCACAATGCGATGGAAAGTGAGTGTTTTCGCCTCTAAACTGGACATGCTGGCTTCTGTTAAGTTGTATCCTGCACAGAGAATTAAAAAAAAACACATTTAGTCATTTTGACACTGATCTAGTATAAAAATAAGCTTCATTAAATTGGCTTTGCAGACAGAGAGAGCAGGACTTTTGGCAGACAGATCCGGTTTGATGCTTTCAGAGTCGAGCTAAATCACAGCGAATGAAAATTTTGGGTCTGTCACTGGAATGAATGTGTCGCTTCCACCATTGAAGTGTGTCCAATTAGAGGTAAATGTAGTGTTATTCACGGAGGCTGAGGGGGCGGCTCGGGCCAGATTAATGACTTTTGAAGGAAGTTTCTCATTTCGTTTTCACACACAGTCGCAGCGCAGTAAAGACACATGTTTTTTTTACAGTTTTACGATGTGCAGTGGAGTTATTGTTTCTGTCATAAATGATAATTATAAGATTCTTATCAACCCTTCACAGTACATTATGTGAACTTAAGATACACATTGTTCTTCATTAAACAGTGAAGGTTGAAGTAGGGCTAGACAATGTTGTGATAAAAATCGAATCATGAGCTCTATTTTTTCATCTCTCAGCCTCAGAATTACCAAGTCCATTTCTTTATAGATGGATTATTTGTTTATCAGCACAGGGGATGAACGACAAGCGCCCTTGGTCTGCAAAAAGAGCTGCCGCTGATTTACTGAAGCTGTAAGAACAACTTGAGCCAGTCCTGTTGTCAGCTAATTACAAGTTTCATCACTGTTAACAAAAGTTCAGCATTTGTGATGAAATTCAACCACAGTCTCAAGCTTCAGGAACCAGACGTCTGTCAAACCGGTTCAGACCTGATTAAAACAGCTGCTTTCGTCCCGTTTTATTGTTTAATCAAAGAAGTTTCCCCAGCTAACTAGATGGACAGCGTATCTTTCTACATGGAGCAGAGCGGAAAGTGACGTCGACTGATAAACCCTCTATAGCAACTTTGGCCTTTTTTTTTCAAAGCTCCTAATGAATTTTGAAGGTTGCGGTTTTGTGGCTGAACTTTTAATTCATAATAGTTAATCATTAATCATTTTTTAGGTTTGATTTACAAAATATATTTATTTATGACAGAAACATGGATGTTTTATAAATTTTCATGTCTAAAGGTCAATATCAATGTTAGAAACAGATATTTCTCGTGGAGACACACAATGTTCTCATTAATTTATTATTTGAATAACTTTTTATTGAAGGGCTGAGGTCTCTTGTTTTGGGATTTTATTTTCAAAAGCTTGTTTGCTTGTTTCTCTTAAAAAAACTGGCAACCTTTGACAGCTGGATTTAACCAATCACACACACTCTGGGATTAAGTACATCAGCATCAGATCGTCTAATAGCCACTGTAGGAACTGGAAGTAAATGATTAGTGAATGTTTGTTCATTATTAGTAAATCTAATCATTTAGTAAGCATTTGCATATGAATTAAGTAAAAGTAAAAAGTGTAAATGTTACTTAAAGTGAGGCTAAACACTCGTTCAGAGACAAACTCCGCCCACAACCGCACCCCAAACAGACTCGCAAAAGTGGGAGATGCCCGGAGGTCTTTTAAGAGACGCCCAGGTGGATGTGAACAGATATTGATTGACAGCACCAAATAAGAACAGCGAGCTTATGAATGATGTGAGTTTTGTGTCAGAGCCGTCCTGGTCCTGACGTGAGATTTTCAGCGGAGGGAGCTGTACAGCACCAAGTCTTTTCTTACTAGCACGTCAAGAGTTCATTTTATATTTACTTGACAAAACATGTATTAGATCTTTGCTTTAGTCGACATAAGCACATGAGCTTATAATGTGAGTGTTTTCCTAAATGAAAATGAAAAACGAAAATGATAAACTTGCCACTGGTATGAGTTTCGAACCAGCGCATCGTTGTACAAGTGATTGCACATCGCGCCACTCGCTGATCAAGCTTAGCAACGTGTTCTCATAGATTGTGTAAAATAGCACGCCGCTATGACAAATTGCGTGTCATGACAACGCTTCTGTCTGTTTTGGCGTGCAATTGGCTGAGTGCAGTTGTCTTGTTTTGGTTTAAAATACTACATCCTGTACATACAACGACTTCCTGTTCAATACTCTTCAATGAGGTTTTCACTTCATCAGTTTAACACTAATAAATCCTCTTTAGATCAGACAGTTGTGGTGAATGTTACAGAAAACATGTTAAAGACTTTACATATTTCACCAGAGACACTTCTGTGTATAAAAAGAGACATAATTGTGTCTAAATGCTAACGCTAACAGGAAATGGTTGTATGTACAGAAGTTAGCATTTTTGAACAATCGCAAGCCAACTGAAATTCCGTGCACACAGCCCATTACACGCTTGTATTTTCTGGCGTACTATGAACACATGATGTGGTTGAGGACAAACACGAGGTTTTTCAAGGGATTATCGGCTAACTTTAGGTCTGAAGTTGCAAAAATGGGTAAGTTTAGATCTGGGGCTTGGAGTTGGTTAAAGCTCCCCACACACTACACGACTGTTTGCTCATTTTCCCATGTTAATTTCAGTCGCACTTAGTCACGTCTAGTCGAGATTAGTCGAAGCTAGTTGAAGCTAGTCGCAGTTGTGTCACTCGTGTAGTGTGTGAGTGTCTGCGACTCAACTCGCGTTCGAATCGTGTAGTTTGTGGCAGGTCTAGACTAGACTAGACTCCAGTCGCAGGTTTTTAAACATGTTGGAATTATAAGCCCGATTTTTGCCTCGCTCCTGTGCTGTTCACTGTTTCTGACGCTCCTCTGGGCAAACACGGAGCCCAGCACTAATGAAAAGAGCCGAGGAGGCACTGGAAACAGCTTCTGAGATTAAACTTTCGGTTTACGTCTTTTCTGACGGAACAAGCGCAAAAACAGCGGTAACAGCGAGGCACAAAGTGAAAGCTCCCTACGAGTCAACTGGACCGTGTTCAAAACGCACACACGCTTACACCTCTGATGACCACAACAACAGCAGCGCACCATAGACACATGTATCAGCGCACTCACCTCCTCTCTCTCCTCTCTCCCTCCTCCTCCTCTTTCCACGAGGCGCTGCGGACGTCCTCCTCACTCCAAACAACACAAGTTTTCTTCTGATAAAATCTCATAAATGTGACAGGGTAAAGTAGGAAACAGGAACAGGAAGTAGGAGGAGCAAAGGTTTTAAAAAAGCAGGGGAGGGAAATCTCAGCCTTTCACTCCATGCTTTGATTAGAGGCAGCTGAGCTGAGCACCAGGGAGCAGAGCACAGCACTGAGCCATATGTTCACAAAGAACACAAGGAACAGGTGAATATTTAACTATTATTAGTGCTTGGACTTGAAATCTTATCAGTCCACCTAATCATGTTTTGGCCTTTCTAGAGCAAGCCCCAAGTATAAACCAAGTTAATTGGGAGAGGAACACAAAACAGACCTTCACAGGTGAACAGAATACTTCAAAAGCTCAAAATAAAAAGTATTTTTAGAAAACATCTGAATGTATGATTTCATAGGTCGAGCTACCTGCAGGCCTCCATTGGATGATGTCACTATACAGTATTTAATGTATAAAAAGGTATTTGAATTATGTTTTTAATATATATAAACTGTTTTTTATGTTTTGTAATTGTAATTTTCTGTTTTTAGTTCTACAAAAGCGGCATCATAGCCGGCCACTGTTTTTCCCTAACTAGACTTTTAATAGTGTAGCACTTTATTTGGGCTGAGATTCCATTTATGCATGCCTTCTAGCTCAAAACTTCAATTGATTGTTGCTGTGGAGTGTTGTTTTTTTAACATAACATTAACAAACTGGTTTTTATTGTGGCTGACCACTTTTATCGTAACTAATGAGTTTTTGTGGAAAAATAAATGTTTACTAAGTAAATTCTAACAGTCTCTCCTGTATTTATAATATCTATTTATTCACTCGGTTACACTTGGCGCTGCTGGCAGGATTAAAGTAGAGACTGTTTTAGTAGTGGCCCAAAGTGTTAGTTAAAAGGGAAAAAACAGTGGCCGGCCTGTCATCTTCAATCAAGATTCACCGAGGATCATCTTCAAGACGCCCACAACGCTAAAGACTGCTTTCAAAAATGGACGACATTCAAGCCATTTTGAATCAGGTACAACAGCTTCAGGCTGAAAACGAACAGTTAAGGGCACAAGTGGCAAATCAAAATGCTGAGCCACCAGCAGGACCCTCTGGTGCATCTGTCCCGACTTCTACACAATCAAATGTCACTATACCATCTGTGTCTATACCAACTCAGTTTTTATATGTGCCAAGAGAACGTAAATGCCCTAAATTTTCTGGTAAATTGTCTGTTGATTTAATAACTGTTGAAAAGTGGATTGAGGAGGCCCGCAGGTGCATTACAGGTAGACATATGTCTCAAGCTGAGCAAATTCTTTTTCTTTATGATCATCTGGATGGGAGTGCTAAGGCAGAACTTGATTTTCATTGCACAGTTGATAAAGACACTACAGAAAAAATATTTGCCATTCTGATAGAAAATTACAGTTGTTCACAGTCATATGTTACTGCCCAGTTGCAATTTTTTCAGCGAAATCAGAAAGAAGGTGAATCCCTGAGGGAGTTTTCTCATGCTTTAAAGTCACTTATGGACATTGTCATTAATAAGACCCCCGGTGGTATCCCTAATTCTGATCAAATTCTACGTGATCAATTTGTAGAGCAAGTACAAGATGACATGTTGAGAAGAGAGCTAAAACGCCAAATTAGTCAAGATCAAGCCATTTCTTTTACTGCACTGCGTAGTGTTGCCATTAAATGGGCAGAGGAGGGCAAAAACTCAGGCAAACCGAGAGCCCGCGCTTTTTCTTGCAATACATACTCTAATCTGGAGAATGCCGCAGTAGCAGAAACTAATGTAATGCCTGTCCGACCAACCAGTGAATTTAAAGAGCTTAAAGAATGTCTGTTAAAACAACAAGCACAGCTGGATGCTATTATGAAACACATTGGCCTTTCTAGTGTCCCCCAAGTACCTGCCAGGAAAGAAAAGGAAACCAAACCATATCGTTTTGAACCAAATGGTAGACCAATTTGTTTACGATGCAATAAGCCTGGGCACATAGCCAGATTCTGTAGGACTCAAACACAATTTACCAATACAAATCGAAATACTGGGCCTCAGGCAACAGTTCAAAGCAATGATGCTGTCGAAATCCAAAATTGGCTGCAGGAAAACTAGCGCCCTCTGGTGCGGAGAGCCAAACACCAGGAGGGGGGAGCTCAGGCTCAAGTGACCAGGCAGTAAATGCCCCCGAACTCATAAGTGCATGCCCTGTTGTGGAAATAAAGATAGGAGGGTTAGATGTCCCCTGTTTACTCGATACAGGCTCAATGGTCTCTACAATAACTGAGGACTATTTCAATGAGCATTTTAAGTCTCAGGGCGAGGACAAGTTGCAACAGTGCAGTTGGCTACAGCTAAAAGCAGCAAATGGATTAGCCATTCCCTACCTTGGGTATTTGGAAATTGACGTCACTGTCCTGGGCAAGCATCTTCCTCATATGGGGATTTTGGTTGTTAAGAACCCTTCAGACCACCACCTTAAAGAAAAGAAAAAATCTGTCCCTGCACTGCTTGGCATGAATATAATCAGACGATGCTATAATGAACTATTTGTCCAGCTGGGCCCTGATCTTTTTGAAGTCCCCCCATTAAAATCTGCTTGTCCAGTCTGGAAAGAGGCTTTAACAGAATGTCAATCCATTGAAACAATAAACGATGAGGGGTATTTGGGCATAGCAAAGGTTATAGGGCGCTCTGTATGTGTACCAGCTGGATCGCTAAAGTTCATTTCAGTTGTATGCCCAAGGTCTGATAAAGCTACCCTTCCCTCGGTGTTATTGGAGCCCCCTGATGAAAGTCGCCTTCCAGCTGGAGTGTTGGTATCTAAGGCTCTATTAACTGTGCATAGAGGCATAGTAGAGATACCTGTTGTAAACGTGAGCTCCCAGGATGCATGGCTTAAACCTCACACTGCCCTGGGCTCACTGCATGTAGTGCAGACAATGACATACCCCTGCTCTGTAATTCTTGAAGAACAGGATGGTGGTCATGTAGCGGTAGTTCAATCTACTTTGACAACAGAAAAAGCTGTCCCAGATCTTGTAAATACATCTTGGCTTACGCTAACAGCAGATGAAGAGCAGCAAGGGAAGGCTTTATTGACTCGATATTCAGCGGTGTTTAGTCAAGGAGAAGGAGACCTGGGCTGTACCAACCTAGTGGAACACGAGGTGCCCCTACTTGATGATGTCCCTGTACGTCAGCGTTATAGGAGACTCCCTCCATCCCAATATGAGCAGGTGAAAGCCCATATCCAGGAACTCCTAAACAGTGGCATTATCCAGCCAAGTTGCAGCCCTTATGCATCCCCAATAGTCATCGTACAGAAGAAGGATGGGAGCATTAGGCTTTGTGTGGACTATAGGCTCCTCAATGCTAAAACCAGGAAGGATGCATATCCACTTCCCAGAATTGATGAGTCGCTAGATGCTCTGGGAGGGGCCAAATGGTTTTCCACACTTGACTTGGCGAGTGGATATAATCAAGTGCCCATTGCTGAAAAGGACAAAGCCAAAACTGCCTTCTGCACACCGTTTGGACTTTTTGAGTTCAATAGGATGCCATTTGGATTGTGCAATGCACCCAGCACATTCCAGCGGCTAATGGAGCGTATTTTTGGTGATCAGTCATTCCAATCGCTTCTGCTTTATCTCGATGACATAATTGTTTTCTCACCTACTTTTCACGACCATTTACAGCGACTAGAATTAGTTTTGGCTCGTCTACAAGAACATAATCTTAAACTGAAATTTAAAAAATGCAATTTTTTTCAAAGTCAAGTCAAATATCTTGGGCATATTGTATCCTCAGCAGGCGTTGCCACTGACCCAGAGAAAATCAGTGCAGTGGCCCAGTGGAAACGACCTACCACAGCCGCAGAGGTACAGTCATTCCTTGGTTTTGCCTCATACTATCGCCGTTTCGTTGAGGGATTCTCAAGGTTCGCAGCCCCCCTACATCGGTTGGTTGCTGATGTAGTTGGGAGTAAACACAAGCCCAAGGGCCATGGCAAATCTTCTGTTGTTGACAAATGGGATGAAAATTGCGAGCAGGGTTTTCAGTCCTTAAAACAGCATTTAGTTAGTGCTCCTGTCTTGGCCTATGCAGATTTCACCAAGCCTTTTATACTAGAGATCGATGCAAGCCACGCAGGACTCGGGGCTGTCTTATCACAAGACCAAAATGGCCAACGAAGACCCATTGCTTTTGCCAGTAGGGGGCTTAGGCAGCCAGAAAGAAATATGTCTAATTACAGCTCTAGAAAACTTGAGCTGTTGGCTCTAAAGTGGGCCATAACTGACAAATTTAGGGATTATTTGTTAGGCAATACTTTCATTGTCTATACTGACAATAACCCTCTAAGCTATTTAAACACTGCTAAGCTTGGTGCAGTAGAGCAGCGCTGGGTGTCAGAACTGGCTGCTTTTAATTTTGAAATCAAATACCGTCCAGGCGCAGCAAATAGAAATGCAGACGCTCTCTCTCGCCAGCACCCATGTCCTGCCCAATCTGTTGTTGGCCCTGGCATTCAAGTACCCACTACTATTCACAAGTCAATCCAAGCTAGTCCTCCAGTCCTTGCTACATCATCAGCAATACAAGCAGGCCCTGCACGTGAAAAGGCTGATATGGAGGCTTTGCAGAAGGCAGACAAGATACTTGGAGCTCTGAGATTCTATTGGCAACGTGGCCAGAAACCCTCGAAACGAGAAATTATAAGAGAGCCCGCAGAGGTCAGAAAACTCGTCCAGCAATGGCATAGACTTTGTATGAGAGCAGGAGTGTTATATCGCTGTTATAGACCTCCAAAGGCAGGAAATGATGTTTTTCAGGTTCTCCTTCCCAAATGTCTCAAAGCAGAAGTGCTAAAACAACTACATGATGATCATGGACACCAAGGGGTGGAGCGTACTCTGCAACTCGTTAGAGAAAGATGTTTTTGGCCAAACATGTGGAGAGAGGTAGAGGATTACTGTCGAAACTGTAATCGTTGTCTACTTGCAAAAGCTAATCAGCCAAAAATTAGAACCTTTCCTGCCAATATTATAGCTTCTCAACCTTTAGAAATGATAGCGGTGGATTTTACAAGGCTAGAGAAGGCTTCTGATGGGAGGGAAAATGTCTTGGTCATCACTGATGTATTTTCCAAATTTACTCAAGCTCTTCCGACTCCAGATCAAAAGGCTAGTACAACAGCAAAAATTC
Source organism: Mugilogobius chulae (assembly GCA_038363315.1). Taxonomy (NCBI): domain Eukaryota; kingdom Metazoa; phylum Chordata; class Actinopteri; order Gobiiformes; family Gobiidae; genus Mugilogobius; species Mugilogobius chulae. Next base: position 6,231,871 of record CM076409.1, read on the forward strand.
TAGTAGAAAAATGGTTTTATGTTTATGGTGTTCCAAAGCGTATACACAGTGACCAAGGTCGGAACTTTGAAGGAGATCTGCTAAAGCAACTGTGCAAGATGTACAAAATTGAAAAAACGAGAACTACCCCATACCATCCAGAGGGAAATGGACAATGTGAAAGATTTAACCGCACCCTCCACGACTTACTCCGCACCCTTCCTCCTGAAAAAAAACGAAAGTGGCCACAACACCTGCCCCACCTCCTTTTTTCATACAACACAACAGAGCATGCATCCACAGGGTATTCTCCACATGAACTAATGTTTGGGCAAAAGCCAAATTTACCAGTTGATTTTCTACTCGGCAATACTGTGAATGAGAACTCTGGTTGCATGACAGATTGGATAGTTGAACACCAGTCGAGACTGACAGCGGCACACACACATGCAAGGAACCAACTAAAAATTGCTGCCGAGCATAGAAATAAGCAGGTGACCCCAAATGTGACCGAACTGCTGTCCCGAGGAACTCTCGTTGTGAAAAGAAATCACCCACTTGGACGGAACAAGATTCAGGATGCTTGGGATAAAACTATTTTTGAGATTGTGAAATGTTTGGATGACAGAGGTGGGGTCTACAAAATCCGACCTCTAAACCAGTCTGGCCCCGAGACCAATGTGAATAGAGCAGAGATCAAAGTTTATCCTTCAACTTGTCCTGTGGCTGAGTTCCCATCATTGCCACAATTATCACCTGTTTCAGAAGGCCGTTCCATGTCCGAGGAGGAAAGTGACACGAGGAGTGGAATTATGGTTAGCTGGCCACCATTACAACCAACACAAGAGCCAATTTCACGTAACACAGCTCCCACACCAGCTCTAGTCCCTGAGCCTCAAAACATTAGTCCAGTGCAGGAACCCGCTAACTCCCCCACCCATATACGGCGTTCAACTAGAACTACTGCTGGGCTACACTCCAACCCTTTTAATTTACCCCGCTCTAGTCATAAGTCCATATTAAATGATGCCCCTCAGGTTTCAAGTCAAGTTGCATTTACATTTAGACCGTGGTGTTAGAATTCAATTTTGAACGGCCACCGGGACGGTGACCTTTCAAAAAGGGGATGAGTGTGACAGGGTAAAGTAGGAAACAGGAACAGGAAGTAGGAGGAGCAAAGGTTTTAAAAAAGCAGGGGAGGGAAATCTCAGCTTTTCACTCCATGCTTTGATTAGAGGCAGCTGAGCTGAGCACCAGGGAGCAGAGCACAGCACTGAGCCATATGTTCACAAAGAACACAAGGAACAGAGCAAGCCCCAAGTATAAACCAAGTTAATTGGGAGAGGAACACAAAACAGACCTTCACAGGTGAACAGAATACTTCAAAAGCTCAAATAAAAAGTATTTTTAGAAAACATCTGAATGTATGATTTCATAGGTCGAGCTACCTGCAGGCCTCCATTGGATGATGTCACTATACAGTATTTAATGTATAAAAAGGTATTTGAATTATGTTTTTAATATATATAAACTGTTTTTTATGTTTTGTAATTGTAATTTTCTGTTTTTAGTTCTACAAAAGCGGCATCATAGCCGGCCACTGTTTTTCCCTAACTAGACTTTTAATAGTGTAGCACTTTATTTGGGCTGAGATTCCATTTATGCATGCCTTCTAGCTCAAAACTTCAATTGATTGTTGCTGTGGAGTGTTGTTTTTTAACATAACATTAACAAACTGGTTTTTATTGTGGCTGACCACTTTTATCGTAACTAATGAGTTTTTGTGGAAAAATAAATGTTTACTAAGTAAATTCTAACAGTCTCTCCTGTATTTATAATATCTATTTATTCACTCGGTTACACTAATGATGATCCTTGCTCTGAAAAATGTCTAAATAGTGATTTATCCCTTCAGATTGAACGATCTGTGATGTTTTTGATAATTCTAAGTAAGTCCTCCATACCTGCTTGTTTTGGCTGACCAAAAAAATCTCCAAGTCAACAGTAGCAAGAAGTATTACAGTGGTCACAAATCAGTGTGTGACATGCCTCCACCTTGGCTAATAAATAAACTAGCATCTCTCATGAATCAAGTGATTCCCTCTCTCTGTGCTGCAGTCAAAGCAGACAGGACCCCACAGAGAGGCCCAAAGACACAGCAGGCAGACACTGCTGAATTATTGCTTGAGAAAAGTTGATCCAGCGCCTAGTGTTTTGTAAAGTTTTATCACAACAGCAGAAGCAGAGCAGGAAATCTTGTCAGGACCAATATGCCCTATCATGAAATATTTCTGTATTTGCAGGTTGAGGCCTATAACCTTATCCAGCCAAGGCGTATTTCCTAATGTGTCATTGGGCTTTAACAAACACTGTTTCCCTCTCACTGCTCCAGTCGATGTGTGCACAGCCAGTATATATTAGCACAAGTGAACGGGGAATATGCTATGCACCAGCGACAGTGTATGACCTGCAGTCAGCAAAACTGGCAAATCTTTTTGTGGGTGTCATAAAATCTCACAGACACATTCTCAGGGTCAGAACAGCTGTATATACGGCGCCAGAAATCAGCTGCCGCATTCACTGGAGCTGGGAAATTCCACCATTTGTCCTTGTCAGACTGATCAAAAGACTGATCTAATGGCATATTAAAAAATGTGATCATTCACTTTTTTCTATTGTACTTATCAGGTACAGTTTTTCTCTCATTTGTGGGACAGTCACTGTGAGCCCACAGACCTCAGTAACTTGTCTGTATTATAGTATCATTCAAATTCACTTCAGATAATTTTTGTAGAGCCTAAAATAAAAAAAAAGCAGTTGTCTCTATGGGCTTCATAAGATCGCATCACCTGTCCTTAGACTTCATCTTCTTGAGGACAAAAAAAATCTGTGGGAAAATGGGAAAAAGAGAACATTTGAGAAGACAGAACAGGCCGTAGATGTGGACTGATGTGTCATCACAAATAAAAAACAAATACATCCATGAATAAATTCAAATCTATTTTATTTTAAAACCTGTATTAAAATAACATTCAATATAACTCAAATAAGTTATTAAAAGGCAGGTGGTCTTGTCTTGAGGATGCCCCTAAATCTAATGCATGATAAATGTCACAACTTATTGTTGTTATATTTAAAGTGAGCTTAATGAATTAACTTGTGCTTCACTTTAAAACCATTTAGAATCTTGTGAAAACACATACCTTTAGAACAAATGTCTGTCTTAACTGTATGTCTGTCGTAATTTTTTTCCATGCATGTCTGAAATGACCCAACCTTTCACAAAAACTGAATCTTTTGATCTCTGCCTTAGTGTATGAAGAACTGAAGGTAATGGTGAAAATATTACATGAGAGATGTTACACTTAAACCATTGTCTGTATCAGTCATCTGTTGACACTTCTTTACATTTGGGCCTGACAGTTCTGGCTTTGTCCAAACCAGTGGCTTCTCTGTGTGTGTCAGTTCAGGACATCACACGTTTGCCCACTGATTCACACTGGAATGAAAAGAGCTGCATAAAAGCATGCTGATGGCAGTGAGAGTAATATTTTACAATTTACCTGTCAGCTGTCAGGACTTAGTGCACATCAGGGGAGCCTTCTGCGCGCTGACAATTTGTTTGGAAGCTGCCAAGTTGCAAAATGTTTATACCCGCATAGTGTTAAGATAGTGGGTTAACGAATTAAGCTTTACGTCTGAGGTGGCATTAATGCACTTTGGGTTTCAGATAGGGTGTCAGTCAATAAGCTATTAGGGCTCATGTTACTGTGGGGAGAATCCGGCATGTTACAAGACAAGCTACCACTTAACATACAAGGCCTTTGTTTCAAGTGGGGAATCTGTACAGCAGTTTGTGTGAACATAGTACGTGTGCATTATAATGACAAGCATAAGCTGTATATGAAGAGATATTTAAACAAAACACAAACAACATTAATGTAATGTCTCTGCAGGAAATACAAGCAACATTCAGCATTCTTACTAATATAACTATGGTCGATACGTGGGCTCAGAAAGCCTAAAGAAATCTATATTTAATTATCTAATGCGATTATTCTGTTTAGACCAAGTATAAATTGAACATGATTTCATATTTCAAATTATGCCTGCATTAATTGGTAGACAAGCAAAACAAATCAATAACTCTATGTAAAGTGTATTTGTATATTTTGCGGGGAGTTTCAGAGAGTGCATTTGCCACTCCACTAAGTCAGGCTGGGTTTGTGAATAAAATATATGATTGCTTCAGTTATTTCTCCCAGATGGGAGGAGCCAGAGCTGTGCCTCAGGTCACTACATACAGGCTTTTGTTTGTTATACTGAATGCAAATACACAATACAACCTGTGTGCTGGAGTATAGGCAATGATGAAGAATGGCCTTGGGCGCCGCCTCAACAATGGATTATGTTGATCATGTTTCTGTACATTATAAAATATTGTAGAAGCTCATAAAGAAAAGCAATCTGTAATGCTTTCAATGTATGAGCTCTTCGAAGAGGAAAGGGAGAATAGTACTTGTAATTATGCATGTTTTTCCGAGTATGATAATGAGTTGCAAATGTTGACTCATATACATGTAGCTTTGTGATCGACTGGACATTGTTGTGTACAAAACATCAGGTCCAGTTTAAGTCTCTGCCAAAGTTACTTTTATGTATGTTTTGCTCTGCACAAAAATTTTGTAACTGCGTCTGTGAGCGTACACTGTAGCTTATCCTGGCGAATAATTAAAAGGCTTAGAATGCATTGGGTAAGTGAGCAAAACACATGGACTGCTGCAATAACTGAAATACTTCTGTTTGTATATTTATTTTTGAAGATGGAAAAAATCAAATACAACACATTTAAAAGTAGCTATGATCAACTTAATAAAAACGATCAGCTTGTAAACCTAAAGCCCAAGCGAAAAACTAAACTAAAGTTAACAGAATACAAACAAGCACTCATTTGGTTTGCATGCATGCTCTATTCCTAAAGGCACAACATGCCTGGGAGAGAGGAGGGAAAGGGCAGGGGCTAAAGTAATGTTTGCCAAGTCACTCCTTGGGTCAGTCTGCTTTGTGAATAAAATATGGTCATCTCCTTTGTTGCCTCCAACTGGGAGGAGCCTGTGTGCTGTTCTCTGTCCACTCGCCTCGGGTTAGTGTGGAATATACTATTTTCATCTTACAGCAACAAGTTATGAATACCAATATACAAAGCCTGAGTAGTGCACAGCCAGTGATAAAGAATGGCCTTGAGCTTCATCTGAACAATGACTGATGTTGATTAGTTTTTTTCCTCATTATCGCAAATAACAAGAGCCAAAAATAAACTAAAAGTCGCTCAGGAGATGTATCAGAGTTTGTGCTTTGGGAATTCAAGTTAGAATACTCCTAAATGGAAGTCTTTGAAACAGCTGTCATCGATGGAGTGCCTCGGGGAATCAGGGCTGATGCTACAGCGTGAAGTACACAAAGGTAGATTTTTACACAAGCAACAGAAAAAAACCTGAAAATTGTTGTTGACAAATGGGCTCAGTCCCGGATACTTTCTTTGTGGAAGACAAACTAAAATGCTAAGATGTGGCAAGGCTCCAATAACACTATGTACTTTTTAGCTGTTTATAATAAGATATTGTACTGACTCTTCACATGAGCCACCAACATCCTACAAGACCCTACACATCTTGGGAACATTTTCTTCTTCACTCTGCCCTCTGGAAGAACCAGTGGATAAGCTATGGGCACAGATTAAAGGTCTGAATGGACAGTATTTATTTAATCATGTGTTTTAATGTGAGATTGCAATGATGAATCATTTTTATTAACTTTGTTTATTTACTTTTTGCATGACAACTATCAATACATCTTTATTCTATCTTTTTATACTTGCATCAGCTAAAGGGAAGTAATGATTTTATGTAGTTTATCTAGCAGCAATAGAATATTTGGATCTATTGTGAACATTTTTTGCCTAAATAATCCAACATATCAAAGAACATGTCAGTGATCAATAGAGAAACAAATGCCAGATCAACAGAGGGCGCCAGAACTCATTTTGACAAAGAACATTGTGTGTGTACATACATTCAGTTTAAACTAACATGGTGAACATACTAGAAAACCATGACTTTACAGTGTATCTGAGCACACACTGTAAAATTCAGATTCTCCGTTCTTGACTCAGATTATCCCAGGTGTTAAATAAGATAGTAACAGTGTTTGCGTGTGTGATTTAGCGGCTGTACGTGTGCTTTCTGCAGGAGCGCTGGCATCACGGGGGCCTGCTCTGACAAGCTCATCCATCAGCCCAGCATGTTGGAGTCGCCATCAAATGCTTGCGCCGCTACATAAAGTGGAGGAGGAGAGGTGTCACTCCCTAAACAGGATATATGGGCCCTTGCTGAGACACAAATTAGACAGTAAATACATTACTGTGGAAGTAGCCGCTTCCCCCGGCAACATGTTTGTGCCTGCCTTCGGCCAAGACCAACAAACCGCAGGATTAGGATGAGCAAAGCGCTGTGGCCAAGTAGATATTAGCATTGGAGCAGCTTAGCATCGCGTTCCTGCAGAGCTTATGAGGTAAGACCGTTTATTTTACAGAAATACGACATTATGCACAGATAATTTGTGATGCGCACAACATATGACACCAAGAGGGTAGGGAACCAATTTGGATCTAGACTAGGGACATGTTTTTGGTGAGTAAAACTGATTTCCAATGCAAAACCAAATCCAATGACATTTTCAGAAAAAAAATCTCAGTCCAGCTCTTGCTCTGGTCCAAGATGAGGTCGGGAGTGAGGGAAAATGGCTCAAAGGAGCACAATTACAGCTTCATTCATGAATGTGCTAAAAAGTTTCCAGTGTTTATTAACTTGACCACTGCACAAAGCCTATCTATGTACAGTGTGAGTGATTGAATCTTAAGTGTTGAGAGATTGGATGTGAGAGAGGGCACACAGATCACATGTGTGTTGGTGTGAACAGTAATGCATGGTGACACGAGGTCACAGAGTCAGCGCTGTTGAGTCCTGATATCTGATTATCACTCAAGCATTTCATTTTGGCTCAAGTGCCTTAAAGTGTAACACCAGAAATCTCAAAATCTCATTTCACATTCATGTAGAACTTTTTTCCCCTTTTTGTTGAAGAGTGACTTCTGCATAGTCCCCTCTCAACATCAAACAAATCTGGCAACGTAGAATCAACTAAAATGGTCAATTCTGTGAGAAAAAAAAAAAAGGTAAAGTTCATTTGTTCTCTAGGAATTCTTTGAAGCACAGACAATGTAACAGAGGGACAGGTGTTTTTGAGATATGTGCTGCAAATTTTTTCCCACAAGACAAAGGCAGCAGGGCTACTTTCTTTCCAACAATAGCACTTCAAATCTCAGCTCTGCTGAAAATCCTTTTTTATGAAAAAATATATTGCACAAAAACGAAATCAGACTCATTCTTTGCCAATTGTGTGTAAGTCTGCTGAATCAGAACTCATTCTGAGCAGAGCGTGCTGGGATAGCTTGATTTTTATAAAGTTGAGCAACCAAACGAACCTGGATGCTTCAAATGTTCAGAATTTGAATAGTAGTTCATGAAATGATTTAATTTTACAAAGAATAATGAAACAAGCTTGTCAATAATAATATGTTTCTCACAAACTTTAACAATGAAAGCCTTGTTAATTGTTGCAAGCCAAGTGACCAAATCAGAGCTATTGTCCAAGAGTGGTCCCATGTGAGATTAAAACAAGCCACAGTGTGGCAAAATGTACTTAGAGTCTGTGAAAGCAATCATTCCAAGTATAAACTGTACAAGACTGAACAGAATTTTACCTGACCAGCGTCATAGCTAAATGTTTTGTGCAAAATCATCACATTAGTGTAAAATGGATACAAATAAAGACAGAAAAAGCAAATATGGACCGTGTGATCCTACAAGAACTACACAACACTGCCTGTGTCTCTGGAATAGTTAGATGGATTTTTTTCAACAGAACATTGACTCACTTCCCTCAGCTCCTCTGGGGGGTCCTGAGGTGTTCTCAAGCCAGTGTGTCCTGGGTCGTCCTCAGGGCCTGCCCTAGTGGGACATACTGTACTTCAAACAGGAAAGTGTTCAAGAGGCAACCAGTGTTCGAAGAGGTGAAGTAACTCTACTCTGAGCTCCTCTGATGCAACCGTCCTCTGCTCTAGAAGAGCCAGAGGGGAAAAGTTCATTCTTATTGTTTTTTTTTTCTGTCAGTAACAACGAGAGTGAGAATATAGTTTGAACAGTAATCAAGAGCTTTGCCTTTCTGATACATCGACATCATTGCAGACACTGCATTAAACTGCCTGTCAATCTCATGCACCATTTTTCCTCCTGAACAAGACTCTGACATAAACTTCACACACCTTTATAGGAGGCCCATGGCCTCAGACGCTGAAAGTGTTCTTTTGACTGCTTTGTTCACACACAAGTCAACATACCAGAAAAATTATTCAATTCATATACAGTAAAATAATTTCACTTTTTTTCCACTTCTGAGTGTTCTTTTTTGTCCCCCATTTAGCCTCTTATTGTTTTTATCTTCCTCCAAAATCTGGAAGCAAACATTTTGTACCTTGCTGTCTGGGACTTGAGCGCTCATAATTCTGACTGTGGGCGTACGCGGGACCTTATCCTGCCCAGTGTTATTTGCACTTGTAGAAAACAAAATCTCTGCTGACCCCAAGTTCATTCCAAAACATAATGCAAGACTCTAAAGAAGATACTTGTCATTCGCAACACCATTCCAAATAACACAAATAAAATCCAACGGCGTAAGTACATCTGAGACTTTCCATCAACTCCAGTCTCCTATATAAGTTCTAACCACTAAAGGAGATGAGGTCTGTTTGCATGTATAGAAATATTTATACGATACAATTTGCAGTGTGTCTAGATGCTGTTCGATATTATGTGGTTTTGCTGACACGCTGGAAATCCCTATTCTCCAAAGGTAGTATGCGTAACCGAAGGCATCATGCAGACAGTAGTGTGGTGTCAGTCTGCTTGGGACAATCCTAGTGAAATACTTGTCCCTTGAGCCACACACACAGCGTAGAGGAGCACAGTGCAAACTAAANGAGGATCTATGGACTGTAGACTCTCCTCCAAACGAGGGGAAGCGCGTCGATGCGCGACCCCTACGAGCCTGCACTTGCCCCTGCGTGCTGCGGGACAGCGCAAGAAGGCGTTTGGTGTAACTCCAACAGCAATGCCAGCTGGGGGACCGTCCGCAGCCAGGACAGGTGGAGCGCGCGTCCCCTGTCGCTGCGCAGCACTGACCAGGGAGGGAGCGGAGACGTGATGGGAGCTCCGCTGCTCGTGCATGTGTGACCCTGTGAGAGGGAGCGCATCAGAGCGCGCCCTAAACGGTCCTGCACTACACAAATCCGCATCCTCAAAGCAGAGCGAGGAGCGGGAAAAAACATCTACATAAAAAGATGAGTAAATGGAGATGATGCACAGAAGCCTGTCTTCTTCCCACATGCTTTCCAAGCGCAGATAGGAGCAGAACACGGTGCCCTGCTACCAGAGCAGCAGCGGTGGGTAAAGAACTGTCCTTACCCTGGACAGCTATCTGAGCTGCTGGAAACTCCGCCCTCACGACAGCGGCTGTGGTGAAGTACGTGGTTCTCACCTACGTCTTCTTCCCTGGGCGAGAGTGGGGGGTCACAGTCAACCTCTGCCCTTTCCTGACGCACTCATCCGCACCGCGACACTCAGCGGGGATGAGAGTGACAGGACAGCTGGAGCCAGCATCGGAGCTATAGCACCAGCAGAACAGCAACAGAAACGCTACCAGTGCGTGTCTGTTGCATGGTGAGAAGTAACTCTAAATCATAACATAAGAGCCTCTCCTCTCTCTTACAAGCTCCAGATAAAGGAGCGCGCCGCTCCGGACTCGCGCTCCTGATCTGTGGAGCCGGAGCCCGAGGAACAGAACGCCGCAGCTGTAAGAGCGTGTCTCGGGGAAGAGCGGCTCCTCCTCCTTCTGACCCGAGCAGAAGAGCGAAGCAGCGGCGAGCTGCTTTTCTCATGGTCCTAGAGGGAAGACAGACCCAGCCAGAGATGTCTGCCGCCCACCTGTGCCGCGCACATATACCTACGCCCATGGCGAAAGCTTGTGACATGCAGAGGAAAACAGCCACCGTGGTCCGCAGCTAACTAGGCCCTGCGCTAGTTGCTAGCTAATGCTACGGCCTGTGCAGCATTAGCATAACAGCTGTACACAATACAGTCGTCAGCCTGTCTCGGGCTGGAATAGAGGCTTACCGCCAGATCAGAGCGAGGAAGAGGGAAGCAGAGCCAGACTGATCCCGTCCTGCGCTAGTAGCTAGCTAGTGCTATAACCTGTGTAGCATTAGCATAGCAGCGATACACGACACCGCCGTCAGCCTGTCTCGGGCTGGAATAGAGGCTTACCGCAGATCGAGCGAGGAAGAGGGAAGCAGAGCCAAACTGATCCCGTCCTGCGCTAGTAGCTAGCTAGTGCCATGACGTGTGCATTAGCATAGCAGCGATACACGACACCGCCGTCAGCCTGTCTCGGGCTGGAATGAGGCTTACCGCCAGATCAGAGCGAGGAAGAGGGAAGCAGAGCCAAACTGATCCCGCCCCTCGATGGATAGAGCCCCCGACTCGCTGCACCAGTCCAGCACACAGCGATACGGCCGGTATGCTGGCACACGGTGTGGCGCCAAGCAGCAGCCGCGGGAGAAGAGGAACGCCATGTCTTTTCATAGGGGGACAATCCGGAGGGAAGGAGGCGCTGGAGCCTTGCTCGGCAAGGCTGCAGCACGGACCGGAGGCACGGTCTTCCCCTCGGACATCTCCGGGTCCGGACCGAGATGCTCCGGGGATTCGGGGCTCATGATGCCACGGCGCCACTCTCGCTTCTCCCTGGGAAGCGAGCAGCAGACGGGGCGGTCTTATCCCTGTGTTGTGCTGCCAACAGAGGCAGAGGGAAACAGACGGTCCTCGGGGAGAAGAGGGTCTCACATCTGCCGTACCACGGTGCTCGACACCGGAGGGTGACAATCTTCGAGCTGGGTGAGTACGGCGAATCCCAAATCTTGATTGTAGAGAGTAAATCTTTCTTAAAGAACATGTTAAGAGATCTTCAAGTGCTGAGTGAAAAGAAGGGCGAGCGATAGTGGACAGGGCCTTATATACGGCCAGTGGGGGAACCACGTCCCCATGATTGGAGCGGTACATTGTTTGATCTTCAGGTGCGAGGCGCTGCCTCGAGTGTTAGCCAATAGCGAAGCCCGTAGAGGCGTAGCACATACGACATAGAACTGATTTAAATTGGACTAGGTTAGTTATCTGGTTTCCCTGGCCTCCATGTAAACGCCCTGAGGAATAGCAAAGTCACAAAGTCCTGTATTTATCATATGCTTTTTAGAGGACAACATGAAGATTCATAAATTACAACTAAAAAAGTTAGCTGACACTGAAATAGTTAAACACATGATCGGAGACTTACTCCGCCCACAACTGCACCTCAAACAGACTCGCAAAAGTGGGAGATGCCTGGAGGTCTTTTAAGAGACGCCCAGTGGGTGTGAACAGACATTGATTGACAGCACCAAATATGGACAGCGAGTTTGGCGAGTGATGTGAGTTTGTGTCAAAGGGATCCTGACATGAGGAGAAGTTCACAGCTCTGAGGCTGTGCACACGTCTAGTTTCTTGCTCACACGACAAGATTCTTTTTTCTTAACTTTGCCGGACCATATTTGAAAGTTTGGACCGGATCAGAGTTCTTTTGCGCGTTCACAATTACCCAAACGAACCGAACAATCCAGGCAAACGAACCTGATCCGAATCAAAAGTGTATTGTGAATGCATCCTAAGGTGGAGCAGATCTAGACGTGAAGAAACATAATTCTTACTTGATTAAAAACACATTCAGTTCTTTCTGCAGTGTCTCCTTTAATCCAGTTTAGCACAAATAGGTCTTTACCTCTGTGATGTTCAAAAATGTGGGATCTCCCAGTAACGTCCTTTTGGCGTAAGCAAACTTGTAGGCCTCCACAATGCGATGGAAAGTGAGTGTTTTGCCTCTAAACTGGACATGCTGGCTTCTGTTAAGTTGTATCCTGCACAGAGTATTAAAAAAAACACATTTAGTCATTTTGACACTGATCTAGTATAAAAATAAGCTTCATTAAATTGGGCTTTGCAGACAGAGAGAGCAGGACTTTTGGCAGACAGATCCGGTTTGATGCTTTCAGAGTCGAGCTAAATCACAGCGAATGAAAGTTTTGGGTCTGTCACTGGAATGAATGTGTCGCTTCCCACCATTGAAGTGTGTCCAATTAGAGGTAAATGTGGTGTTATTCACGGAGGCTGAGGGGGCGGCTCGGGCCAGATTAATGACTTTTGAAGGAAGTTTCTCATTTGGTTTTCACACACAGTCGCAGTAAAGATTTTTTTACAGTTTTACGATGTGCAGTGATGTTATTGTTTCTGTCATAAATGATAATTATATGATTCTTATCAACCCTTCACAGTAATTATGTGAACTTAAGATACACATTGTTCTTCGTTAAACATCGCTGGACAATGTTGTGATAAAAATCGAATCAAGAGGTTATTACTGTAACAATCTTCAATCTGAAATCGTTATTTTGTGATTTCAGATTTGTTTGTTTATCACCACAGGAGATGCACGGCGCGCACCCCTGGTCTGCAGAAAGAGCTGCCGCTGATTTACTGAAGCTGTAAGAACAACTCAAGCTAAGGCCTTTGTCAGCTAACTACAAGAGTTTATCACTGTGAGGAAACAAAAGTTAAGCTGCTAATTCAGCATTTGTGATGAATTTCGATGCACGAATGCACTTTTAATTCATAATAGTTAATCATTAATCATTTTTTAGGTTTGATTTACAAAATATATTTATTTATGACAGAAACATGGATGTTTTATAAATTTTCATGTCTAAAGGTCAATATCAATGTTAGAAACAGATATTTCTCGTGAAGACACACAATGTCTCATTAATTTATTATTTGAATAACTGTTTATTGAAGGGCTGAGGTCTCTTGTTTTGGGATTTTATTTTCAAAAGCTTGTTTGCTTGTTTCTCTTTAAAAAACTGGCAACCTTTGACAGCTGGATTTAACCAATCACACACACTCTGAGATTAAGTACACAAAGATATACAGGTACATGTAAATTTTTTTACTTTTTAAAGTTCAAAGATTTTTTTTTTTGCCTATTTGCCATCGGCCTTAACTTTGGCAGAGATATCTGCCAAAGTTGTTTGAACAATCCTTTGCAGGAGAGAGTCGAACGCTCTTAAAAATCAGCATCCATCAAAGACAAACTCCCAAACCTATTGACCCTATTTTGTCCCGCCCACTTAGCTTGGAAATGCACTTCCTGTTTAGCTCTGTTAAGGTAGCTAACGTGTTTGTTTGTCTGTCTGGGCAATTTTAATTAAATATAATGGCAGTTAAAATAAACCCCTCGACTGAAATCTACAGGCTAAATGCAGCTAAACAGGAAGTGCACGTCCTAGAAAAGTAGGCGAATGATGTTTTGATATATGTAATCCAAATTTCAGCTGATTTAAATGTCAGTGAGCTGAAATGTGCCATTTTAACTTGTCATGATGCCGCCGGGTAGCTCCAGTCAGCATCAGATCGTCTAACAACACAACTGTAGGAACTGGAAGTAAAATGATTAGTGAATGTTTGTTCATTATTAGTAAATCTAATAATTTAGTAAGCATTTGCAAGTGAATTAAAAGTAAAAAGTGTAAATGTTACTTAAAGTGAGGCTAAACAGGCGTTCAGAGACAAACTCCGCCCACACCGCACCTCAAACAGACTCGCAAAAGTGGGAGACGCCCCGGAGGCCTTTTAAGAGACGCCCAGTGGGTGTGAACAGACATTGATTGACAGCACCAAATATGAACAGCGTTCTTGTGAGTAATGTAAGTTTTGTGTCGGAGCGGTCCAGGTCCTGACGTGAGGTGTGGAGCTGAGGAAGCTGTATAGACCTAAGTCTTTGCTTACTAGCACGTCAAGATTTCTTTTTATATTTACTTGACAAAACATATTATGTATTAAACCTTTGCTTTAGTCGACATAAGCACATGAGCTTATGATGTGAGTATTTTCCTAAAATGAAAATGAAAACGAAAATGATAAACTTGCTACTGGCACGAGTTTCGAACCAGCGCATCGTTGTGCAAGCGCTGCACACCGCACCACTCGCTCATCAACCTAAGCCAAATGGCGGCTGACGTCAATATGCAGCGGGTAATCGTTTTCCAACTCTCCGCAGCAGCAGTGTCAGAGGGAGGAGTTTAGATAAACCACCTGGGCGGCTCGTCCGCCGCGTCAATACACACGTCGGCGTGAACTGAAAATGCACTGACAGCGTTTGACCATCGTGGCAGTACAGCCGCAGTTTTAGCACACATAACTGCAAAATGAGCGAGTTTGCACAAACATGTCCAAAAAAGGCCTGGAAACAGTAGATAATTAAATTTTGACCCCATATACCCCATATAACAGTGAAAAAAAGTTGATTCTGAGTGTAGTTTCTCTTTAAAGGTGCATTGCGTAAGTTAAAATGTTCAATATTACGATATATCAAATTACCGTCCATTGGCACTTGCCTGGATGTGCGCCATGACGTTTTGTAAACTTACCGAGGTTGCCTCTGTAAGCGCAGACAGGCTCATAAATGTGAGTGGTGCGGGTCGCATTTTCCCGCGCTAGTTCTCCTTCACTGGATTATCGTCATTATTTCTATTTATTTAGCAAAAGCTCTCGGTTTTATACAATGGACGGCTGTTGTAAAGGCCGTTTAATGAAAATAAAATAAATAATCATTGGTAAATACTGCCATCTAGCTTCCGAACCCCCGTAACACACGAAAGAATTCAAAACAACTAGCCCACCGTAACGGCATGGCATGAAGCCGACTGCAGGACCGAGGAGCACTGGACATGTTTTTGAGAAAGAGGAATTGTGCTGGAGATCAATAAGAGGTTCATCTGGTGATTATTTTCATTAGAAGGTAAGACTCTCAGGCCTGTCCAAGTACATCGCACATTTAGACACAGATTTAGTAGCTTAGCGCTTAGCTGTTTGTCTTGGTAAGGTTTATGTTTTATTAGAGTAATAAATTGCCATTGAGCATTTAGTTTATGACAAATGAGGCCTGTAAAAAGCTTGTTTACAATTTTCTCTCACGCTAAAACAAAGCTTTTCCTCAAACTCTCATAATATTTTCTTGTGTAACTTTTGGAGTTTGTAAACTGATCATTCAGTCAAAAAGAACATAAAATAGCCAGCATTTACTTTTTCATACAAAACCTTTGTCTTCTTAAGTCAGAAACATTTAGCAGAAATAACGATGTGTCAAAGAATCTTTTCAGCCGTAAAATACGTCTTCAGCTGCTGATAGTAGGGAGGGTGCAGTGCCACAAAACGCCAAAGATGGCGCCCTTGTTCAAAACCTTTGCAACTTACGCCATGCTCCTTTAAGGACAGTACTTTTACTTTAGTGCTCAGTTAAACTCCATGAAAAGTGACGATGCAACATCTCACTGTGACACAACTACAGACAGAAGTTTGACTCGTGAGCTAAACTGTGATTTAAATTCATTGAAATGTGCTCATTCTGAGAAACAGCACACAGCCTAACGAGGTCATAGATTAAACAGTCATCAGCAGAATAATCGCTCCACATTTGCAGACTCTTTGCTGAGCGGAGTATCGATGTTTGAGTCTGGCCTCGGCGGGGTGATGGCAGGTCAGCAGACGTGTTTATTTTAAGCGCAGACGTTCAGTACAGTAGATCCACATGCTGCTCACGGAGGAGTCTTTTGTCTGCTTCGGCTCGCTAACATTTGAGCTCTCTCCCACTCGGCTCCGTTTGGGTCAACAAAGCATCAAGACTTACCGTTCAAGATGTTTAATATGAGCGAGAGCACGGGGCCGCTGGCTGGAGCGTTGGGAACAGCCATGGTGTACTCCCCCACACTCAGCTCCAAAGGCTCCTCCAGCACTGCCTCGTAATCCTGCAGATCCTGTGTTGTGATGATGCCGCCTGAACACACACAAACACACGCACGCAAATGAAGAAAAACATGAGCTGAGAGGAGAAGTGTGTGATGTTCAGTCTGGAGAGAGGGTCGTGAGGCCTTCAGCACCAAATAAACTCTTACACTATTATGTATTCAATAGAAAAACATTAGAATGTGTTTAGATGGGTTCTGTTTGTGCAGTGTTTTCTATTGTGGGTTGAAAGACCTTAGAGACGTTTTGTATTGTTCTAGTGCAGGGGTGTTAAACTCAAATGGAGCTGGGCTGAATTGATTAGAGTCAAATATGGCTGTATAAAGCTTAATATAACACACATTCCACATTTGTATTGTGTTACAGACATTACTTTGTATTGTAATGTACACTCAAGGAAAAAGAAACACAACACTCAGTTTTCGAAATTTTGGGGGCAGAATAATTTTATTTTTGAGATCCACATCCATTTCTAATCCTCAGGCCAACTCTTGCAATTTTTACAAATTTCGAGTCAAATAACACAACCAAACAATAGAGCAACCCCCAAACCAAAAGTGACAGGAGTTTCATCAGACTGTCAACAGTTCATGTGACCCCCGTTGGCCCTGGTTATTTGTCGCGTCATGGATCGGCAGTAGTGTCTGAGTTGATCCTGCGGAATTGAAACACTGGGACCACCCCACCGGCGCACACAAGGTTCAGCATGCCTCTCCCAACGTCTCCTGTACACCCAATCTCCGCCATCTGGCGGAGGCGATTACGGATGGTTCTGCCGACACTGGCCTGTGGTGGGTCCCAATGGTCTTCTCTGAGGACGTGGTGGCGGCTGAACCTGTCATGGAGATGTGCGGGCGGTTGGTCTTGTACAGCGGTCGTTACACGGGGGGCACCAGTACGAGGGCGGTCGTTAGAGGAACCAGTGACCTGGTATCGCTCCACAAGACGACTAATGGTAGAGCGGTGACTCCAAACACTCACCGTCCAGCTTGGAGCTGCCAATAGCTCAATCCCTCTCTGGTTGAGACAATCGTGGCATCGTGAAGAAGTGTGTTTTTGGCTTCATTCTGGTGCTTTTATAGAGAAGACTTGAGCACAGTTAACCAGCGGTAAAAGTCAACTCTTTATTGTGCTCACAATCAGTCAAGCGAAACCAAGAAATGTGTTCATCTGTCTTTAGCTTATTATGGATAGAAATCATGATGCTAACCCATTTTTCCAAATGTACTTGTTTTTGAAGGAATTTTCGAAAATTAAAATGTTGCATTTCTTTTTTCCTTGAGTGTATTATACAGTACAGACTATCCTTCCAAGAACATTCAGGACAATTTGGATATAATTTGCTGAATTCCAGTGCATTTTAGGCTTTACATCTCAACAATTTAGGTCGAGATGTCCTGGCCTATGTGGCTCCTTCTGCAGTGCATTCTGGGACCTGAAGTTCAAATTGTTAGGAGCTTTTATCAGCGGGCCACTATCAGTAACAATCACACACAAATCCTCCTGGGGGCCACATATATCACCCCAGGGTCCGCATTCTGTCCCTCTCATTCAAAACACTTCATCACACTGAAGATATAAACACCATGAATGACCAGAGGGAGAGTGATGAGCCCTCCACAGTCACCAGACCTGAACCAATCCAGATGGTTTGGGGTGAGCTGGACCGCAGAGTGAAGGCAAAAGGGACAACAAGTGTTAAACATCTCTGGGAACTCCTTCAAGACTGTTGGAAGAGCATTTCAAGTGACTAAAACACTTGAAGCTCATCAAGAGAATGCCAAGAGTGGGCAAAGCAGTAATCAAAAAGAAAAGAACCTAGAATATGACATATTTTCAGTTGTTTCAACTTTTTGGTTATGTACCATACTTCACGTGTTAATTCATAGTTAAGGTTAAGGTTAAGGTTAAGGTACACTTTATTGTCCCCCGTAGGGAAATTTGTCCTCTGCATTTGACCATCCTTCAATGCCTCTGGGGCATCTCCTCAGGAGCAGTGATCGCTGCAGTGCAGCGCTCCGGGGACCCATCTCCAGGTGTTGTTGCTAGGCTTGGTCAGGACTACCGTAGCTGGAGGATATAACCCTAACGTGCATGTTATTGGTTGGTGGGGGAAACCGGAGTGCCCGGAGAAACCCACCCAGACACGGGGAGAAACATGCAAACTCCACACAGAAAGGCCCGGGCCCGTGCGGGAATCAAACCCGCGACCTTCTTGCTGTGAGGCGAGAGCGCTAACCGCTCAGCCACCGTGCCGCCGAGTTTAGATGCCTTCAGTGTGAATCTACAATGTTCATAGTCATTAAAATTAAAAAAAAAAAGTCTTGAATGAGAAGGTGTGTCCAAACTTTTGGTCTGTACTGTATGTAGATCAGTACAGAAGTACAGAAGCAGGGAGGCCCACACACACTTCCTCCAGCGGGTCTCAGTGGGACATGAACACTTCACCAGGGAGGCTTTGTATAGGAGGTATCAGATGCCGAGCCTGTGTGACTGAGCTCTCACGCCCATCCTCCTGCAGAGGAGACTCGCTTGTATCTGCGATCTTGTCCTTTCGGTCATTACCCAAGCTCATGACCACAGGTGAAGGTTGGAAACGTATATTGACAGTAAATCGAGAGCTTTGCTTTTTGACTCAGCTCTTTCTTCATCACAAAGATCTGATAAAACGATTGCATCACTGCAGACGCAACATTATAAAACCCAAAAGTGATCTAAAACAATTAAAAAAAACAGGTCCACTCACTTCCTGTTTAAAACTGCAGAACCGATAAGCCGCCTCTGTGTAAAGTTAAACTAAAAACAGCAGATTTTAAATGACAATTCGTGCTTGGAATAAGTTCATGAACAGTTTTTTCTGTTGTATTCACATGTTTTTCTGTCAGACAAATGGAATTTAGCGTTGCTAAACTGGTGCAGCCATCTTTAATTGTCCTTTAAATAAATAGATAAACAAATACATTTGTGTTGTATTGAACAATTTCTTTGGATTAACTGCAAATAAAAAGTGGGCAGTGATAGATGGTAGATGAAAACAGAACTTCAGCTGCAGAACAATCAAGAATACTCAAACATGCATGAGTCAATCCAAATACAACTGTGAGCAAATTAATGAGACAATACGTCACCTTTAAAAATACTGCATGACAATAGAATAAAAATAGAACAGGCTCTTGCATGTCTATGTGTGTGTGTGTGTGTGGTAAATGCAGCTCTTAATCTACAGCTGCACATTTACAGACTCTTGACAGTCAAATCCTCCGGCTCTGTGTTTCTTTGCTGATCTCATCTTCATATTAAGTTGTCAAAACACGTACCTGCCCTCTGAATGTCCGCGACGAGATCCTCTGCCAGCTGTCCTTTATAAAACACATCAGCTCCTTCCTCTGCTATTTTCCGGTACGTTTTAGCGAGCTGCGGATATCGAATAGTTTCATTTTCCTGAAGCACACTGCCATCTGCTCCACAAAACACTTCACTGGACAAAGAAAGCAGATTGAAGTCAGAGGTAAAGTGTGTGTGTTTGTGAGACGCAGCAGCACTGACCACAGAGCGGGGTCGGCCATGACGGTTTTCCTGTGGCTGTAGATGGCCTTGGCCAGCGCCCGCCCAGAGGAAAGCCCTTCTCTGCCAGCTCGATGCTCGGCCCAAACAGCTCTCTCCAGGGCAGGCGGCCGTGACGCTGGTGCGCCAACTGGTAACCTCTGATCTCTCCTGGCACCGCCACGGACAGCCCGCCTGTCAATCAAACACACACATGTAGGTCAGAGTTACAGACAGATTGTAACGCAAATAAATAGAACATGTTTGATTTACACCAGGGATTTCAAGCTCAGTTGGAGCTGGGGCCAAAATGATCAAAGTCAGAGATGGTCAAGAGCCACAAATTAAAATAATATTAATGCATTGGATTTATACAGCGCTTTTCAAGACATGGAAAAATGCTTCACATTCTGATTATTTATTCATTCCATACTCTGTGTTGGTAAGCTAGTATTGTAGCCACAGCTGCCTGGGGCAGACTGACTGAAGCCAGGCTGCCATTTTGTGGCACTTTGACCACCACCAACTACACACACCAGATCCATAGGTAATGTGGATCAAGTGTGTTGCCTAAAGACACAACAACGAGACCTCCTCTGTTTGTCTGTGTGGTTCCTGAGGTTCTTCCAGTGTCTCCCATCCAAGTACTGCTCAGGCCCAACATGCTTATTTTCTGAGATCTGACAGGATCAGACTTTGACAGCTGGTACATCCACATCAGCTCGGACTATGTCATATATCATATAAAATATGTCCTCTTTCATTCTTTTATGTTGTTTTCTATTACTTATGCCTGAGCGTGATTAAAGAAAATGTGAATAAAAGTGTGTACTAGGTTCAGACTGTCCTTCCCACAAAAATGTTGGTAAACTGTATGTAACTTGTTGAATACCCAATGAATTTGAGGTTTTAAAAACACTATTGTAACAGACATAAATATGATAAAACACATATCGGTTCAAACTGTCATGTGCATTTTATTGGCGTTCCACAGTCAATACTAATCAGAATTCCCAGGGGCCACATTTGGCCCCCGGGCCGTCAGTTTGAGACCCCTGCTTTACACTTGTGGTTTAGTCGATAAATCGGTAAATTGAGTCTTGGTCGACCAACATTTGTATTAGTCAACAAATTATTTTATTTTAATTGTGAAGTTTGCAAACTAAGCAAGAAAGCTGAAGTTTTTTTTTTTTTTCTGGACAAATTGTTGTTTTTGTAGAAACTTATTTTTGCAGAGTTTGGATCAAATTCATATTTAGATCAAAAAGATACCTTTGGCCTCAGAGCTTTGCCTCTTTCAGTCGATTAATCAGTCGATAGCGAGACCACAGCTGCTGAGCTCCTTTGAGCCTCAGACAAACAGAGTCACTTCTGATTTTAAGTTTTCTTTAAAACGCATCTTTTTGCTTTGGTTTTTAACACAGTTTGACATGTTGACTTTGGTAGTTTTTATCTTTGTTCTTGTTTTATTCCTTGTTTGTTCTTTTACATTGTTTAGTGATCATGTGTGTAAAGCACTTTGGTCGCCTTTGTTGTTTTTAAACTGCTATATTAATAAAGTTTGATTGATTGATTGATTGAGGCCAATTTTCCCTTAAACACCTGACTAAAAATGCCGAGAAATTCAAACTATAACTGCTTCGGAGCCTGTTGGACTCTTTGTGAAGCTGAGATTTTGTAGTTAGTCTCTGATTCTGACTAACTCCATCATTAGTGAGAACAAGCTCTGCATAAAAAAAAAAAAACAGAATAAAAATGTCGCCCAAATTTTCTTTCGAAAAATTATACTTCTTTGTGTATTTTTAATGGACCTTCTGGATTTTTTACACTGAAATCTAAACCTGGATCTGCCTTTCTTTCTTTGTATTTCTTCTTAGGATTAAACTGAAATGAGACTTGAGGCTGTAACTACATAAAGGTGAAGTTTGATCTGTGTAAATGTAATGTTCCCTGTCTGGTCTGGAGCTCACACATGTTGTTTTTCACTTGGACATGTCTGAGCAGCTGTTACGTCCTAAAGCTCGTCTCACTGCTGTGCACTTTAAACAGACTCAGCCTCATAGATGTTGTCCAGACGTCCGACTGGTCACAGTTTAACTGAGGAGACAGACCTCACCTGAACCAAGGTCAAAACTATGTATTTATCTTTAAGTCTCATACAATACGCTAAAGTGACTCTGTCGTGTTTTAGTAAATGAAAATAATGTTTTCTGAGTTTTCTTTTATTTACAAATGTCTGAGTAATGCTGGCTCTGCCGTTCCACCTTTGATGTCATTATGAGGCAGTTTCATAATAGTTTTAAATTAGGGGTGTCAAATTAGTGCATTAATTGAGATTAATTAATTACAGACATATTAATCGAGTTAATTTTTTTAATCACATCCATCTATTTTGAAATCTTTAACTTTATTGTTTCCATATGCGAGTTGCAACAGGACATAAGGGTTGTTCAACTTGACAACTTAACAACAAAAGACTTCCTAAAGTCTTTTTTTTTTTTACAATATATATAAGTATAAATATTTCCATCTGCAACAATAATGCAATTAATTAAATTGGATAAAAACAAAACAAAAACACTTAAGTTGAGTGTTTTTCTCAGCAATTCTTAGGTGAGATTAAAAATAGATGAATTAGATTAATTAATTACAGATCATAATTAATACAGTAATCTCTTAAATTTTGTAATCGCTTGACAGCACTATTTATAATACAAAATTGTCACTTTAATTAAAAGATTAATACTTGTTGTAACTCATTTTAGAGGAATCAAAAACAAGTTTGTGAAGAAAAATAGTAAAGCATCATGAAAATATAAAGTAGAGCAGAGTTGTATTTGTGTGCAATTTTAGTCGTCAATATAATAAATCTGTTACGGTACATTCAGTGAATCAGGTTTACAACATGGTTGCTAAGTAACCTCCTAGCATGATGTCATCAATCATTTATTTTCATGAATTAATAGTGAAACATAATAAAAACAATAAAAACGGGATGAAATTTAAAAATGTTATGGAAAAATGTTGAATATAACAACTTTAAATATGTTTTAAAATAAAATTATCAGTCCAACCTACAGGCATTTTAACAGACATTTTAGCATCAAGTGAAGTGATTTATGCCACAATACAACAACTTTTTTGTTTTGAATAACTGATTTTCTTTGTTTTGTTTTGTTAAAATAACAAAAGTTGAGCAATCAAACAGTTTAAACAAGGTTAAAACATTAGCTGTTTCAAGGCTGAAACGATTCAAATGATTCTAGTGAAGTGTTTGGAGCACTTCATGTATCATCACAAAATGACATCACGAGGTGGAACAGCGTGTTTTCAGTTTGACAGAAGAATGCAGACTGTATCATGTGCAGGATTTGTGTTAAACTTGTGTAAATGAAACAAAACAGCTGTGTTTGTGATATTTAAACAACATTATAACACAGAGAAACATTTGTGTATCATGAGCTCTTTAAAGAAACATAAAAGGTACAACCATGTGGACTTATGTAACAGGCTTTACTATCTGCAGCTGCTCAGATAATCCATGTGAAAACAGCAGTAACAGCTTCTGTACACAATAAAAGAGTTAAAAATTACCTTTCTGTGACAGGTCTGTGCTGTTGCCAAACATGTCTCGTGACGCGTTGCTTGGAGCCGTCTCCCGAGCGTTGATGATTTCAACTTTACCTGTGAAACAAACAACAGAACAAACAACATTCATTTACTTCATTAAAGAGAGAGAGAACATGATTTCTACACTACAAAACGTATCAAAGTGCCTATTTCACTAAAACACAAGGTTCAAGATTTCTTCTATGAGTTTGATCCCAATTTAAAGTTTATCTTTCTGATTATAATAAAAGCAGTCTGTTCTCACAGATATGAGTCTATATCACACAATTGTAAACAGCGTGTTCTGCTATTTCTGTTTTAGTGTCCTTTCCGCGCGTTGCCGTTCTAGTTCTTTTTTATGGGAATGTGAAGATATGTTATTAGTCATGAATATTAACAATCCAAATCCATAACTAACTCCGAGCACAGACCTAAACCATTTTTGTCTTCAGACCTAAACTTAGCTGTTAAGCCCAAATAAAACCTCCTGTTTGTCCTTAACCAAAATGTTTATTAACACGGGCGATGCACGCACCCCGCCTCCAGAAAGAGCTCATAGACACAAACAGTGTAAACAAGTCGAAAAAGCTCTGTTGTCAGCTAACTACAAGAGTTTATCACTGTGTGAAAACAAAAGTTATGCTGCTAAGTCAACATTTGTGAATGAAATTCGACCCTACGATAAATGTTACATTCAGGTGAAAAACGACAAGAAAAACACTGTCTCAAGCTTCAGGAGCTAGACGTCTGTCAACCGGTTCAGACCTGATTGAAACAGCTGCTCTTGTCCTGTTTTTATTTTTTATTTGAAGTTCCCCGGCTAAACAAACGGAGAGCGTCTCTTTCTGCATAATGCATGCACAGTAGAACAGAAAGTGACTTTGCAAAATTGGGTAACGCTTTATATTATCTACATCTGATTAGCTTAATACATTCTTAATAAGCATGAATAATGGATTAATTCTAATGAACAATGAGAGTTAATGAACAAAATAGGCTATTAAGGCTTAGTAACGACTTAATTACTACAAGCCCTACCCCTCAACCCAAAATCTAATCTTAGATTCTTTATGAGCAGTTACTAAGCCTCAAAAACATTCCATTCATTAATTGATGATTTGTTCATTAATTCTTACTCTTTAAACATGCTTTAGTAAGGCTAAATAAGGTATAATTACTATAAAGTGATACCCAAATAGTTAATGCTAAAAATCTGCGTCTTTCTTTGAGCAGGCTTGCATGCTTACAGAATGAATAGGCTTGTCTCTGCGGTGGCTAGTTCAAAACTTCCATTCCATTCATTTCCTCTGGGGACTTATCTGAGACTCACTACAATGAATGTCCCGACACACTAACAGTGATTATCGAGCTGAACTTCACTTTCTGCTTTAGAGGTGGACGATTTTTAGATATGATCGTTAATGTTGTTTTGAAGATGTGTAAAAATTGGTTATCGAGTATATCTTTTAAGAAACAGCCTTCAAATAGAGCAAGAGTGTATCTATAACATCCCTAACTATCACCAATAACAGTTAACTTTTCACCTTTAGAAAGTTCCACAGTGCACCTTTAAGACTTGTTCTGCATTCAGCCGTATAATTCAACTGTATATATTTTACACACAGTTGCCCGTGACAACAGTAAATACGTGTCATACTCTCCACAAAAAGAGGTACAGAATGTGTAAAATGATACCAGTCTTTGCGTCGTAGATGGTGAGAAAAAGCCCTCCTCCGATCCCGGCGCTGTGAGCGTTCATGAGGCCGACACACAGCAGAGCGGCGATCGTCCCGTCCACCGCTGAGCCGCCTTTCTTCAGAATGTCCCTAAACATCACAGAACAGGACGTCTCATACACTCCCATTTACGAACAGTATTTTATTGTCAGTAAATCTGAACTCGAGATGTGCAGATATGTGCTTATAAATGATATATTTTCCTGTTTAACTTAAATGAACCTAAATCTTTGTGTTGATGTAACTTCACTGTGAGATTTTCAAGTTGGATTTTTGATTGAGAGAGAGAGAGAGAGAGAGAGAGAGAGAGAGAGAGAGAGAGAGAGAGAGAGAGAGAGAGAGAAGAAAGAGAGAAGAGACAGAGAGAAAGGGGAGAGAGAAAAGAGAGATAGAAACAAGAGAAAGAGACAAACAAGAGGGAGATGATAAAAAGGAGAGGAAAGAGAGAAGAGAGAGAGAAATGAGAGAGACAGAGAGAAAGAGAGAGAACAAGAGAGAGAGGAGAGTGAGAAAAAAAACAAGAGAGAGAAATAGAGAAAAGAGAGAAAGGGGGAGAGAGAGAGAGAGAGAGAGAGAGAGGGAGAGAGAAGAACAGAGAGAGGGAGAGCGAGGGAGAAGAAGAAAGAGGGACAGATTCACAGAAGGAGACAGAGAGAAGAGGACAATAAGAGAAAGAAAGAGAGAAGCGAAAAGAGAGAAAAGAGGGAGAAGAAAGAGAGGTAATAGGTAATGTTTATTAAGGACAATGTACAATTACATTAGCCCAATGGCAGAGATGCTTGTACCAGATTGTAGCTTACAGCTAATTTTCATAGTCCTGGGAGGGGAGGCACATTGGACATGTTTTTAGTTGTAGGAGGAAACCGGAGTACTCGGAGGAAACCTACGCAGACACGGGGAGAACATGCAAACTCCACATAGAAAGGCCCCGGGAGTTGAACCCAGGACCTTCTTGCTTGAGGCCAGAGCGCTAAGCGCTGCGCCACCGTGTCACCGTGAGAGAGGGAGGAGATAGAAAAGAGAGAAACAAGAGAGAGCTAGACAGATAAAGGAAGAGAAGAGAAGGAGAGAAAAGAGAGAGAGGGAGAGAGACTGACAGCGACAGACACTCAGAGAAAGACAGAAAGAAAGCAGAAAGAGAGAAGAGAAATTAGATCAAAGAGGGAGGAGAAAGAGAGAGAAAGAGAGAGAGAGAGAGAGGAGAGAAAGAGAGAAACAAGAGAGAAAGAGAGAGGGAGACAAAGAAGAGTGAGAGAAGAGAAATGGAGAGAGAAGAACGGAGATGAGAGGAGTAGTTTGAGAAAGAAACCACAGTAAACGAGGAGAACATGCAAACTCCACCCAGAAACTCTTTATTGGGAAGTCAGAGCTCTAACCACTCTGCTACTTTCACCTCAACTTCACATCCGACGACGAAAAGAATCTCTGACCTGCCGATCTCGGAGCACGTCCCTGCGTCTGCTGCCACGGCGGCCTTGAAGAAACTCGTGTCTCCCGTCACTTTTCTTTTACCAACGCTGAAGAAAACCCCCAGGAAGGTCGCAATCACGGCAACCAGCAGCAGCAGCAGGGCCACGACGATCACCTTCTTGGCCATGTCTACACGTCTGGAGGCTCTAGGGCAGTGCAAAGACACATATATGTTTTTAAACTTACACACTGCAAAGTATTGGGGAAAATACTACAGTGACGTGTTTAAAGTTAGACCACATTTTCAGTCAAACATAGTGGGCTTGATGGCTTAATAATAAGTTATATTTTCAGTCATTTCAGTCACAAAACACAGAAAGAACCCAGCTAATAAACTCTTTAACCCTGAGGTGTGACGGTGTTAGTGTGGACTTTGCTTTTCATGCAAATAAGGATTAAATATCACGCAAATTATTAACAGCAGACTTTCCATTTCACCACAGCAGTCTTTGCATGCGTGTTTCCTCTTCTTTTTGCAATCTGACTGTACAGTGTTTTCATGTTGCGTCTCTTGTGTTTTAGTCGCTGGTCCTGGATCAGAATTTGCAGGATTTAGAAAAACAAGCAAATGTTTTAATTAGAGTCTGTGTTCGGTTTCTGTTGTGTGGGAAAGTCGTGGTGGGAAATACTATATGAAGACAATTGCAAGCTAAACTTTTTACCCTTTTTAAGATGTTTTCTGGCATATTAAGTGTATTTTTAGCAGAAAACAAATTTAAGTCGAGGCACAACGTTAAAAAAGTAAATACAAAGTTCAAGAAGGATACTAAGGCAGCCCAGATGGCGCTAGCTTCACGTTAGCATTTAACTCGTATGCTACCGTTAGCATTGCTAGAAATGTTTACATTTTTACAGTTTGATCACTTTATTCATCTCCATGTCTTTGTGTCTATATTTGACACCTCAAGTTCACATTTGAGGTTGTAATTGTTGAGCAGTGAGTGATAAAACTGTTGTTCTAATTCACTTTCAGTGTTAACTTCCCCAAAAGACGTCCATTTGTGGGACCTCTATTTGACAAATGATTACTTTTGTACTTTTGTAACACTTTCACTTTGTTAAATAATTGTTGTAAATTGTAAATGTTTAGTAAAATCTTGGTGGGTTGGCTGATTTTCACACTGTAAATACAATTTAGGTTTTAAATCTGACAATTTCTTCTCATAAATTCTTCAACACTTATCGACATGTATTCACTTTGCTTGCAATTATGGTCAATAAACTTCCTTTTACAAACAACAAAGTGAAACTGGAGAGGACCACCTAAGCTTCTGATTTGAACTCAAATTCTTGATTTCCTATTGCGGGATTTTGAATCGTCTCTTTCGGCCCTACTGTGCATGCGTTATGCAGAAAGACACACTTTCTGTTTGTTTACATGGGGAAACTTCTTTGAATAAAACCTCGAAACAGGACGAGAGCAGCTGTTTCAATCAGGTATGAACCGGTATGACAGATGTTTGTCTCCTGAAGCTTGAGTCAGTGTTTTTTTTTTTTTTCTTGTCATTTTTTCACTCATCTGAATGTAACTTTTAAGGGTCGAAGGGTCAAATTTCATTCATAAATGTTGATTTAGCAGCATAACTTTTGTTTTCGCACAATGATAAACTTGTAGGTCGCTGACAACTGAGCTTTTTTGACTTGTTTCCACTGTTTGTGTATATGTGCGCAGGGTCTTTCTGGTGATACACAAAAAATCCCTCTATAGAGTTTTGCAAAAAAAGTTCTTCCAAATTAGTACCTTTTTTACTTGGAAAACTGCCCCAACTTTGACTGAAGTGACAATTGTTTTGATACATAAACCTGGCAACTACCTTTTGAAATGTAATTCATACTGGCCTAACTCGCTCCTTAACTCAGATTTTAAAATTGTAGCCAAGACCCTGGACTCAGTAATCACAAATATTTTTTCATCTG
Organism: Mugilogobius chulae; assembly: GCA_038363315.1. Lineage (NCBI taxonomy): Eukaryota > Metazoa > Chordata > Actinopteri > Gobiiformes > Gobiidae > Mugilogobius > Mugilogobius chulae. The sequence goes on from CM076409.1 coordinate 6,260,183, forward strand.
ACCAAACTGGCTTTATTCCAGGCCGCAAATCTTTCACTAATATTTATATATACTGTATATTCAAGTTCTCCATGTTATTCACTCAGACGCCTCCTCTGCTTTTCCAAAGATTATATTTTCTCTGGACGCAGAGAATGAGAATGAGATTTTTTGTTTTGTAGTACTATAGTAGAAGTCTTCAAAGTAGACTTTCGGATGAGAGTCGAAACGTCTTTATCTTCGGAAACACTGTCCAGATGACAACTTTGAAGACTTCTACTATGGATCACTCCTGGATGAATGAGGGACTACACCGTCTTTTTGTAGTACTAGAGAAATTTGGTTTTGGTGAGGGCTTTATTTCTTGGGTCCATCTGTTACATTCTAATCCTAAAGCTTTTGTTGTTACTAACAATATGATGCATTCCCCTGGTCAAGAGGAACGCGACAGGGGTGCCCTTTAAGCCCCCTTCTCTTTGCACCGGTAATAAAGCCTTTCTCTTCCACACTAAAGAGTCGATCAAATTTTAAAGGAATTTTCGGATGATCAGTCGAACACAAGGTTTCTCTCTATGCTAATGATTTATTATTAATTTTTTCAGACCCCCTTTCTAACCTCAATAAGATTATGAACTCAAATTCTTTATTATTCCATTCAGTCAGTACTCAGTTCTCTTGTTTTTTCTGCATTTATACTTTTTAGTGAAAAACACAAAGTTGACTAATTTAAAAAGTTAGTTACTCCAACTTTAAATTTTATCAGTCACTTAATTTTTTACTGAAAGCTGTTCAACCTGTCATAAGCACTTTGAATTCCCAGGAAGCTGTGTCAGTTTTGACTTTTTGTAACGTGTCACATTCTGTTCTTGCATTACTTCCTGTAATTTTCAACATGTATTTGTAAAACTATCATCAATATTTACCACAAAGACTATCACACCAAGCTAAGTAAAATTATGCTTTAAATAATATTGCATTATCAAGGCATTTCTTCTGAAAGTACAGTTTGTGCAGTGGTTTATGTTGGTTTTTACATTATGTTTTGATAAAGCAGCTGTTTTGTGATAAGAGGTTATTTTCGTGTTTTATTTGGTTTGATTACAGTTATCAAAATGCGATTATAGTTTTATGACCATTCTAAATCCTGGCAGTCGTATAAGACAGCGCTATACACTGAAAAAAATATAACCTTGTATCATATACAAAGCCAACAAATGCTTGACAACAGAACAAGTAAGTTTGTTCATACTGTATTTCAAACACACTGGCATTTTTTCTTCTAATGTGAAGCTACAAACTGTGGTAATAGCTACATGTTAATAATACAGAGCCATGAAAAGACCTGAGTTAGGTGAGTTTGGTGAATGCCGAAGACAACTTTCTCATCTCATGTGAGTGCAGGTATTTTAATATATTTTGCCGGTTTCATAAGTGTATATAAGTGCAGTTGTGTAGCAGCCACGTGTTTGTAATGTCCAAATAACAGCGTGAGTTTGGTAAATATGTCGTTTGGCTCGTGTCTACACAAAGATAACGTTACTTGCCCTGTGTTGTTGTTGTGGTGGTGGTGGTGGACACATCTGACACACACGTGTCTTTGTGTTGATGCTTTTAAGCCGCTTGGATTAAAAAAGTCTTTCGCTAACGCTGATTACTGGCTGTATTTCTCCATTTGTAGAATAAATAAGATGATAACTCATTTCCTGTAAGTGTTTGTCTGGTGATGCAGTTATGTAGCCCCTCCAGTCAAAGTTGTCACCAGCCGCCACTGTTTATCTTACAGCAGTAAAGTTCTGACATTTGAAGAAACTGACAAAATAAGTTGAAAATTACAGTAAGTAGCCTATTTTAAGTTTTAAAGCAGAATTCCTCCACATGTTGTTAAAAAGCGCCAGGCTTTTTATACACAAGTTTCCTGGAGTTTAAGCAATAATTTAACATCACAATGAATTTGTTTGTTTATAACTCTAGTGTCATGTATGTGGCTTTTGGTTGTTAATACTGTACAGTTGTCAAATTTCCCCTATTGTATCATATTTGCTCGACAAAAGACAATTCAACACAGTGTCATAAGAAAGTGTACAAATACCATGGCACATTAATAGCATAAGATGAGCATTCACTCACTTTTTTGCATTTGTTACGCTGGTTATATTGGGAGATTAAAAAAAATAGGCGCAATATTGCATGGCAGGGACGTAGCTCCAAATTCTGGGCCCCAGGTACAAACTTTGTTATTGGCCCCCTAATACATAATAATTTGTTTTAATAATTAAGTCAGCTCATGCTATTTTTCTAATCATTAGAGCTTTAATTTGTTTACGTATAGCCTATTGATTTAATTTGTACATTCCACGCATAATCAGTGTTGTTATTTGGGTTTTTGCGAGCTTCAGCAGATCAAATTAAATGTTTTATAAGGCTAACTTTAAAGATTTCTATCGCCATAACTGACTACAAAATAAGATATTTATGTGTTGTGTATTTTTTGTGTGGGTCAAAGTTATTGGTTGGAACCACCACATTCACTTGCATAATGACAAGAACAAATGTTTTGTTTTTTAGCTAACTTGTACTAAGCTAACTTGTCCAAAAATATACTCCAAAAATCCTTGTGATATTTCTGAAAAAGCTGTGATGTATGTTTTGACAATATTCATGTGAATATGCACATTTATTAAACTGATAATTTTATGTTAAACCTTGGCTATTTGATCATTGAAATCTGCAAACTCTTGCTTATAATATTATAATTTCTAGCTGCTACATTTGTTAATAATTCAGCTAATTAATATTTCTCTTTATTCAGACATTTTATGTTTGAATGTAGGTATGTATGTAAATACAATTATGTATTTATTCTATTTATTGGCAGGAAGCCTGATGAACTGTCTGACTGTTTGTGTATGTGATGGTGGACCAAAGACAAATTTCCACATTGGTGGACAATAAATTTAAAGTTAAAGTTATTTTCATTGTCACAAGTCCATTTGCTACAATTTGTAGGAATAAAACTAAATAATTACATTTAGAAGAACCAACAAAATGCCCTGGACCCTGTGGAAACTAGCACCATTTACCCCCCCAGTCCGACGCACGTGTTTCTTAGCGTAATATACACATGAGTTTTAGTTGAAGCCACGTGAAGACATTTTCTTTAGGTTTGACAAAGTAAGTTTAGTTAGCTTCAAGTAAATTTAGGTGTGTGGCTTAAGGGTAGGTTAAAATTAGGATTTAGTTAGGCCTATTATTCATAAATTCTAACACATCTTTACAACCAAAAATGAACTGGGGCTGCAACAGGTGTCATATTTACGCAAAAAAGACATGAAATCGTGCTAATCATACGCTATTAAACGCCAAACTAGACAATGGAAAATACGCAATGTTTTGAGTGCAATCTAAAATATAATCTGTGTCATTTGTGACTAAACTGTCTTCGAATGTTGTCGCGTTTTTGTCTGTGGAGGGAACATGTTTCTTTTGTCACTTTCTTCCTAATTTGCAACATTACCGCTGTGAAACTACAATAAACATTCACCACGAGAACTATCACTCCAAACTAAGTCAGAATTAGACAACGTACAACACACAAGTCATGTCTTACCTTGACAGTTGCAGAGCTGGTGTGAGCCGCTGCTTCTATCTGACAGAACAGACTGTGCACCTGGATGCAGAAGTGTCATTAAAGTCAGTGAACATTAACCACAATTAGCACAGCGTTTCAGACACACGGACACTACGAAAGAACTCCCAAACAGCAGACAGTCGGTTTGTTTAGGAGGCAATCCCGGTATCAATTTGGTGACCCTCAAACAGGTCCAGGGGTTTCTCTGACCTCCAAAGTGAAAGGGCTTTTTATCGCGATCAGGGTTAAACTTGTCCATGACCAAAGACTGACCTGACGTAACCTCGGTTGTTGTAAATAGTTGACATATGGCAGTGCGCTTGATTCAATGATAAGTCACTGCTATAAGTTGATATTTAACTGGTGTTTGGTGTCGCAACTGTAGCTGTGTAACTGTAACTGTGACGCGTCTGAGGCAAAAGACAAAGGGGTTTTAAAAGACGAATCAGCAGGGACGGCTGGTATCAATGGGCTAGGTGGGCTAAGCCCTCCCTGTCATTTCAGGAAAGAAAATGTGGTTATAACTAAAATAATTATTAATAAAAATATAATTCTTAAACGTATTACTATGAGTTGTTGTGTTGCTATCATAGTTTCATAATTGAATTATGTTAGTTCTGCTGAAAACATCCTAAAAAAAGGCAAGCAGGGCTAATTTTCGTTAGTCCGCAGCAGCTCAGTCCAAACTGCTGGAGTCTATGGAGATGATTGACAGGTGCTTGTCCCGCCCCTGTTTTCTGTTGCACGTTTGTAAAGTTCAGAAGGAGGGCTAATTCTAATTAGTCCGAAACAAATCATTGGCTCCTAAAAGAGTTAGTTTGACCAATCACAAGCAGCAGTGGGCGGGTCTAAGATTCTCATTGGTTCAGACTCGTCATGTGCTTTGTACAGCAGGTTCCCAGAGCATGGACGCGGAGAATACAACAGACAAGCCGGTTTTAGGACTATATTTTCTTTTTTTGGCGAGTTTTTGTGATGGAAGTAAATACTAACAACAGCAGAAGACAAGCCATGTGAGTTTGGAGTTTACAGAGCCATGAAAAGACCTGAGTTAGGCGAGTTTGGTGAATGCCGATGACAACTTTCTCTTCTCATGTGAGTGCAGCTATTTTTATATATTTTTCCGGTTTCATAAGTGTATATAAGTGCAGTTGTATGGCATCCACATATTTGTAATGTCTAAATAACAGTGTGAGTTTGGTAAATATGTCGTTTGGCTCGTGTCTGTGCACAAAGGCACTTGCCCTGTGTTGTTGTTGCTGTTGTGGACACATCTGACGCACACGTGTCTTTGTGTTGATGCTTTTGAGCTGCTTGGAGGAAAAAAGTCTTTCTCAAACGCTGATTACTGGCTGTATTTCTTCATTTGTAGAAGATGTAAGATGATAGTGTTTGTTTGGTGAGTTGGTGCTGCGGTTATGTAGCCCCTCCGGTCAAAGTTGTCACCAGCCGCCACTGCGAATCAGTATGTCTAATTCTTGTCATTTAAAATATTAGAACATGTGCTGAAATCATCTGTCGCTGCAACAGTAAAAAGAACATGTTAAATATCATAAATGATCTCATATGTCCAGTTTTTATGAAGCCGTTTCACCCAGGGACGGCTCTGGGCATAGGCAAAGTAAGCAGTTGTCTAGGGTGCCATCTGGTGGAGAGGGCACCAAATTGCAGCCCTAAAAAAATCAAAATAAAGTTAGCTCATAATAAGCTATTTGCTAGTTTTTATTTTGCATAGGACACGTATTGATTGAGTTACAACCACAAATAGTTAATGAACGTATACATCTGTATTTTAATCCCACAAATTACGGCGAAAATATAAACCTCATAAAACTTGACCCCACAAAAGCTGGAGGCCCAAACGTTAAAGTCTTGGCGAGGAGGACACTACTTATGTAATACAAAATTAAGTATAAGTTAACAATTAGTAAAAATGACTGCAGATTACATGTGACTCAAATTCAGAATTGACTTTCATTAGGACATGACAGACCCCAGAGCTAGTTCGAGCAAAAGTGACCTTTGACCTCAGAGCCTAATTCTCTTCCTAACCCCAATCTTTTTAAGTAACTATTTTAAGATATAAGTTGTGCTAGCATAGTCACCAACGGAAAGCAAAAAAAGATTTCCTCCAACTCATCACTTTAAATTGGTGGCTAAACTTGCAAAAGTGTATGTTTAAAAATGTTTACTTAGCAAATTGGGTGAGGTTAGGGTTAGGCTTAAATTTAGGTTAAATTTGGTCATTTTCAACACAGTCTCACTAGAAGGCGTACATTTACCACGACACAAAAACAGCGTATTCTGAGCACGAGTTCACAGCTGTTTTTAGTATTTATGTTACGCCGTACATTTACAGCACGATATGAAAAAGCGTAAAAGTTACATGAGATTTCACAGCGTTAAAATAGGACGAGTTTTGGGACGTTTTCTTCAAGTGAAACGGGTAAGTTTAGGCATCAAGTTACTAAAATGGGTAAAATTAGATCTGGGGCTTGGGGTAGATTAAGATTAGAATCAAGATTTCATTAATATTCATAAATAAGAACACGTCTTAACAACCACCATTGAAATGAATGGGGACTGTGACGCGTACTATAATTACACAAAACAGCTGTGAACTCGTGCTAATCATACCTGATTTACATATTGTGTAATGTCGTGGTAAATGTACGCTTTCTTGTGAGATCGGGCTCTAATTTTATGGATTTGGGAAAGACATGAAAACTGGGTCACGATGGTTAGTAAAATAAAAAACCCAGAGATGGTCCTGAAGTCTAAATAATTCATGAGCTTATGATTCCCCAATTTGAGTCAAATGTTTATGTGCCATTGTCTAGAAGTTTATGCAGAGACATCAATGTTGGTATCTGACTACGGCAACACGTATGAGGAGAACTGTATTTAGAATCTGATTACACAAACTCGACTTAAACTTTGACTTGACGACTTTTTTCTCTTGACGATGCATTAATCTCTTCTCTTTTGGATTTTGTTGCACTAGAACCAATAAAAAGTTTAGTAAAGCCCCCCAAAATAAATAGATCTTGCCCAGCATGCTAATGCTGCATAAATGCTTCAAACAAGTCTGGATGGTTTATGGTTTCAATAACAGTGCAGAAGATTAACAGTGTTTTCTGAGGCTCAGAGGAGAAAGAATAGTATCTCAAAGACAAAACCACGGCTGTGTTTTTGATGAGGAATCAATGTTAGAACAGCTTTAAAGACTCAAGTCAATACTGCATATTGCCGAGTTCCCGGTAAGCACATAAACAGTTTTGTGCGTCACTTCTTACCCTGATGACGAATGCTTTTAGCTGCAGGAGGAAGACCACATCTGCCAAGAACAGAGCAGCGAGGCGACTCCAGAGCGACAAGTGTGGGAGCTGTGGGCACATTTAGGTGAGCGACAATGTGGAAAGACAAACTAACATGAAACAGAGCGTAATAATGCATTTAAAGGGCCTATGTTAAGCAACTTTTCTATTTTTTCAATGTTGTTTCCTTAGTTAATTAGCTGGACAATATATAAAATTTCAGATACTATTGTGAATTTTCTTCTCAAGAGGTTGGACCATTGTTACCTCTAATATTAGGAACCTGGCCCTCTCCCTCTCCTGGATTAGCCTGTCCTGGTCCTGCAAGACGAGTCGTTTCCCTCTGCTAATGGACTCTGGCTCTATAGACTTAAACTCTATATTTGCAATTAGAATTGAGTAAGTCTTAGTTACATCTATGAACCTGTCTGTCCATGAGAATGGGTCTCTCCTTCACTGTGGTTTTTCTTTTTCCTGTCGCAGAAAGGAGGGTTTAAGGACAGAAGGAGTGTCTAAGGACAGAAGGGGGGTCTAAGGACAGAAAGAGGGTCTATGGACAGAAAGAGGGTCTAAGGACAGAAGGAGGGTCTAAGGACAGAAGGAGGGTCTAAGGACAGAAGGAGTGACTAAGGACAGAAGGAGGGTCTAAGGACAGAGGGAGGATCTAAAGACAGAAGGTCTAAGGACAGAAGGAGGGTCTAAGGACAGAAGGAGTGACTAAGGACAGAAGGTCTAAGGACAGAAGGTCTAAGGACAGAAGGAGGGTCTAAGGACAGAAGGAGGATCTAAAGACAGAAGGAGGGTCTAAGGACAGAAGGAGTGACTAAGGACAGAAGGTCTAAGGACAGAAGGAGTGTCTAAGGACAGAAGGAGGGTCTAAGGACAGAAGGAGGGTCTAAGGACAGAAAGAGGGTCTATGGACAGAAGGAGGGTCTATGGACAGAAAGAGGGTCTAAGGACATAAGGAGGCTCTAAGGACAGAAGGAGGGTCTAAGGACAGAAGGACAGTCTAAGGACATAAGGAGGGTCTAAGGACATAACGAGGGTTAAGGACAGAAACCAATCACTGTCAATCTATTAGTTAGTACAGAGTGAGTTGCAGCAGAAACAAGCTTCCTACAATTTCATAATAACGACTTTTAGACATGAAATTATGCTAAAAACAGCTCAGTCTTTGAAGATATACCACAAAACTTTCACGCCTTTATACCTCAATATGTTACGAAAAGCCAAAACATAAAATGACCACAAACTTTGGTTGAAGCCACATGGCGACATTTACTTTGGGTTTAACGAGTAAATCTTAATCTACCCATTTTAGTAACTTAAAGTGTAAACTTACTCCAAGAAAATGTCACCACATCACTTCAACCAAAATATTTTATTGGCTTTATTGACGTAAAAAAAAAAGGCTTATAATTTGCGTTTTTGACATTTCGCTGTACATCTTGTTTTTTTTCAAAGACTGTGTTGCCTAAAAAACCATAATCATAAATTCGATACTTTTTGTAAATCAAACCTGAAAAACTCATTTAAAGTGCAGTCTAAAATTCATTAGAGAAAAAGTTGATAAAAAAGCAGACTTGGCAACTCTAAGGCTAAGAAAAGTAGGTGGGAAAAATAGTCTGTATTTGAACAAACAAATGCATCAAATAGAGAAATGGAATACGACGATTTTATCAAAAGACAGATTGACTAAAAATGTTATCACAATATTGCCCAGACCTTTAACTTAAATAGTGTTTAGTACTTACAGGTCTTACCCATGCTGGAGCGCACACTTGAAGCTTTGCCTATCCAGAGAAGCAGAGACAAAGACACTGTTTGTAAAATTGTTTGATAGATGTTAAAAGGTGCACAGGTAATCCCTTTTGAATCCCTTTCTGTTTGAAAATGTGAGTTGAACAGTAAAGCATCCAGCCCAGTGTCCGCTCAAAATCCAGAGTTTCCCATGCCAAGTGTCCTTTTATTAATGTGAAGCCTGTCTTGGATCTGACATCACAACAGCTGCGAAAACAGACTGTGTTTGTGTTTTTATCTGCTGAGGCCCATTAGCTGCACTGTCTGTATCTATATGTGCGTCTCTATATGAGGCTGTTTTAGGAGAAACTCACTCCAGCGCAGAGATATTATATAATCATACTAACAACGGACTTTTTAGCAAATGACTCATCATTAGTTTAAAAAGTTGTAGGATTGATTCCTGCATGTTATAGTAATCTCGTATTGTAAAGAGCTCAGAAAATCCCTGTTTTCACCTACCACCTCTCCCCACCCACAAGTCTGTGTTTACTTGTAATTACTCTAAAAAGTTACAGTTAAATCAGGACTTACCAGTTTTATCAAGACTATAGAGTTCTACGTTTTGAATAGAAAATCAATGGACCTGTCTATATTTCGGCGTTTTTGTGCTAAAAGTGGCTTCAGGTCTTAGTGTAATTCTACACTACACACTTCTAAACTGCTCAGTGCTGTGATCAAACACAAATGTTACTTGCAAACAGTTACTGTATGAACCTGCAGCTTCAGTCTGAAGGAATGTCACTGAAGCTGAGAGTGTGTCAGGGTAAAGCATAATGTGCGTGGTGATTTTAGCAAAGAATGTGCTTTGGGGTGATTTCACACAGTTTTTGTTTTTTGAGTGTTTTTTGAAAATGCAGTATCATTTAAATGGTGCTGTATGAAAATGTTAGACCAATATTTAATAAGCGGTGCTAAAGCTAACTGCAGCGATATTGACAAGGTCACAGGTGTCCAACCTGTTTCTCTCTGTGAGGCTTAAAAACACGGAGCACGACTCTTCTCAGGATTTGCTCAGCTCGGCCTGTGATTGGCTGAGGAGCGCACGAGCGCAGAGTAGAGCTGAGGATGGCACAAAGCTCGTGCATTGCCTGAAAGGAGACACGGAGGGCACATCCGCGGCGCGCGCAGCACGTAACCAACTGTTGTGTTGTAGTTGACACTTGTCCGCTGTTTGTAACTTTACATCTGCACTGTCCTGCGGCTTCTGAGTCTGGGCTCTTCCCGGTCAGTGTCTGGACTCACGGACTCGTCCCGCTGAAGTTCCACAGGCGGACACTGGGATGTTTGGCTCGTGCGTAACAGTGCACCTGTTTCACGCAGCTCTCTCCCGTCCGCACGCGCCGGAGGAGTGATGGGGTCCAAGTTAACGAGACAGAGAAGTCTGGACTTCGAGTCCAAATTGTCCCGGAGGAGACGCCAGCGGAATGACTCGTCCGCGGACACCGAGAGGAGCGCCCCCAGGAGCGGGGGGGACTTCTTGTTTACCTCGCTGATGCTGAAGTCAGACAAGCTTCCAGGGATGCTGCGCAGGAGCCAGCGCAGCCCGTACGTGCGCAGGGTGGCGTGGATCCGTGACATCCAGCGGCTTCTGCGGGAACACAAGCTGGAGCAAGCCGCGGAAGTGCTGCGACTGCTCAGGAAGGTGAGACCACACTTAACTCTTCCACAGTCTCTCAAACTTCAACATGTGCGCTGTTCTGTTTGTGTTTCCTGTTTTATCTATCGAATAGTGACACAAACAGGCTGGTTATTTTACATTTAGATGAGCAGCAGACTAGAGCTTATTGAAATCAGGTCAGATATTGTGAATCTTGAGATGCAACATTTGAAAGGCAAGGCAAATGTATTTGTATAGCACAATTCATACACAAAGCAATTCAAAGAGCTTTACAAAGCAGGAAAAGATGCATCAAAACTACAACACAAAATATAAACAATCATCATAAAATGTACTTTTGCAACCTACAACTTTTGTCCAACTGATAAATATTCACCAAACTAGACCAAACTAAGTGATCGTCTGTTATGTGGGCTTTCATCTACTAGTGTTTTTAGCGCTTATAATGCTACAATAAAACAACAGTTTGCTTCAATACAATGAAATACATTCTGCCTCGTATAAATTACAACACTTAAAGCTGACAGTGTGACATCTCTAGACCCTGCCCTCCGTTCTCTTAATGAGCTGAAGATTTTGGTTGTTCTGCTGGTGTCTGGAAGAGTCTGAGCTCATGGTCTGAATATTAACACACGTTAGTCTGTGGGTGTTTGTTTGTGATGGAGGGAAAAACAGCCTCCTTTGTGCTCCACCAGAAGCAGCCAAGGGAGGGTCAGTCTGGGGGGGTAAAAGGTGTTTCCCCGGGGCCCAGGGCAGGAAAGGGCCCCCAAATAGAGGTGCGCGATTTACCAAATTTTGAATATTATATTATATTATTTTAATGTTGTTTTGAAGAAAAATAAAAATGTACTTAGCCAGTAAATTGTTGAGTAAAAAGGGGGTTCAAAAAGAGCTGTTTAAAAAGACAAGTTAAAAAAACGTATTGTAAACGTTCAAATGAAAAGTCGAATAATGTATTATTTTACAGACATAAGAAGGATTTTAATACTTTCAAATCTTTTATCCTTTTTTTTAGCATGTATATATCATTACCTGCATTTTTTCTGAGAATAATTATTCACCATGAGTATTTGGTCGTATCATTGTGAAGTTGTGAAAAGGAAGGGTGTCTTTTTTGTCGACCAGTCGATTACCAGAACATGTCCAAAGTTTTTTACAAGTATTTGATAATTAACCTTCAACGAATATGTTCAAAGACATGTTTGGCAATAGTTTCTGTTGGACTGACATATTATCATCTGAATATCATTATATCATAAGATTTGCTAAAAAATAAAATAAAATAGCGAGATATTAATTTTTGTAAAATGCTTTTTTAGACAAAAGCTTTGTCTTTTTGCTTGTGGGATAAATTGTTTTTTCTAAATATGATTTGTGATCACAGAACTCCATCTATAAAATGAGCCCGATCTCACAACAAAGCGTACATTTTCCACGACATTACACAATATGTAAATTAGGTATGATTAGCACGAGTTCACAGCTGTTTGCGTAATTATAGTACGCGTCACAGTCCCCATTCATTTCAATGGTGGTTGTTAAGACATGTTCTTATTTATGAATATTCATGAAATCCTGATTCTAATCTTAACCTGCCCAAGCCCCAGACCTAAACTTACCCATTTTAATAACTTTATGCCTGAATTTACCCGTTTCACTTGAAGAAAACATCCCACGTGGCTTCAATTAAAACTCGTGTTTTTTTAACGCTGTGAAATCTTGTGTCATTTTGACAGTTTTTCATATTGTGCTAAATGCAAGGTGTAAAATAAGTACTAAAAATAGCTGTGAAGTCGTAGTCCAAATATGCTGTTTTTGTGTCGTGGTAAAAGTACTCCATCTAGTGAGACTGTGTTGATAAAATGTAGCAAATGGACTTTGGACAAAGAAAATTGCTAAGTAAAGACAAATATTAATATTAACAATAACAGCTGGAGATTACAATGTTTAAGCAAGAGTTAAAGTGTGTACAAAGTTTTTGAGTCGGAACAAGCCAGAATAAGATCCGGAACTCTCCTGGGACATTCCGGCAACAGTTTTGGCGGCTCCGGTAATGCATTCTAATAAGCTTTTTGTCTTTTTTCTATGAAACGCGGCTGTGCTCACCCGTCTCTCATTAACAGAAACCGTAAACAGGCTTATATGTGGGTCAGACGGAATCACAAACTGTGATTGGTTGAAAGTGAAACTGACAGGAAATTTGACCAATCAGAAGTAGCAGAGGTGGGTTTTAGACTTTTCATTGGTTCCAGGCGAGACGCTCTTCTGTTTATTCTTCCAAAACAGGAAATATGCGTCTGAGTAGATTTAGTGGACATGTTTTGTTATTTGCGACTCGTTTTGATGGATTAAAAGCAGCGGGAGTGTCACGTGTGTTTGGAGTGTACGGATCGACAAAGAAGTTAGAACCAGCGCGGGTACACCGGTCTGCTTTTTCTCTTAAGTGTTTTAATGTGTATTTTAACATTTCTAAGCCTCTATGTTCCGGCAACGTTTGATTTACAAATCAAGCACTGGTTCAAAGCACAATACACTTTGTTCTCGTCTTTAAGAGAATGAATGCAAAAGTTTCAACCCAGTTTGTTATAGTTGGTTATAGTGTTAAAAATCTTTCAAGTTAGCATTAAAAACATTCAGTCCGATCTGCTAAAGCAAAAAAAAAAAAAAAAAAAAAAAGCATTACTGTGTGAATGTTGAAATTAAATAAATGTATATGAATAGTCTAGAAGGAAATAAAACCTAAATAAATAGAAAAATAATATCTGAGAGTAGATTAAATAATTAAAACACAGATCATGTATTAGGGGCCCGTCCACACAGTTTGTACCTGGGGCTCAGAGTTTGCTGCTACGGCCCTGGTTCTAGAGCTGTGTGATATACAGCAGTTTAGATAATAACGTAAATGCTGTTTTCAAGATATAGAAATATAGATAAGTAATTTCGAGTGTAAAGGAATAAATATTTTAATGCCCTGAATGAAAATGCAGTAAGGTCTTCAATATGACATGAATGCAATTAAATTAAACTTTCTGAATGAAACAATCTTAACAGATGTATTATAATTAGGGCTGTCAAATGAGTGAATTAATTTAGATGAATTAATTACAGACATGTTAATCGAGTTAATTTTTTTAATCGCATTTATCTATTTTGAAATCTTAACTGGTGATGAGTAACAACGAGAGAAAAATAAAGAAGCAGACGAGAGTTATTGGACTGATGAATGATTTTATGTTCAAAAACTTCCTAAAGTCTTCATTTTTTGCACTATATTAATATTTCCATCTGCAACAATAATGTAAATAATTAAATTGGATAAAAATAAAACAAAAACACAAAAATGAATGAATGAAAAAAATGAATTAATTACAGATCAGAATTAATTAATCTTTCTATTTTTTTAAGCGCTTGACAGCACTAATTATACTACTAATAATAAAAATAAAAGACGTTATTTGAAGAAACAAAGTGTGAACTTGTGCAGGACCTGTTCATAAAAAGTTCTGAGCACTAACAACAGTGTTTTTATTTAAATGTAATTTATTATGGTTTATTCCAGGGCTGGGCAATTATTTTTTTCTGGGGCCAGAATCCAGATAAGTGAACTATTGAAAACAATTTGTATTTATTGCAAGCATGTTTTGTATATAAAAAATGGCCAAATAAATCAAATTAAAAAATATACACTGCAAAAAATGTAACTCTTGATTTGCTAAAACGTCTTGAAATTTGGATTTTAATTTTTAGTTTTTGTGGTTAAGATGGTTTCAGTTGATGGTTTTAGATTATTTAACTTGCTTCAAGGTGTTTCTGTCTCGTTTAAATAGATTTGCAAACTTGATTCAAGCTAAAATATCTTGGAAACAGTTAGAAATGTCTTCAAACAAGTGAACTATGCTATGAGATATTAACAATTTTATTCAAATCTGGCTAAAAAAAACTATAAAATTAAGATGAATATTCTGAATTCTAGTTTTAACCTAGACTAGATCATATAGTAGATAATCAGACTTTGCAGGATATACTGTATATACAACCAATGCGTTATATTAAAGGGAACCCTGGATATAAAGACAAATCTGGCTAAAACACTAGTGCTGGTCATGCTTATTAACATAAATTACAAACAAATAACTGCTTACTATTTTTCATAAAATTGTCATTGTTTATGTTGTTTTCAAGCCACTGGGAGCCGCCATTTTGGTTGATGACATAAAATAGTGTTTCCATGGTTACTCCCACAGTTTCATCTGTGAACAGTTGCACAAAAACACCACTGACAGTGTCCAGTTCTTGCTCTTCCTCTTGATTCAGTTTTACTAGATTCCACATAATCGTTCTGTATTTGGCTTTGCTCCGACTCAAACTGACAAGGTCTAACCCAGGAATTCATGTTGCTTAGTTACCTGCTACTGCCTGTTACCTTGACAACACTATTTTATGTCATAACCGCAGCAAAATGGCAGCCTCCATGTCATTTCTTCATAACACTATTTAATAAAACTACAAATACTTCCAAGGTATTTGTCCTGTATTTATATAAGTGATGATTTATAAGTGTTTTAGGATAAACATGTGATTATATCCAGGGTTCACTTTAAACGCATTGGTTGCCATGGCTACAATCTCTTTCTGACGTCACCAGTTGAAAGTTCCAGAAGAATTCTTTTTTTACGGTTGCCGGGGAGACACATGACATCACTAAGCCCTGACGTCCTGAGTGAGAGAGAGCTGAGATCTAAACCTCAGTTGATTGAAGCAGCAGGAGAAGGCTAGTCTCGTGAGTTGGGAGTACGAGGAGAAAGTTTTGGTTGTTATATTTTGGTTTATTTTCTTTTACGTAGCACACGAGGTGTAAACCAGCAGAAATGGGCGATTACGCGGCTCAAATTAGAGCTTTGTTGGAGAAGTGGCAGCGTGCTGAGAAAGAGCATGAGGCTGCCGAGTCCATTTGGGTGGAGCAAAGTCTGTTTTGGCACTCAGGTGGTGAAGGGAATAGTTTTGATGAAGGTGCCGCGGGTGTGACAGATTTGCCTTGGACGGAGAGTGAGACGGCTTGGCTGGAGAGAGAGCCAGCTTTTAAGAATCAGGTAGAAGAGCTGTGGAGGTCTGTGGAGGCCAAGCTGGTGGACGGGTCCAGTCAGTCCAAAGATCTACACGAACTGCAAAGTCAGTTTCATGAACGGGAGAAGCACTTGTCTGCTAGAACAACCCAGTGGCTTCAGAAAGAGGCCTGGTTTAGGAGTGTAGAAAGCAACTATAGCAGAATTAGGTTTTTGCAAAATCAGGTTCGATTTTTGAAGGTAGAAAACGAGTCCCTTGTCCACGAAAAGAAAAAGATACAGGGTAAGTTTGAAGAAAGTCTAAAGAAGGAGAAAGAGTTTGAGAGGCAATGGAGGGAGTTTGTCGTTGCCGATCAGGACTCTAAAGATAAGGCTGAGTCTAGTTCTTTTGATCAAGAGAGGAAAACTTGGCAGGCAAAAGAAGAGGCCCTAAAACAAGAAAATGTGGCCTTAACCACTGAGGTAGATCAACTGAAAGAGCGTTGTATCAAGATGGAGGAAAACTTTGGGCATCAGCTGGCAGTGACACATGAACAGTTGTTGCGTAAAGAGGAGGCATGTGAAAGCCTGAGCAAACAACTGTGTGACACACAGTCTGAAATGGAGGTTTTAAGACAAAAATATGAAGAAGACAGATATCAGTGGATAGAAAAAGAGAACTCGTGGCTGCATGCAGAGACGGAGTACCTAAAAAAGCAGATAGAGCTTTATGAAAAGGTCGTTGAAGTTGATTTAAAGAGAACAATGCAGCCTCAGGTGGAAGTAAGTCAACCTGAAGAGCTTAAGACGAATGCGCAAAAGGTGCTCGAACAGCCGGAGAAACACCAGTCTCATACCATGCAGGTGGTTGTGGACGTGCACAGAGCGTGGGACGATTGTGAGGATGACATCCCACTGGGGGTCGAGGTCCCGCAGGTGGTCGAGGTCCGCAGGTGATGATGTCCCGCAGATGGTAGATGTCCCCCAGGTGGCCAATGTCTCCCAGGTGGTCGAGGAGGTGCACGAACAGCCGGAGAAACGCCAGTCTCATACCATGCAGGTGGTTGTGGACGTGCACAAAGCGTGGGACGATTGTGAGGATGACATCCCACTGGGGGTGAGGTCCCGCAGGTGGTCAAGGTCCCGCAGGTGGTCGAGGTCCCGCAGGTGGTTGAGGTCCCGCAGGTGGTCAATTTCTCCCAGGTGGTCGAGGAGGTGCACGAACAGCCGGAGAAACGCAAGTCTCATACCATGCAGGTGGTTGTGGACGTGCACAGAGCGTGGGACGATTGTGAGGATGACATCCCACTGGGGGGTCGAGATCCCGCAGGTGATTGATGTCCCGCAGATGGTAGATGTCCCCCAGGTGGCCAATGTCTCCCAGGTGGTCGAGGAGGTGCACGAACAGCCGGAGAAACGCCAGTCTCATACCATGCAGGTGGTTGTGGACGTGCACAGAGCGTGGGACGATTGTGAGGATGACATCCCACTGGGGGTCGAGGTCCCACAGGTGTTCGAGGTCCCGCAGGTGGTCGAGGTCCCGCAGGTGGTCAATGTCTCCCAGGTGGTCGAGGAGGTGCACGAACAGCCGGAGAAACGCAAGTCTCATACCATGCAGGTGGTTGTGGACGTGCACAGAGCGTGGGACGATTGTGAGAATGACATCCCACTGGGGCTCGAGGTCCCGCAGGTGGTCGAGGTCCCACAGGTGTTCGACATCCCGCAGGTGGTTGATGTCCCGCAGATGGTAGATGTCCCCCAGGTGGTCAATGTCTCCCAGGTGGTCGAGGAGGTGCACGAACAGCCGGAGAAATGCAAGTCTCATACCATGCAGGTGGTTGTGGACGTGCACAGAGCGTGGGACGATTGTGAGGATGACATCCCACTGGGGCTCGAGGTCCCGCAGGTGGTCGAGGTCCCGCAGAGGGTTGATGTCCCGCAGATGGTAGATGTGCCCCAGGTGGTCAATGTCTCCCAGGTGGTCGAGGAGGTGCACGAACAGCCGGAGAAACGCAAGTCTCATACCATGCAGGTGGTTGTGGACGTGCACAGAGCGTGGGACGATTGTGAGGATGACATCCCACTGGGGCTCGAGGTCTCGCAGGTGGAAGATGTCCCGCAGGCAGTCGACGTCCCCCAGGTAGTTGATGTCCCCCAAGTGGTCGACGTTCCCCAAGTGGTCGACGTTCTCCAGGTCGTCGAGGAGATGCATGAACAGCAGGAGGAACGCCAGGTTAAAAGAGAGAGGACAGTGCAGCCTGAAGACGTAATCCAGGTCGAACCAGACGAGTCAAACAAGACAAGGGAGCAAATATGGTTTGAGAGAAAAATGGATCGACTGAATAGTAAATTAGAGAGAAAGAAGAGGCGTGCACAACACGGTACAGGGCAAGTGGACAGCAGCAGAAGAGTAATGGAGAAAACACAGTTCAGCCCGAACCAGAAGAGTCCAGGATCAAGGAGCAAATATGGTTTGATATGCAGTGGCCAAAATATATCAGGAATTGGAGATGAAGAAGGAGCGCGCACAAGACCGTATGAATGCGGATAGGCGGTGGCGGGAAGACAAAGCTAATGCCCAGCAGGTGGTTGAGGAGGAAGAGGAAGTCCAAAGTCCAAAGAGGAGTGTG
This sequence comes from Mugilogobius chulae, assembly GCA_038363315.1. Classification (NCBI taxonomy): domain Eukaryota; kingdom Metazoa; phylum Chordata; class Actinopteri; order Gobiiformes; family Gobiidae; genus Mugilogobius; species Mugilogobius chulae. The sequence continues at coordinate 6,278,200 of CM076409.1, forward strand.
TTTTGGAGGTTAGCGTGTTGTTTTAGACGTCACCAGTAATCTCGCTATTAGGGCGCACTCACACTAGGGCTTTGTAATCGTGCCGCGCTCAAACCCGGTTGCAGAAAATTCTCAGACCTGTGCCAGCCCGCACTCACACTTGCATAAACGATCCGTGCCACAGGCGGTGACGTCATCCTCTAGCGCCGCTTGTTTACGTGTCGCGGTGAAAAGTGGATCAAACCTGAGGTACTAATGCAGTACGGCGAAATAAGTCCTGCGGGCCGTTATAGCTTTTATATAATGAGGCAGACGAGAGTTTTACCCTCCGTGGATTAATAATCACGTGGAGCAGCAAAAACAACAGGAGACGAGAGACTGCACAACTTTTCGCTCCGGGTCATGATGCTAACTCAAGGTAAGCGCATTTCCACAGAGTTTGGTGCAGAATTCTTTCTTCTTGTGACAAATATCAGCGGTCACAATTGGCTTGTATGCTAAAGTCGTGCATGTACGCGCGTGTTCATGAGTAACCGTGCCGAGCTTTGGCCCACCTCCTCCAACCGTGCCAGAGACACAACCGTGCCGAGTCTCAGCGCGGTTCGTTTGCACTCACACTGGACAAAAGAACCGCCCTGTAGGGGCCTTCCGGGCCTGGGCACGGTTCGGTTGTGCCAGTGTGAGTACGCCCTTAGTTAAGGGCTGTACAGGGCAGCAGTATAGACTTTGAAGAGTTTATAAGACTGCCCTTAAACCTCACGGTTCATGAAGCCGTTGACAGACGTGATTCAGCAGCCTATCAGTAGGTCTTTTGGTCCTGCTGCGACACAAGGTATGTTGCACTAAGAAATATTAATGTTAGTGACATGAGAATCTATGTTGCTTATGTACATTTCAACAATAAAGACAAAAAAAAATTATTTAACGCATGAAGTGTGAAGTTTTTTTTTTTTACTATCATCTTTAAACAGAACAGTGTAAAATAGGGTTGTCAAAAAAATCGATTCCCCGATACTAATCGATACTGAAACTGGTATCGATACTCAATACTCGTTTGAACAAGTATCGATATTCACTAAGAATAGAAAACTGCCAAAATTGAAAACTGAATTGTGACTCAAGTGAATCGTCCCATCTCTACTTATTACCTAAAATAAAACATGAAGAGATAAAACAAAGAAAGTTTTACCTTACATGTTTGACGCAGGAGCAGCTCACAGACAGAGTGAGTGTGAGTTTATCTTCAGGTGTGAGAGGAAAGTGTCCTGATGCCGCCTCAGTCCCAGAACTGAAGTGGACTATTATGAGTTTAAATGTCGTGTATGGATGAGACTAAGTGTAACACAGACTTTTACCAGATGATTTAAGGCTTTTACACAAACAGGATCAGTAAATAAAAATGTGAGGAGTCCTATAATCCTCTGTAAAAATCAGGTCAGACCAGTTACACTGAAGACTAAAACAAGCAGGACTTTGACAGTAACCAGTTTTCTCAACAGGATTTAGTAAAAGTTGCATTATCTGCCTGCGACAAGTCTGTGCATTATCTTGATATTTCCACACTGCTGTTTCAGAGAAGTGTTGTCACGATACTCACATTTGAAAGTCGATTTTGAAAAAAAAAAAACAAACAAACAAAAAATTGAATACCACAATGGATTCAAAAATGCTCTTAATTGGATAAAGGTTTTAGACAGGGCTGTAGTGCTTTGATGGCCTGACCTGCCAGGCTCTACATATAATGACAAACACGAGGTTTGTCAGTAAGTGGTGGGCGATATGGAAAAAGTATTATACGATTTCCCGGAAACATATCACGATTCGATTTATCACAATTCTTGTAGACTTTGTCTTTCATGCTTTTTCTGAAGTTGCTTTACTTTGATTGGTTAAATCCAGCTGTCACTCACTCAGAGCAGAACAAAACCGACCAGTGTGGACAGATTTACGGAGAAAAACGTGACGACGCTTTTGAAAAAATCCGAAGACAAGCAACCTCAGTACATAAATAAAGTTATTAAAATAATGATTAATTAGAACATTGTGTGATAATACAGTTGGACTTTTCTAACACTGATAACAGCTTTTTGAAAATATGTTAAAATGTATGTTTCATTTAAATAGATATATTTTTGACACACAAATTTGTTATATAGAAACGAACTTGACAAGTCTGGTTGAAAAAAAAAATGTCCTCGTTTTAACAGACAGATGCATTAAATTGAAAATGGGAAATCACAATTTGACGATTTCACCAAAAAAGCAGATTGTCACAACAGTGAGCTCACGATTCGATTTTATCACGATATTGCCCAGACCTATCAGTAAGTTTTGAAATTGGGGAGATGTGAAAGCGACGGTTTGAGATTAGTTCATCTTAATTTTGGATGAGGAGGTGTTTGGCTCTGTCTTTGGTTCCAGACCCTTCTGCAAAACACCCAATATATAACTTTAAAATGGATAAAAAAAGACACAATTTTTTTTTTTTTTTAGTGATGATACTTGTGTAAATGAGTGTCTGATTATGATAGTAGTTTAGTGTCTGATTTCTGATATTTTTGACGATCCTCTCCAGAGTGTGCTGTCTCAGAGTCTTCTCATCCGTCTGGTGTGTGTGCTGAGTTAGTGAGCTGTCTCTATGTCTGACTGTAAAAGTGCTCAGTGAGGTGAAGCTTCTGTTTGGACCAGATCCAAGTGTGTGACTGATGCTGAGGCTGCCTGAGAGAGAATCTGCACTGGTGTTGTGTTGAAGCTGTAAAGCCACTCTGTCTCTATGAGAAGAGTTGGTTTTGTGTGAAGTTGGGTTTGCTGTAATGACCGACTGACCCCAAAAATGTCAATAATTTTTCGCATGGACAATGGATATCGTTTTGCTGGATTGGATTGTCGTATCGTTGCCAATACTTTAATGTATTAATAGAACATTTAAATGTACTTTTCGGCTGTTCACATTTACTGTAATTTCTGCACTATTGAGCGCACCTGAATATAAGCTGCACCCACTAGATTTAAGTAGGAAAAATGATTCAGTACATACTGTATATAGGCCGCATTGTTATAGTAAGTCTATGAGAATCTATAATTTTGCTGCTTTGACTTATAAGCCGCATAGTTCAAAGCTCATGAAAAAAGTACGGCTTATAATCCACAAATTACGGTACATGTATGTCACAGTCAAAGCTGCTTTTCACATCAGGATTGTGTCAACACCAAACTTTTCAGAATAATCAGCCAGTAGTGGATCATAGAGAAGGGAAGACATTTTGTAAAGAGGGTTAGCCCTTCATTCATTTGATTTAAAATGTAAATACATAAATAAACTTCACCTTTCTTTGAATATTTCAGCTGCTTTGTAGTTGATATTCTTTTATGTTTTTGTAAAGAATATGGCTTACATTAATAATATTGAGTCACAATATTATGTGTATCACAATATATACTAGGCTCTTGTATATGATCACAATGTATTGTGAGAAAAGCCTATCTCTCAGTCTAACATGCACTATTGAATCAATCATTCCAAAACTGAGCATTCACAAGCCATGTTTTTCAATACTTAGACCTGTTCACACTTGTCCAAGCTCAGGCGTTACAGAACAAATATCTGACCTAAACCACACATCTTCTACATGAAGCAGGAGTTTCAGGACACTGAAATGAATTTTCTGAAACCAGGTCCAGAGTGAAAAATTTCAAAACTCCAGTTTAGCGTCTCCACGGTTACACTCCTTTTCCTTTAAATTTACCTTTATATTTGTTCATTGCCATTTTGAATCTTTTTCAAGCTATTCCAAAGAATCTGAACATAAATCCACTTTCTGATCCATGTTGTTCTTCTTTCAAGTTTCTGTTTACAGTGAAACTTAGCATCAGTGTCAATTTTTTTCTCTTGTTTTGTGACTTTCTGTGTCAGTGTCACAGCGCCACACTGGTCAGTTACAGGCATTACACCGCTTCAGCCTAGTTTTACTGATTCATGTAGACGCTCACAAATTCTAAAACAGCTCCATGTTTACACAGATCCTTTTTATAACTATCCTCTTCATGTGGACAAGGCATTAAAGTGTAATCAGTGAGCAATACGGTCTAACTGTGCTTTATGTGGACAAATGCTGCTGTTGTGCTCACAGACATGTTTGGGGTCAGAGGTCAGCTTCACACAGGTTCAGTCTGAAGATAATCACTAAAACTCCACATGAAAGAGAAACACCTGGTGCATCTGCGGCTGAACTCTGCTCTTTTCTCTAAAAACATTCACTAATGATTTCCAAATACTCAGACCAATCATGAACGCAGCATTTTCCTGTTAAACGTCACACATTTACCTTTTACAAGCTGCAGATACAACTTTATAAGGGTTAGGGTTAGCACTGACTCTTCTGCACCTGTTTGTTTAAAGGTGCATTGCGTAAGTTAAAATGCTCAAAGTGTGAATGAATGAATACTTTTTAATATTGTGTTCTGAAAATACAAATGCCCAGTCCTTCATGGGTTTATAAGACACCATAGTTAAACATAGGCCAGTATCCAGACATTATCAAATCAAATGTTCTCACTTTAAAAAAAATGAGTCTGCACTTCTTCAGGCTTTTAAAACAAATACAGACAATTTGTAAACATAACAGTTAAAAGTTTGCTTTGCGTTTTGAATGTGTTTCTTGCTATCGTGGCTTTTTTATGAGTTTGGTGTGTGGCACGTCGTTTTAAGTCATAAGCCTATTCCCTTGTGGCTGATGGAGAAGCAAGTAGGTTTTACACAGTGTCTTCCGCCGCTGTTCGTACCCATGAGTGCGTTTCAGTCTAATCCCAAATGTGCCTACAAACTTTGCTTCGCTCGCCATAGTTTCGTCTTCTCTCATGCACAAGACATTCACCTTTCTCCCTCGCTGACGGCGCTTAGAAGTTTCTCTCACAACAAATGGTGGGCGTGAGCAACGGCGAGAGCCCTCAGAGCACAGACTTTTGATTGACGTGCAGTAGTGCGTTATCACACGAACGCGCACAAACATAGACCAGACATCCAAATTTACGTTTTAACACGGCGCTGTAAATGTTGTAATCATTGTAAATGTCCGATCAGCAGTGAAAAAGTGGGACATGACTGTGATATTCGGGACGCGGGACAGGAGCCCAAATGACTGTACAACCAAAAGCGGCACAGGGGGTCACCCTGTATGTCAGCACTATTCAAATGCGGCCCTCTAAGCAGTATGATGTGGCCCATCATGGTAAAATGGGCCATGAACTGGACCACATTGTAAAGAAGCCTAGGAAACACTCCTTATGTGATTTAGAGTGAACAGTGGTGGATTTACAGCAATATGATACTAAGCAAAAGACTGGCCCATGTTGTGGATATTTTGGTATTCATGTATAAAATGAACTTGAGAGTTGCCTGAGCTCAAAAGTATTATTTATTAACAAAAGTACAATTATGCATAATCAATAGTCCAGAGAGTGACTAGGAAGTCATTGTTGTTGTGAGAGAGAAGTCCATATTGTTCCATTTCAGCTTTCACAGTCCATTGTTCTTTAGCTCATGCTAACACATGAGCTAAGGCGTGCTAGGCCATGTCAGAGGCCTGCTCTTGCAGCCCTCTCCTACATCTCAGTGTCCTTGCTGCATCGTCTGCTTCAAGTGGTATCTCCAAGTGGTCTCCCTTACCCTGCCTGCCTGCTGCTTAAAACAGGGCAGGGACGCCTCACCGTCTGGGGTGGAGCAGGATACTATCTTGACAACATCAAAGCTTGATGAGTGTCAAGCCATATCTCAATAGTGAGACAGAAGGTTGGTTAACATGATACTGACAGAGAGATTCAATCATTTAGGACAAAGGCTCTCACTCTTGGTGTGAGAAACATTATCATATGCAGAGACTTACAGGCTCCAGGAGTCTTGTCGTATGGCTTTTCAGATACTTCAGTTCATCAGTTACATTTAAGATTCCATAACACCCATCAGAATAAGTGGGCATGGACTGGGCACATAACCTGCAGGACTTTTACATCAACTTAATCAGCTAAAATATTTGTTTTGTTCAGTTTTGTTCTGGTTCACAAATTGTTCTTTGATCCTGTTCCAAATTGTGGTTCACCCCTGAAGTAGCGCAAATGTAAGACACAGAGTTGGGTTTAGCCTGGTCCTTTATCTGTTGTTCTGATTTACTCACGTTCTAGTTTTGATTTATCTCTGCTTGTATAAGCCTGTTATAGGACAAAGCAATTCAGACTGATTTTAAATTTACTAAACATAAGTTCTTGGGGCAGTTCTGTTGTTCGCCCCACAGACCATCGTCTTTTGAAAAATCCGTCCCGCTGTAAAATGTAATTGAATAGCCCTGCTGTATGTCGTCCATGTAAATATGCATTTGTACTTTCTATTTAGTAGACTGTATGCTTAGAAACAAAAATATTACAAATTTAATGTAAGACGTGAACAAAATATATTGAGATGAATGAAACAAATAGGTTGTGTTTGATCCTAAGTGTAGCTGTGAATGCTGGGAAAGCTGCTGAATCCTTTGCACAAACACAGTGTAAGTGTCCTGTTGCCCTCGGAGCTGCAGCAGTGACTTCTCCACATTAAACCTCGCCGCCGTGTTTGTCACTTTGTGCTGGAGGCTCTGCAGCTCCAGGCTCTGCTCATGACTTCATCAGGGAAATGTCAGCTTCACATTTGCATCTGATGTGATATGACTTCAAACCAAACCGTCGATGCAAAGGTTCTGCTCTGTCTGATAAATAAATGTTGAGTCGCCTCTGACAGTCGCAGCGTTTGGAGGAGCTCACACGTCACACACCAAGAAATCTAACTCCTAATTGTTGTAGTGAAGCAAAAGTATTCTTCTGATTAGTGAAGTCCTAAACATGTTTTAGAGACATTCACAAGGGTTCCACAATGAATCGAAAATGAATTGAAATTGCAATGTCAACAGATGCAACACGCAAAATACAAAAACTGCAATATTCAATCAAAGCTGTTCATTCAGTTAAAGGTACTATAACTGATGTACACAAACTTGTCCTGTCCAAGTACTGCCCAGGATCCAGAGCCCACGCTTCAGTAAATTGTGAAGAGTGGGTCTAGTCACCAGTTCTCGCTCAGATCAACTCCACAGTTCATTTATTCATTCATTGTCAACCGCTTGTTCCTATCCCAGTGACTTTGGACCTTGGGTGTTAATATGTGATATGGTCCGACCAGGGAGTCGAACCCACAACGTCTTTATTGGGAAGCCAGAGCTCTAACCACTTTGCTACTTTGCACCTGAACTCTTTGTTATTTGTGTGACACAAACGAAACAAAGGTCTGTCTTTCAGACCAAAATCTAACTTCACTCACCTTATATTAAAAATTAACAATGTAACTTTTTGACCAAAAGCTTAAATAAAAGCATTTTTTTCTGGTTCAGATGTCTTTGTGCCAATAAACAAATTATAAAAAATGGATTACTTTATTCTGAATGAGTTTGCATGGCTCCAAAGTGAACTATTAGATGGTCAAGAGGACGGCCTCTGCCTGTTTGTTTTCATAGAAAAGTTTCTCCTTTAGACATATTTTTGACACTCAAGCATTAAACATAATTATCCCAAATACAATTGTTCTAAAGAATGATTTTATCTTTAAGTTTATATTGAATTATGCAGTTGACTTTTTACCTCCAAAAAGTTACACGGTGCACCTTTAACATCATTTTTGCTTCGCTCATTGATTCTGCAGAAATCCCCCGTTTTTCAGTTCTACGTGATAGTTTGAGCACACTTTTTCAAGTTTTTTTTTTTCAGCGTAAGCTGTCTTGTTTGTTTTCAAACAGGAGACAATGCATATCCATGATTGGCTAATTAATCTGTCAATAACACCCACTAAATTTGAAAGATGGACACAATAGTCAGATTAAATATTGTTTTATATATCATCTGGATGTTCCAGGAAACTGGCCGGGCCCAACCTGCTTAGAGCTAACAGGATCAGGCATTAACAAACTGTTATGGTCGTTATCTCTATGGTACCTGCCAAATTCTCCACAGTAGATGTGGAAAACATGGCAGGCGGCATTAGCTTCACGTCAGCATTTAGCGATAGTTAGCATCGGTGGAGATTTCTTAACTCATTTGGATCAGTTTTTTCTTCTCCATCTCAATATTTATTCCTAAGTCTACATTTGCTTTTGTGCTGAACAGTGGATGAGAATGCTGGAAAAGAATGCACTGTATTTTTATTTTGCACCTCAATCGACTTATTAGTAGGCGTTCCTGCAGTCGTCGCCTGTATCTATAAGGCTTATATAATGTTTTCTGCTCTCTGGACATCTGCTTGTCTCGAGGAAATCTTATTGCTCAGCTTTGAAGCCTCCACATAAGATAATCTACATAAACCATATATAGAACACACACATGGGAGCGTGCAGGGCTGGTCTGGAGGATAGCCCATCGTCAGGGAATCCCACCAAGCAGCTCTGCAATAAATCAGGCTGTGGAGGAGGAGGAAGTGCTGATGGGAGCTTTCCTCTGCTGCTGCTGCTGTGTGTGTGGAGCTGTCACGGCTTATAGAGCACCACCGAACGAACACAGCCCCACCTCAGGCACAGTTTGTACACGCTCACAGTGCTACAGAAGAGCTGACGGCACCGCTCCCATCTCGTGGAACTGTAAAGAAACGCATAGAGAAAGAAATGTGAGGCTGTTTTTGGAGATTTGCAAAGCTGGGATGGAATGTAAAAGACAGAATACAATGTGAACGATCAGATGCTTTATGTAATCTTTCAAACAAGGCTGATTTTTTTGGAGCTTCATTGCCATACACTGGAATAAAAAAGTAATAAAATCAGGATATTTGTCTTGCTCTTTGGCTATACGTTACATTCAGGGAGTGAAAAAATAATGACAAAAACACTGTCTCAAGCTTCAGCAGACAGATGTCCGTCAGACCGGTTCAGACCTGATCCAAACAGCTGCTCTCGTCCTGTTTTGTTGTTTTAATCAAAGAAGTTTCTCCAGCCAACTGGACAGGCAGCGTCTTTTTCGGCAGACGACATGAGCAGTAGTGCAGAAAGTGACCTTGACCGATAATCTCTCTAGGATAGGTCTTGTCTGCTTTGCTTTTTTTCAAGCAATATTTTTTGTCGGTTAAGTAAAATATTTCATAATTTAATATCTCATTATCAAATTAGCTTCAAGGCAAAGTCTACATTTAAGATAAGGCTTAAAACATTCCTCTTCTGCCTGATCAGGCCAGTTAGGAACAGACACTAAACCCACAGCTCTAGTCGGGCTGCCATCGGAGCAAATATACTGGGTCAAGTATATTGTGGCTGCCTGGGTGCTGTCTGCCTGTGAAGATTATTCAACTATAGTTTGTAGCCTGTTCAGTGTTATTAAGGGTGTACTGTTTTCATGTTTGCTGGGTTAACATTTTTAACCTTGGGAAGTCCTCACAGACTTCCCAATTTTTGGTCTCTACAAAAATAAATTGATTTGATGAGATTTTGATTTGAATAAGGACAGATGTGTGTGCTCCAACAACACAATGAAAAACAGATTAAAGGATGACTTAGGCTCAGAGGCAGGGCCACAACCTTCTCATCAGCAAACCACACCTGGCTCACTTCCTCAACCACACCTCCAATTACCCAGAGGTCTCTGCTCACGCTGTTCTGTTTTAACAACATGTCTTGTCTCAGCTCTCTCGACCACATCCACATGTGTCCGCTTCTCCTGCTGAAGACATCTCCATCTGCAAGTGGAACAGTCCTGAATCGACTGAATGAATGAGAGAGACGGAGCCCTCATCCACTCTCTCTCTCAATTCAGCCATTTTCCTTTTAAACATTCATCCCCTATTATCTTAATTGGATTCTTTTGTTGTGGTGTTGTCCTTGTTGGTGAAACCTAAAGCTGTTCTTCGCTGAGATATTACACTGTGATGGAACCTGATTGTTTTTTGTTGTAGAGTTATGACTCCTCTGGTCAAGATGAAATCTTTTTCAAACTTTGTGTCAAATTTTCACTGTGGCGCAGTTTTTTCCAGGCACATAAACAACTGTGTCATTTTCAGGCATTTTAAAATGAACTTTTGAAGAGACCTCAGAAAGATTACTGAAATATAGACTGAAGAGAATTGAACCAAGGACAATTCCTTGGGGAATCCCTGTTTGAATTTTACAAAATTGTGATTTGTAATTTTTGATGTTGACACAATGTTTTCGGTTTTGATAAATAGAAAGTACCAGGATACTGAGCACTTTGAGAAGTGAGAAGAATTTATGTTTTAACAGTAATGTCTTGAAACTGTCAAAATGTGTGGCATCGCTTAAGAAATTCATTCCTGTTTGGTCAAAACTACTCTGCTTAATATTTTAAAAAATTTAAATGATCGTCTTAACAGCTGCACTAGATATTCATCCTAAACGTAGCATTTTGGATTGAAAAGATGGATATCTTTGAATAGAAACAAGTAAACCAGTAAACGTGACCATAGGAAATTAACCTTTTATTAAAATTTTATATATAGCTTAGCTTTAATTTCCAAATTTTAATGTGATACCAGAGCGAAAAGTGATAGGGGGTCCTTGGAAGATTTTTGAGCAGATAAGGGGTCCTGGTCTGAAAAAATTTTAGAACCCCTGACCTAGTTAATACAATACACATATGGCAGGGCCAGAGTGACTATATTCCTTTTGCCTCTCAGAAAGAAGTTTGCGGGTTCAGCTCCCAGACCACCCAGCCTGTGTGGAGTTTGTATGTTCCTCTTTGTGTCTGAATGGGTTTTCTCAGAGTTTCCTCCACCAACCAAAACAAGTCAAATCTTTTCTCTGCAGTCTGAAGATGTGTGCCTGAGCACTGCACTTACAATACTTGTTATTAATATAGATAGACAAACAGACAAAGTGTACAACAGTCAGGATATAATATAGTTTAGAACACTAGTCATAAAATAGTTTAGAACACTTATAGCTTAAAGAACAAACTATTATTTTGTGTTGAAAATGACAATCTCTTGTCTAAGACGTGAGCAGTGAAATCGTGTGTGAAATGTCAGTATTGTGACTCCACACGTGCTCTGACAAAGGTAACTCAACACGTCGAGGCTGAGATGTGTGAACCAAAGCTTGTTATCGCTCATAATGAACACTTCTCTGTTATTCTGCTCAGTCTGTCTGTGTTTACTCACTTTCACACTTCTTCTCTTCCTGCAGGACCTGGGGCTTCAAGGAACATCGCTCAATGATATTTTATACAAGAATGCAGCTTTCCTCAACCTGGTGGATCCAATCTCACATGAACTCCTGCTCAGCCTCGCTAGAGACCTGCAGTGTCCAAAAAGAGTAAGAACACTTTAGTTTTACTTTCAATTCAACTGTGTTCAAATGAAGCTTTTAGAACTGCTCAGGCATATCCTCTGCACAGAAAGATAAACACATAATGCTCATCCAACAAAGCAAAAACATGATTATACTGATTCCTCTTCATTAGAGAAAGTGAGACACATTCAGCAGAGACTTGAATGTGCTGCTTAATGTTGAGTCTGCTTATAAAACAACATTAACTTAATTAAAATCAGGCTTAAAAGCTGTCTGACCCTTTTAAGTTGATTGGCTAAAAGCAGCAGACTGACTGTGACAGAGGAGGTGAGACTAGAACAGGGCTGTTCAACTTAAGGCCCGGGGACCAGATCAGGCCCTACTTCTGCTCCCTGCATGGCCCATATTCCAAACGTTTGTATGTTATTGTATTGTTGGTTTGATTTGAGTTAGTCTAGTGTCTAGTCTTGTTCTAGTTCTAGATCAAATCAAAATCTCCAAATGTGCTTGCCTGGGATACAGAACCCTCATTTCAGGAAACTGCAGAGTGGGTCTGGTCACCACTCCCCTCGCCTGTATTTTAGCTCTACACCACAACGAACCGGCCATTGAGATTAAACAAAGGACTGGTCACGACTTTGGTCATTTAGACCAAAATCTAACTTCTCTCACTCACATAACATTTTTATAATTTTTTTTGCTTCACTCATTGATTCTGCAGAAATCCCCTTGTTTTTCAGTTCCACTTGATATTTTTCCAGATTTTCCATGTATTTACTTTTTTTTTTCTTTTCTTGTAAGCAGAAATGTTTTTACACGGGACACGATGCTTGTCTCTGATTGGCTGACTAATCTGTCCATCACGCCCACTGAAATTCAAAAGAGACACTGTTTCCAAGCAATGTGCCTCTGTCTCTGATATCACTGTTGACTGAAACACCTGGCCTTCAGGAACATAAAGTGACTCTGAGTCCAGAGCAGGTCTTCAGAGTCGATCTGTGTGAGAAGCCCCTGTGCTGCTGATCATGTCAGATTAACAGAATAATTGGAGCTAAAAGCAGCTGCTCACAGAGCTCTGAGTCTGAGCCGAGACACTCTGAGGCCACAAACAGGTGCGCCACAGTCCAACAGAGAATCAGGAGCAAAGTCATACTGGTTTGACTCTTTGGTCTCAGATTTTCACCTTTGTGTCTGTAATATAAGGCATTTTCACACATGAAAGCACCAAGACTAAGTCCCCACATTCCTTAAGCCCTCATCTATAGTCAGAGGAACTACCCTGTCTTCATGTTTGTCTTCACACCATAGGTAGTTTTTACATGAGCATCTGTAAGTTTAGAACAATTAAATAGGTCATGAAGTTGTAGACAGAGGAAAAGTTGTTTTTCCCCTTCTACATAAAACTGTGATGTACAAAAGTGGAAAACATCACTGAAATTAACATAAAACACAAATACACGCGTTTTTCTTAGTAATAGTTACTTTTTACTAATTTATTTTGGGAGTGTGTGCCTATAGTTCTGATCCGCCTCAAATGGGAATGAAACTAAAAAAGTTCCTACAGTGCGAAAAGGCCTAAAGGCGTGAGGTATTTCCTCAGATTTCCAAAAATTGTCAATTTTTTCCAAATTATGTAAAACTTGATTGTAAAGGAGCTACGTTTGAGGCTGATCTTGTGTCTCAAAAATGCATTTGGAGAAAACCATCTTCTCAAGAGGAAAACTGAGAGAAAAGAAACACAAACACACGGAGGTGTGGAGGAGCGTAACATAAGCAAAGAGCCCAAAAAACGCATGTGGGCAATAATCGCACATGATTACATGTTTTGTCATTTCCGATATAATCGTAAATACAATGAATTGCCCAGCTCTAGAACAGTCATGTCTGTTTTTGTGTGTGGTTCACCATGATCTGTCATTTCAGCCACGTCAAAGTCCAAAGTGAAAAATATATATAGCCAAGGTTCAGCAGGCTGGTTTAAAGTTTCCATCAGACGCTTCTGAATCCAGACCCCAAATGTGTAACTTTTTGGTAAATATAAGTGACTGTTTAGGGAGGCACACACATCATCTTTGAAGAGCTGTGTCATGTGTAATTATTACAGTGAGTGTCTGGGGAAAGTTCCAGAACACCTTGGTTAATCTTTGAGTGAAGTGTTTTCTTGTACCTGACTCACTTCAATTGATATGTGCATCACTCCTACTATGGCTGTGCAAGCAATCAAATTTAATTTCAATTACGATGCAGTAATTGTTTACAAAAAATGTGTTATCGAGAAATTGTGATTATTGACTCTAAGCCTGTTCATAAATGTCACAAATGTATTGCCTCCGAATACACATTTTTCTCTCAAATATATAGCTGTCATCTTACCATTACAAGCAACATGTCCCTCCTCACTTTGTTTTTGTGATCAAAATGTATTTTAAATTTGATACTTTTTCAATAACATTTTAGAAATAGAAGATATAGTTATATAAACATTTGAAAAGACTTAAACTAAAAGCAGAGGACTTGAACTTGACATTTGCTAAACAGTAACTTGGTCCCACTTCTGCTTTATGTGTGAAGATTTTAAATACAGACAGACATTAAACATCCATACTTTGAAAATCTTTGCACCAGACGTGATTGGTGCAGTTTTAAATGAAGGACATAAGTAAATGAGGCCTAAACTCGGACGTACAGTATGTTTAACTGTGGACCATAAAAGAGCTTTACATAAAACAAAGCCTGTATTTTGAGCTGCCTGTGTGTGAACGGTTAATCGTCTTAAGGTAAATTGCTTCCGTCTCTTTCTCCCTGCGTTTGTTTCCTCCTCCATGTTGTTGTGTTGTTCCATTAATTAGATTTCCCTGAGCAGAGTAAATCACAGTCACCGACAGAGCAGAGAAAAAGAGAGAGACTGTGGGAGAGAGAGAGAGAGAGAGAGAGAGCGAGAGATGAAAGTGCTGTAACTCTAACAAATGAAATGAATTGATTGGAGCAGAAGTAGATCGGTCTTGGGCTTAAGATCAATCTCGAGATCTCTTTTTTAAATTTTCAATGAACTGTGGATATAGTGTTTTAATTGCATTGTCTACTATTCTGTGTCTTTGGGGCAAGTGAGGAAGCATTGGTTCAAAATATTAACAAACTGAGGGTCGGTTTATACGCTGAGTTCTGTTAAGTTTGGATGTCAGATTGTTTTTTACACGACCACGAGCTGTGTGTTCATTCAGTCTGCGTTTCGTTTGTGCTTCAGTGACTACAGCACAGGTGGGTTCACTGGACACAAGAGGTCGTCTTGTGCTCATTAACACTGGACAGGTTTTGACTGAGCTATTTTGTGATTGGCTGTCTGCAACAACACCCACGACCCAAGAGTGACCGCGATGACAAAATACAGCACGTCCAGGCCTCCAGCATTTAAATCTCCACAAGAAACTGTCAGAAAAGCATGTATAAGCACTACTTTTACTGCAGAAAGCAGCAATAATGCCCAGAAACACACGCGGGATGAAAACAGTGTGAAAGTGCAGAACAGAAAGTGAAACTACTTCTGCGACACAGAGCACAGCGCCACTTCCTGGACAAATACATCTGGTCATCTGCATTGATTGGATTAGGTGAAAGTTATGTGTCTTTCTGATGAGGATACAAGATAACATCATCAAGCATCAAAACAGCTCAAACCTGTCCCTTCCAGGATGATCCCTCTCACCTGGATGGGACATGTTTGAGCTGCTTCCTTCAGGTCGAGGTATCGCTCTAGTAGATGCAGGTCCATGTGAAGAGCTTCTTTCCACAAGCTGTTACCATCCTGAACAATGCACTTTAAATTAGGTACCTTATATTTTGACTGCAGCACTTATAACTTTTTTTAAACTGTACTTTTTTATTGATTTATTTATTGACTGATTTTACAGTGTCATTGTGCCAGTTGTGTCTGTGTTACTGGTTTGTCTGGTCGTTATGTCTTTGAGCACTGACATACTTTTGCACTTTTGTCTTTTCCAATGTGTTTTTTAACCACAAATGGTAAATAAACTACCTACCTACCAAATACAATTGTTCTTAAACTTCTCAAGAAACTCAGTTGCGTTATATCCTTTAGACTTTAGAGAGTCTTTAGATTCTGCTTCTTGGTCTGTAAATACTTTGTTAGAATAGTTAATTGTTTGATTAAAGAATGATTTCCTCCTGGTTTTGCAGGAGACTGATTCCTTCAAGTCGACCAATAAGATCTGCAGACAGCTGATTTACCACCTGACGCCTCACTCCAAGTGGAGCCGACAGAGCGTGCCCAGGAGGAAGTCTCAGGCCTGGTGAGTGACTCTGCAGCTCCAGCGTCTGACACACGGAGCACACACAGCGTTTAGCAGAACACTGAGATCAGCTCAAGAGCAGCTGAAACACTCTTGTCTTTGCTCCTTCTGAATCTCCAGCTCAAGTCTCCAGAGCATCGTTTATCAAGTGCCCACAAAAAAAACGCACATTATAAAAGATCCAGTCATCTGATACAAACCTACCGACATCATTTAGCAAAGGTCAGAGCATTTTTACAAGTTACTGTTGAGTTTGCAAACCTTTTAGTATTTTATTGTAGATAAAAAATGTGCATAAAACTGCTAATGGCTAACAAACTTATGCATCTTTTAAGGCTCTAGTGACCACCAAAAGTCCTCTTTTACTTGTTACTAGGGATGGGACGAGATCTCGTGCCGCGAGATCTCGCGAGATCAAACTGTCACGATACTGTGCGCACACGTACTGATCTGTCTCGTGAGATTTTTCCATGGTCATGACATTAAGTTTCGTATCTTTGAGCAGCTGTAGCAAATATTCTCCTCCACACACAGACTTGTAGCGGACTTATTCTGACAGAAAACTGTCTAAACTCTGTCTTAGTTTTTATTTCGTAAAGATAGGACCAATATTGACAGAGATAATTAGTCCTAAACATTGTAAAAGTTAGCGCGAAAAATATATAATCGTCAAATATACGTGCGGACATCGCGGGAACAGCGCAGTGTTTTTCACACTTAAACATAGTTTAAAATAGATCCACAAAGAGATATTTTGGCCTCTGTCATGTAAAAAGTAGGAAAGTCTCCTCATCTGTCTGTGTCTGGTCCCTGTCAGCAGCGGCAGCGCTGTGAAGGAAGGAGAAGGGGCGGAGCCTGAGCTACACACGGGGAAGGGGCGGAGTCTGAGCTACACGCGGAGGAGTGGATCAATTTCAGTCAAAACACAGATCGTTCAAATAATAAAAATCCAAGGTGATACACATAATAAAAGGTAAAGCTAAACTAAAAGAATATAAACTAACAATAATAAATAATACAAATCAAATTTTGTAATTTGCCTTGTTTAAATTCTAAATTGAAACAATTAATGCAAATTATTTAAAAATCTTGTCTTGTCTCGTCTCGATCTCGTGGACCCAATCTCGTGGCTCGTCTAGTCTCGTGAAAATTCTGTCTCGTCCCATCCCTACTTGTTACTAGTGAGAAAAGCAGACAAATTACATAAATAACATCAAACAAAGTTATAGCTTCACTTCTCTGTGGAGGAGCGTCTGTCGCATCAGTGAGTGATGGAGCATTTCTAGCCTAAGGATATAGTAGTTTGATATAATTTCAAATCGCCAAAGTTGTTTAAAAAAGCTTCATAAGACACAGTCTGTTTTGTTCATGGTTTTGCTGAAATCGCTTGTTTAAGCTCGTTTTATCCATAAAAGTGCAACTTCTGCCATTGTGTTCAATTGATTTGCGTCATCACCTCTACCGGAGGAATATGGCGTCGCGCTGTTCGAGTTGTAGCAACAGAGCAGAGCTGCTGATTTTGCGTCCATTCATTTATCGTCTATGAACTTCATCACATCGACCGGAGGAATATGGCGTTGCGATGTGTGTGTTGCAGTCTAAGGTGAAAACGCTCAAAAATAGCTTATACAATTTTTCTAAGGTCAGTGCTAGATAGTCAGGTCCAGATTAGGTTATAGGGGAATGCGTAAGTTTAGCGAAAGGGTTTAGGTAAAGGTTGAAAATACTGTATAACAGCTTAGGCCAGCTTAGCAACAGAAATAAACCTATCACCATGGCAACCAGCTCACTTTCATCGACTATTTAGCACTAACCATTTTTTAATTTGCACTTGCAGTTTAGCACCTGGGCAGATGTATGAGGCCCTTGGTGTTTAATTAGTTTTGAGATTTGGATTAAACTGTAAAAAAAAAAAAAATCAATAATCCCACAAGAACGGGCTCATAATAAATAATATAGGCGTCCAATTTGCAGAGCGTCCCGGTGAGTGTTACTTTTACTCTTTAGTAATTGATTGCATACATAGAAAATACAATAAACCACCAATAATACATAAATACATTTCTATGGATTCTACTCAGTCTGACGGAACAGTGTCAGAACAGAAACAGAGCCGAGCCGAGTAAAAACCTAAAATATGCACAAACTATTGTCGTTCAGGCCTTAAAGACAGACACCAGTTTTATAATTTACCAAATCTCCAGCCCGGTCTCCTGAGAAAACGTAGAAATACAACAATGTACTATAATTATGTTCACACACCTTTTGTACGTCAATATGTTAGGAAAAGCCAAAATGTTAAATAACTATACATTTTAGTTGAAGCCATGTGGCAATTTTCTTTGGATTTAACAGGTAAATCTTAACCTACCTCAAGCCTCAGACCTAAACGTACTCATTTTAGTAACTTAAAGCCAAACTTACCTGTTAAACCCAAAGAAAATGTCGCCACATGACTTCAACTTGAATTAATTATGTCATTTTGTTGTGTTTCTATGTTGTGTTGCAAATCTCCGATTAATTATCGCCCTGCATAAATGTATTGACCTTTATTTAACCAGGGAAGTCCCAGTGAGATTCAGAATCTCTTTGGCAGGGGAGTCTTAGGTGAAGGAAAGCATTTATGGACATGTTTTTAGAGGTAGGAGGAAACCAGAATAACCGAAGGAAACCTACGCAGACACGGGGAGAACATGCAAACTCCACATAGGGAGTCGAACCCAGGACCTTCTTGCTGTGAGGCCATAAAAATACTCCGTATTGGCAGACAAACTTCTGGAGGACTGTGGTTTAGCTACAAATGATCCAACAGCAGGCTAACAAGCTAACTCAGACTTTTGTTCATATTGTATTTCATTAGGATGAGCTTAATTTTATTGGCCTCACTGTTTTCTTTATGACACACAGAGCTGGACAGGGTGTGTTTATTTTAGAGTCAAATGTAATTTGACAAGTTTAAAAATCCAAAAATGTCTACACAACAGTTACAAAAGACACATCTTTATTATGACGTAACAGTAGTCTGTTTTATATATCTTTTTATGTATTTACTTTGCTTTTTGAGTCTAGTTTGCAGAAGCAATTATTATTATTGATTATTGATTTAAATTTGTTAATGCTGTACATTTAGAGGGATTTTCAGTCGATGTCACTTTCAGCCCTACTGCTCATGCGTTATACAGAAAGACCCGCTCTCCATTTGTTTAAATGGGGAAACTTCTTTGAATAAAACCTCAAAACGGTACGACAGCTAGCTGTTTTAATCAGGTCTGAACCGGTCTGACAGACGTCTGTCTCCTGAAGCTTGAGACAGTGTTTTGCTCATCGTTTTTCACGAATGTAACTTTTAAGGGCCGTAGGGTCGAATTTCATCCACAAATGTTTTTTGTTCTTTTGTTTCCACACAGTGATAAACTCTTGTAGTTCACTGACAACTGAGCTTTTTCGACTTGTTTCCACTGTTTGTGTCTCTGAGCGGCGGGTCTTTCTACAGGTGGGCTGCCCGTGTTGATAAACATAAAATCCCTCTATAGTTCACTTCTTTAGTCATTATAATACAATATTTGGTATCAGAACTGGTATTGGTGTCTGCACCTAACCTGAGACAAAGTATCGATATCGGATCGGTTCCAAAAAGCGATATCAGAACAACACTAGAGTTAGAGTACATCTGGGACAAAAGTATAAAACCTCAGCTTCGCCAAACAGTCCAGACAATTGTTTGTTCTTTAACGATTCATTTTTAATTGGAGTTTTAGTCAGATGTTTTAGGCAAATTTGTCTGGATCTAAATTTGGAGTGGTTTATTTGTTTTGAAGCGTGCAAAGGTTAAAAAGACCTGATCTGCTCAGTGACAGAAACAACCGTCTCAATTATGAAAACGCTACTTTCACTAAACAGACTGTGGTGAAATAACAGGTGACGTTATGAGAAAGCCTCTAATGAAGATCTCCAGCCTCCGTCTCCCTGAACAGTTAACCCAGATTGAAATGTTTTTTGACAGCTTGAGTCTGGTCTGGTGTTCACACTCTGCACAGATCTCCCAGCGAGCTCATTAGCAAAACTCTGTCTCTCGCTGCTTCCTCTGCCGCAGCGAGACAACACAACAACAGCTCTCTGCATGTGGACCCAGACTTCAAAGGAGACTTGCACAACACCGTGTTATTAAAGCAATATTAGCTTGTGTGAAATCGGCACTTTTTATACTTTTACCATCAGTTTAGATTGTTTAGAAATGTCAAAATGCGCTTTGTCGAATGATTTTGTTTGTAATCAGTAACATCTTGTGATTATTATGATGTTGAGCTGGAAAGAGTAAAAAGCGCTATACACAATTTTTGCTTCCTTAAAAATGTAAACAAACAGAAATAATTACCATTAAACTTCCTACATGTTTTGCTCACTTACCTAATGCATTCGGAACCTCCAAATTGTGTTTTAAGCTTTTTTATCCATCTTATTTCGCCCGCCCACTTTTTCGTAACCTGCTGAGAGGACTTGCGGCAAAACAATATTTCAGGTAGGTTATTTTTTCCACATACGCTATGGTCATGTGCACCAACAAATAAGCAAGGCATATTTTCTCTGGATCACTTAAAAACGAAGGCTAAAGTAGTTAAGTAAACGTTTGCCGGTCAGATCGCTGCGATAGACCGCGGTTAGTCTGTAAGTACATTAGCCACAAACAAACATCAAATGTAATGATCACACACAGGGAATACACACATGCTATACCTTGTTTTAAAGCTTGTAGCATTCCCGTATTTGTAATGTCCAAATAACAGCGTGAGTTTGGTGAATATGTCGTTTGGCTCGTGTCTGCACAAAGATAACGTTACTTGCCCTGTGTTGTTGTGGTGGTGGTGGTGGACACATCTGACACACGTGTCTTTGTGTTGATGCTTTTAAGCCGCTTGGATTAAAAAAGTCTTTCGCTAACGCTGATTACTGACTGTATTTCTCCATTTGTAGAATAAATAAGATGATAACTCATTTACTGTAAGTGTTTGTCTGGTGAGTTAGTGCTGCAGTTATGTAGCCCCTCCAGTCAAAGTTGTCACCAGCCGCCACTGAATGTGAGATTTGCTGTTTTTGAGAAATTCAAATCAAAGTAAAAAATGTGACAACCAACCCCGCTCCCCCCTACTGCTAAACACCATATACTCAGTTTGACAGACAAAATAAGTTGCTTTAGGGTTCAGCAGCTTCACTTTAATATTGGGCCAAATCTTCTTAAAAGTGTAGAATCCAGCAGAGCAGTTTTGTGTTGCTTTGACCTTTGGAGCGCTGCGGTTTTACAACAGAGACCTGCAACATTTTTCTCCTTCTCCTGTTTGATCATGTGCCCTTAAGCTCCGTCTTTCTTCAATCATCTCCTGGATCCAATAACTCTGAGTTTTCATATCCTGCAGGCGCACTGGAAACTTTATTGTTAATATCGCAAATGAAATTATAAGAGAACATTAGAAGACAGCGTGGTTCCAGTCTTAATGAACACTTTATTGATCCGCTCATCAGAATCTAATTGTCGTGCTTTATAACCTTTACCTTTCTGCTGTTGGAGGCACAAAAAACACACTCTCCCGACTCTTTCAAAAGGCATTTCTTTCTCATTGATTTTCTCCTTCTTGTCTTTTCCTGTGGGTTTTTTTCTCCTCGTCTTCTTCTTCTCGTTCTCTCCTCGTGCGAGTCCATTTTGTTCAACAGTTGCCACACACACACACACAGCCTCAGCGTTCTGCAGTTTGAGTCGAGGCTCTGGGGAAACACTGTCAGACGGAGACAAAAACAGGGGGAGGTGGAATGACTGCAAAGCTGCATTGTTACAAACCACACATCTCGCCGCGCTTCCAATCGATTTGAGCTTGAAATTAACAAATGATTGATAGTGGATTTCTTTTAGCACTACACCATGCATGAGGCAATAAAGGAGAAAAGCCATTTTCTTATGCAAAATCAACTTTAATGAGCTTTTATCCTTTAACAACAGCGGCTCTGCATCATTAGTTTTCTCAAAGCTGCGTTTGGACTCATCTTCCTCTTTGAGCAATCGTTCTCTTAAGACTTAGTAACCTGACCCTGCCAGAAGTATTCTCACTATTCTCATGTGTAAGTTCACAAACTCTCATGAATCTTATCTGGGAACCAAAGCTAGACTTTTAAAATACTTGGCAAAGAGAGCGTTTGAGTTTGATCGCATCTCCAACTCCATTACCTACAGTTAGAAGGATTATCTCACGATATTTGTAAATTCACAAACTCAAGATAATGTACCTGGCCTTCCAGGATTGATTTGGAGTCGGTCCAATCACATCGCAGCAGGGCAGGTTGAGGTTGGTTGCCGACAGGAAGTAGCGCCTAAATCAAGCAAAACCAAGATACTAGGTCATTGATATGTGTTTTTGCTGCTTTTCTTTTAAAAAGAAGAGCAAAAAGGTGTGTGTGACACTTGGATAGACCTTGCGATTTTTTGCTGTGATTGTTGAGCACAAACTAAGATAGACCCACCTGGCAAAAAACAATGTGCTTAAAATTTAGGACTCGACTCGAACCCGAATTCGCACACATTATAACTACACAAAACTCTTCTTCTGCAAGCTGCTGCATCTGCAGGGTATACATGTGTCTGTGGAGAAGCACAGTCCTAGTCTAGGCCTACAATGTGCTAATATAGCATGCTTTTCACTCAAACACACTGTTAAAGGACAGTGTCAAATTGTAGCATTCACAGGCAACAACACAGAAGTTCCTTTAGTTTGGATCAGGCAGGAGGAGCTGGCAGCCTCAGTTCTAGACGTGAGGATTTGGTTCTTTGTGCTCATAGTTTACGATTATGGATTTGTTCACCAGGAACATTGTTTGTGTTGTTAAGATGTGTGTTAAGATCACAGTACTTCCTTCACTTTCAGTGAAGGAAGTTTGATCCAGGTTACACTTCCTCAATGTGAAATCAAATTAGAAACAAGGAGCTCATTGGTTGTCTGTCATTTATAACAAAATCATACTTAGCTAATCTACATTAGAGCAGTGCAATAATTAAATTTAAAATAGGATACTAGAGCTCCTGCACCTGTGACTAAATTCACAGCAGCTGCCATTAGAACAGTAACATCACTGAATCTAAAGAGAAGAAGCCTAACATTCTGTGGTTTATCTTTTTTATTAAATTAGGCCTTAAACAATTAACAGTACGTTTAAAAAACACACTCAAAGTTTAGAAGCCAAGTCAAGCTCTGAATCTGACATTTCTGTGTTTATCTGATTCACTTTCCTCCTTCTTATCTCATTAAAATGTTTCCCTGATGATGTTGTGGGAAATATGAATGACTCTTAAGCCCTGGACTTAAAACGTTTACTCATGCTGACTATTTAAACAATCTAAAACAAAAGTGAAAACATGTCGTGCTGCGACTAATGTAAAGCTTTTGTACAAGACAGACGCTCATTCTCTCATGTCGTTGTGATAAACACCTGAAAATCATTTTGGTTCAACGTTGGTTTACTTTAGTTTGTGCTTTTATTAAACCATAAGTTACTCAGACTGATTTTAAATGCCGTTGCTATTGCTTTCTACTCACACTCTCTGCTTATTTATTAAATAAATTTAACACGAAATCGCCAATACACAACGAAGCAAAGATTTTGATTTATTTTAAGTTGATAGTTAAGTTGAGGGATCTTCTTAAGTCACAGTTTATTTGTAATACATAAATGTTTAAATACGTCTCTCTGGATGTAAACAATAGTCATAATTCAAACTTTATTTTCAGTGCTGTAGTGTCACATGTGTTATCTTCTTCTCTCTGAACATTCCTCAGAGACACACTTATACTTTCTTACTAAACGTGTGGAGGAGTTTTTAATGTTACAGTAGCAGAGATTGAGTTTCAGATTAATCAGCCTCATATTTGTTCTCCCTCTGAGCTCAAATTGCCCTTCCAGCGCGTTTCAAAGAGATTGGACTTGGTTTGCAGATGCAGTTTGATTACTCATCGTCACCGCCGGCAGTAATTGGTGCAAAGCTCTTTGGAGGAGCCGCGGCAGCCCCTTTGGTAACGACGCTTGTGCCTTCAGTCATGGAGCTTATGAAAACATCCATAGTGTTGTACTCCAGTCACTAGAACAGCTCTGCTCTGAGGAGAAGAGCAAAGAGACTTCACTGGGGCTGGATTTAAACTGTAGACATGTGACCAGATAAAATATTGTATTATTATTTATTTACTTATGTATGCAAGACTCTCTTTTTTCATTGGTGCCCTGTTTAAAACGACAGTAAAAAAAATCATTAAAACTTCCTTTGACATATAATTAGTCGACGCCGAGGCCCGGTGACCTTGCAAACATACAAAGTTACTCAGCGTTCAAATGATTTTCAGGACGCTTCAGGACATGCTTGAATTTTGGGACATTCTCGAATATTCGTCTGGTCACCGTGAACCTGCCTCAGACCAGATTAAGATGTGCATCGCTCTGAATTAATCTCATAAATACAAGTTTCCATCTTTCTGCACAAGGTCTGGTCACCTCGGCTCACAGAAAAGTCTCTGGGTGATATATCGAATTTTAGATAATATCGTGAATGTTGTTTTTAAGATATGCAAACATTTAATATCAAGTAAATCATGCAGTAAAAACATGCTAAAAAAACTCATTTACAATAAAAATTAAATAGTTGATGCTGTAGTGTATTAAAGGCAAGTCAGAATGTGTACATTAAGCAGTTCAAAAATGTGTTTCTAATGGGAGACAGCTGCACTTTTGTGATTCATTTGACAATTATTTGTTTGATAATCAAACACTCTAGAAAAAAATGACCATTTTAAATAAGAAAACAATGCCATTTTTAAATCACAATTTACTTTTCAGTACTAAGAAGGAAAAAAATGTATGTATATATATATATATATATATAATATATAATATAATAATATATATAATATATAATATATATATATATATAATATATATATATATATATATATATATATATATATATTTGGGGTATAACATTACAACATACTGTTTGTGCAAATGTGCTCAATATTGGTGTTTATTTCTATAAACCTGAACCCTAAAACTGATATTTAGTTTCTCTAGAGCAGGACTATTCAAATGACGGCCCTGGGCCCAATGTGGCCCAGTAAACAATGTTTTGGCCCAACATAAAATAATAAGCTCCGGGCTGGACTGGATTGCTTGATAGGCATTAGGTCTGATCCACTCACTGTTAGCTCTGAAGCCTATTGTGCTATACATCATGTAAACCTAACTCTGTAATGTTTTAAAAGCTTCATAGTTTAGTCCCAGTTCAGTCTCTGGTCTAGTCTTATTCAAGATGAAGTTCATCTGATGTGTTGCAAATTAAAATTAGTCTAATCCCACTGCTGATCTGATTCAAGTCTATTTGTATTATTGTTTTATTTTGTATTATAAAATAGTAGATTTTTAGTAAATAACGCATTGTGAGTTATTTGTGGATAGTGGATGTAAATACATTTACATTTCAGCTTTGTACTCTGAAATCATACTTTTCTGCAACATCTGGTCCACTAGTAAAATTAATTGAATAGCCCTGCTATAGTGAATTATAAGAATTTCATTTTACTTATAAAATTGGCACGATTGTTATTTTTTTGTTCCTAAAATTATTTTGTGACTTGAATAATCAAGCCCGATCTCACAAGAAAGCATACATTTACCACGAAGTTAGGCAATACGTAAATTAGGTATGATTAGCACGAGTTCACAGCTGTTTTGCATAAATATGCACGCGTCACAGTCCCAGTTCGTGGTTGTTAAGACGTGTTCTTATTTATGAATATTAATGAAATCCTTATTCTAATCTTAACCTGCCCCAGACCTAATCTTACACATTTTAGTAAGTTGATGTCTGAACTTACCAGTTTCACCTGAAAAAATGTCCCCAAGTGGCTGCAACCAAAACTGTGTCATTTTTATGCTTTTTCATATCGTGCTAAATGCACGGCGTAACATAAGGACTAAAAACAGCTGTGAACTCGTGCTCAAAATACGCTGTTTTTGTGTCGTGGTAAATGTACGCCATCTAGTGAGACTGTGTTGAATAATTTCCACCTTACAAGGCACTCAAAGCGCTTACGGATCCACTCACCCAGTGTCCGCAGACACTGAGGCAGTGTGAATTAAGTGTCTTGCCCAAGGACACAACAATCTACTCTTGTCGTCCCACTGTGGCACCTGGTGTTCCAGCGGTCTCCCATCCAAGTACTAACCAGGTCCTTTCTTGCTTGGCTTCTGAGATCTGACGGGATCAGGCTTTGACAAACAGGTATGGCCACTTATAATCTTGACATCTCCAGTTCATTGTTCTATGTTGCATGTTAACACCGAAGCAAGTTCTTATTTTTTTATTTCATTGACAATGGCTTTAACACCATTTCCAAAGGCCATAAAACTAAGCACACTGCAGCTCTGTGGTTTGAGACTGAAGCTAATGAGGTCCAAAACAAACATGGCAGCGTCGACGCAGAAATACTAAATATGATTTTATTTGTTTAAAACGTGCACAGAAGTGTTGAGCATTTGTGCAGGGAAAGATATCTGTGACTAGTGTTTGTAAAAGTTTGATTTTTTTCAGCTTGTTTGTCGTTTTGTTGTTTTCAGTAAGATACTTTAAATGTGTAGAATGTGTAGCTTCAGTTCATGTACAAACTGACCTGACTCTGACTTCAAACCATGAGAAGTCTTTGTTTGACTGAATCTCAGACTAAACCAGTGAAATGCAACTTTTAATGACACAACTACATTTGGTGTGAGCACTTTCTAAAGCTGTAGAAGCTGTATTTGATCTCACAGTTAATCACAGTGTGCAGAGCGCTTCATTTACTCATCTCCTCTTTAAGCTCAGTGTGTTTCTGATCCTTTTATGGGCCAAAGCAGAGACAGGCCCAAACTAGTGACTCTTCAGTGACGCAGCCTGCTACTATTTTGTCAATACCAATACTCAAGACATTTGTATAAAAATGACATAAACATATAACTTGCTTCACTATTTGCATTAACGATGGGCAATGTTATTCTTTGTGTCACATCTCCACTGCCTTCATTCACAAAAAACAACATTCTTTAATATTCTTGCTGACTTGTTTTAAGCTAAATACTTGTCTACTTAGAAAGTCCTTGTGACATTTGCGACACATAGTGTATTACTGTATTGGTTGTGATATATTGACAATATTCAAACAAAACCCTGTGAATATGCTTATTTAGTGAATTGATGTTTTGTGTCAAACTCTGATATTTGTGCACTGAAATTTAAACTCTGCTGAGGGATTATCGGTCAACATTACATTTGCCCTCTACTGCTCATGTCACCAAGGTACTCTATCTGTCAGTTAGCTGGGGAAACTTCTTTGATTAAATCAACAAAACAGGACCAGAGTAGCTGTTTGGATCAGGTCTGAACCGGTCTGACAGACGTCTGGCTCCTGAAGCTTGAGACAGTGTTTTTCTCGACATTTTTTCACCTGAATGTGACTTTTATGGATCGTAAAGACAAATTTCATTCACAAATGTTGATTTAGCAGCAGAACGTTTGTTTTTGTTTTGTTCGCTGACAACAGCGCTTGCTTGTCTTGTTGCTACAGCTCATGTCAATCAGCGGCAGCTCTTTATACAGCGTGCACACACATCTCCTGTGTTGATAAACATATAATCCCTGTATACTATTATAATAAGATTAGACTCGATTTGTTTTTTTTAACTACTCACTGGAGAAATGTGTCTTGGACATCAGGGGCCCAACAGAAATTACAAGTAAACAAATGAGCCTCAGCTGAGAGTGACAGTGCATGCTGTGGATGTGAATTATGTTCCTTTCTTGTGCACAAACGACTATTGCACAACCCATATACTGTTAGAATACAGTTCCATTTGCACTTTCTCCAGTGACGTAAAGAGTTCAGTTAATACTGGGCTTATCCTCATTGGCTTTAATGAAAACAAAGCCGAGTTCTAGCTTTTGTTAAATTAATTCTTCTTAATTCAGAGCCTTTCCTTGTCAAAGTCCATTTGCTACATTTCAAAAGAGTGATGGAGCTCTCTGAACACAAATAATTTGCTGCCCTGGACCATTGGAAAAACTACATTATTTTGCTTGCAAACACTGGAAGGATCTTTAGTCTTTGTCAGCATAAGCTCGCAGTAGTGACTGTTTGATAAACTCACATGTCTGCATTGTGGTTTGTTGCGGGTGTTTTGTCCAGACTAGTTTCCACATATTTATTCTCCAAACCAGCATATTGCACTGAACATTTCTGCTGTTGTTTGTCTTTGCCAAAGTGACTAAAGTGCCAAATGATGAGGTCTAGTTTATTTTCTGTTCACACTTTTCAGACTTGTTTTTATTTATACAATTCCCCTGTATATATTCCTCCCACACACCTGTTTTACCCTGGAGTCCTACAGTAAAAGCCACGTGCCGTTACATAAACGTCGCACAGTTGTCATCGTCACATCGCCCTGAGGTTTGCCCGACTTTGACTCTTCAGCTCCATCTCTGAGTCACAAGGTCGACCTCCGAGTCCAACAGTGAGGCGAGAAAAGCCCTGTTCAGTGACAGAAGTGCGCTGGGTCGTATTGTTCCCTCTTTGTTTAACTGTGGCACAGATACAGCACATCCGCAGAGTGAATAATGAAAGGCCTCCTGCTGCCACATGAGCAGTGAGTGGAGCTGAGCTGCAGTTATTAAACTACAAGAAATACAATATTAAAAGAGCCACAGTGGTCTTACTGCACCAGCGTGACTTTGTGATGGAGGGTCTGCTACCTGCTTGTCTCCATGGAGATGTGCATGTTCTTGATTATCAGTTGCTGAGGAACATTGTACCTTATGGTTTTGATAAATCTTATTGAGCTCTACCAGATTTTCAAAAAGTCTGGAGAATCTCTCACTGGACAGTCATGGTAAACTGGACCAATCACAGAGCAGCAGCATTCTTAACTAAGTGACAATGGACTTTCGTACCAAAACAAAGGACTATAGATCTTTTATATTATCTGGATATGACATTGCTGCTTGTAGCTGTTGTTGTCACGACCCTTTTCGTCCCGAAGACCTGATCCGTCCGGAAGTTCCCTTTTTTTCTAAATAAAACGTAAATGAAGGGCTATTTTTTGTTCTACTTTTTAAACACATAACACTATCGTCATCCACAAGCCCTATATTCAATACCCACAGTCGTTATTTGCCTTTTAGTAGTTTATCTAGTATAATACAAGAGTTTGATCTTTCCGTTCAACCCTTGAACGCAATTTTGGCGATTTCTTAAACAACACTTTTCGTTATTTGTTCATAAGCAGCTAAATTATTCAAGAATAAAAACTGTTTAAAATAAAAACAAGCTTTTTACATTATTATTTTAAATGTGTGCATGTTAGTACTTGAATGGGAGACCGCTGAAACACCAGGTGCCACAGTAGGACTACAGGAGTAGATTGTTGTTGTGTCCTTGGGCAAAACACTTAACCCACACTGCCTCAGTGTCTGCGTACACTGGGTGAGTGGATCCCTGATTTTAAAGTGCTTTAAGTTGCAAGGTGGAAAAGGGCTATATATAAATAGACCATTTAATCACACTTCTGAATGGATCGGGTCTGCCGGTACAAAAGGGCCGCGACAGTTGTAAATGAGCTGCGGTGGCTGCTCCATTGATACTGCAGCGGGAACGTTCCTCTACAGTAGAGATGAATCGATATATCGACAGGCTGATATTTTTGGGCCAATATTAGGATTTTATATTGCTATCAGATATTGATATCCAGATATTGATATCCTATATCTGATCAGGTAGTTGTTTAGACTTTTGGAAAAAGTTGGTTTAGAGAGAAACAATTTCATTTATCTCTCTCCATTCCTAAGTCTGCAGTTTTAATTTTACCACTAACATGTGTTTAAGTTTTATTCTGGTTCTATGACTTTGGCTGCAGCACAAGCTTTACTAAGTGTTTGTTTGTTTGTCAACATAAACAAAACATGACATGGACATTGTAACGCATCAATCAGAATCAAGTACACACATACTGTAGCATTGAGGTTTTTTACTAATATTTGAATATAAAGAAATAAAGTTTAATTACTTTTTTTAAAGTCTTTCAACTCCAAAACGTCTGATAAAACTAACTTAAAGCTGCTTTATGTAGAAAAATGCAACACTTAAAGTAACTCAATGACAATAGTTATATCCAATTGTGTTGTGTCAAAACTAAGTTGTAGGTTAAGATTTTAAATAATCGACTGACATTTCCAACAAACTTTCTTTGTGGTTGTTCAAATGAGGATTGATCCCAGCTTCAGGACTGATTGGTCTAATGTTCAACCCTTCTGACAGTTTAAAGTGAACACACATGTAACAGGCTGTGCCTCTGTGGGGCTGGAGACACATCAGCTCCTCGCTCTGGAGCCTGCATTTTAATGCTGGTTTCATAACCACAGTTTGACATAGTAGTGCTGTATAGCAGAGTCAGGCGCACTCCCCCGTCATCTCCTCTTATGTAATCTAACTGTTCCTATGCATTTAGTTTTCCTTTTCTCCAGTTTGTCACATCAAATCAAATCAGCAGTGAATTTATAGCTCATCCGTGGAGTGCATTTTTCACGCTCGTCCTCTGCTTTGTACTGCCGGAGCAGTCGTTATCTTTGGTAAAAGTCACATTATATTAGAGCTAATCTATGTCACGTCCACGTGTGGAGACAAGGGGAAAGTTTAATCAAACCTTTTGACTTGGATCTTATTTTAGACTCTTCACATTGTGTCTGAATAAATCACAGTTTAATGAGTGTGTGGGATTTGTTCTTTTGCGACGCTTCACATTAAACAAATCCTCATGTTTTAAGGTGAAGTAAAGTTACACAGGCTTTAGAGACGGGAGACTATTGTTTGATAAATTAAGTTGAACACAGACTTTTCAAATTGTGTTCTTTTGACTTAGCTCAACCTAATATCACACATCTGGGAAACTCCAACTCAAAAGTTTAATAAACCAGAGTGATTGAAGCTAATTACAAGGCATGTGTGTTGCATGATTTAAAGTCGATTTTGGATAATATTTGTCATTTAAGTTGTTGGGTTTACTCCTGCAGTAAAGTTGTCTTTCTGTTTCCCAGTCCTGAGTGTTCTCTAAGAAGAGAAGCGGCTGCAGGAGCTCTTGAAAAGTGTGTCAGATTGATGTCGCAGTGGAACTGGAAGGAGAGAGAGAAACACAAGAGAGAGAGAGACACAAGAGAGAGAGAGAGGTTTAACTCTATTCAACTTCTCTGCTTTAATTAACATGTGACTCACTGCTGTGGCTGCCACACGTGATCTATTCTCAAAACACATTTAAAGGGCCTGCAGTGCCATTTTGTTTATGGTATATTGTTATTTCCCATCAAAACACAGCTGTCTTATTTTGTATTTGTTTTGTTACACATTTAATACAAATCCTGAACATTATAAAGACTCTTCTGAAAACGTTACACCAGCAGCAAAGAAGACTCTTGGCTTCTCTACATCAGCGGCTACGGCTTCATCCAGTGACAAACACCCTGCTGTACTTTATATTTTAGTTTTTATGGATCTCACATTAATGAACCAGTGTGAGTGAGACGAATTGTCGAAGCAAAGACAACATGGACTTTCACTTCAGAAGACGAGAGAGGAGGCTGAGAGTAAAACAAAACAAAAAGTTATCTATTTGAGAAACTCTGGTATTGAAAGGTCTGTCATCTGCTCATTTAGCTGTATGACTAAATATTAAATGAATGATTGGTCATTTCCCCACAGTAATGTGAGTTGTAGTGTTACTTTCTGCATTTTCTTCCATCTAAGGGCCTGTTTTATCATCCAGGTGCTAAATTGCGGGTGCAAAAAAAAAAATCATTGTTATTTATGAGCATTTTACACAAACTTTAATACTGTAATATGCACATAGAACATACTAAACAAAAAAAATATGAACCACCTCAAATTCTCCTTCTTAATGTGTGTGAGAGAAAAATTCACCTCTGCCAAGGTTTTGCTCCCCCTAACCTGTTTGCACTTGAGCAAATGCTTGATAAATCTGGCCCTAAGAGTTATCACTTTGTTTTTTATAAATAATCAAACAGTCGTCTTATACCTGAATCATCCCCTGTCCTTTTCTTGTTACTTTCATGTGTTTTTGCTGCAGTGTGATTGGACCGTTAACCACTGGTTCAGACTGTAAACCAATCGCCTGATGGAGCCCCAGAAAAGTTAAGATTTTTGCCTTATGACAGAAGTATAATTATGCCAGCAGATGGCGCCAACTGTCCCTGCACAGCTCTGGCGTCTGAGTGAAAAAAAAAAAAAAATAGGTACTGAGCAAACCTCCGTGACACTGCAGTGTTTATGGACTCATATCAGTCATGCAACTTTTATTCACTTGAATTTTATGTTTGTGAAGAAAACAGACTGGATTTACCTGGGAAACTAACGATGTTTTGCCTTTTCAAGCTCAACTAGGCAAGCGGCTAACACAGCAACTTCAAAACGTGACTCCTTATTTATGAGTGTTTTTTTTAATACGCACTAGAACAGTCATAAACCAGTGTTTATAGACTTGTTCAGTCGTGTTGTGCAGTTCAAAAGCCTGTCGCTGTTGTGCTGCTCTGTTTCACTTTCATAGTGCGCCGTGTCCAATAACATTTTTTTAAACTACTACATAAGAAAATTGAGGCTTTTGCGATTAGCTAATTGCAGTTGTCAATTGATTCGATATTGATATATCGTGCAGCCCTACTATTTAAATAATTTCAGCCTTTAAATTTCCTATCTTTGTGGCCACGGCTACTGTTTTAGCCTTGTTTGAACTGATTGTCTGCTCACTGCAACAGAAAATACTTTGTAGTAATCTCAACTGACCAAAAGAAAAACGCTACTCAAAACAAAAAGAACAACAACTGAAGCTTATTTTAGTGTAATGAAGCATCAATTAGCTTAATTACTGCTAATATGTCTGTTTAAAGTACCACATAATGACATCACAAGGTGGAAAGAACCATTTTGAGCTTTACTAATAGAGACAGCATTTACTCAAGCATTTGTGAATGAAAAAAACACAACTTTGGGTTTGATTTTGATGAGAAAATAACATTCTAACAAGACTACAAACTCACACGTGTCAGTTTTGTATAATGTAGAACTTTAAACATTGCCGTCCATTCATTTAGTCTTTTTTTCAATCATCTCAATCATCAACAATCCTACTCTTTCCCCAGAGCTTTTCCAGGAAGTGTCCGCTCTAAGCCACGGCCCATTCAAACACACAACACAGACGCCTTTAATCAGAGAATGTGCTAAATGTTTCACTGAAATTTAATCCAAATGAGCTTTCAGGCTATTTTCTCCTTCCCAGAAAGTCTCCCATTATCCCAAAGACGAAGCGGGACGACCACTTTCATGTTTCTCACAAAAGCGCAGTATTAAGTGCTACTTAGCTAACGGCTGCTCATTAAACTCAAACTGATGCTAAAGTTAAGAACACGCAGTGACCCAGTTTGAGTGGGAAGTGAGCGGTTTGAGGGGAAATCGATGGGACTGTTGTAAGGCTCGATGTATGTTTTTAAATTGGCCAACTTCTTACTGTAAATATTATATAAACGTTCAAAAGTAATATTGTCTGAGGAGCCTGATCTCACAAGAAAGTGTACATTTACCACGACATTACACAACATGTAAATTAGGTATGATCAGCACGAGTCCACGGCTGTTTTGAGTGATTATAGTACGTGTCACAGTCCCAGTTCATTTCAATGGTGGTTGTTAAGACGTGTTATTATTTATGAATATTAATGAAATCCTGATTCTAATCTTAACCTGCCCCAAGCCCCAGACCTAATCTTACCCATTTTAGTAACTATATGCCTAAACTTACCCGTTTCACCTGAAGAAAACGTCCCCACGTGGCTGCAACCAAAACTCGTGTTTTTTTAACGCTGTGAAATCTCGTGTCATTTTTACTCTTTTTCATATCGTGCTAAATGCACGGCGTAACTTAAGTACTAAAAACAGCTGTGAACTCGTGCTCAAAATACGCTGTGTTGAGACTGTGTTGGTCTGAGAGCAGATTGAAATAGATGGATTAACCCTTATTACTGTATTGTGTTACTATGTTTGTGAACTGAACCCGCCTCACAGTCAATGTACACCCAGGGTCACTGTCCCAGGTCTAAACCCATAAAGTCTGCTCTTGTTGCTTCCTTGCTCCTGTTCTTGTTCTTGCTCAAAGCAAACATAAGGTTGGGACCATTTTTAGCTCATCCCAGCCATAGATGTCTCCACTTCTCCATTTGGGCAATCCTCGTTAACTGATTAACTGTTTCAGCTATATTAGTTCAATGGTGGTCCTTTTTTTAGAGGCAAATGTTTGTGTCTCAAACACATCTGTTTCAGTACTCCTTCAGGAAATAGTTCAACTCAATTACTAAACTTTTATATGCACCTTAGATACACAATTGGATGATTAAAATGATCACAACACAATTTAAATACTTTTTTTTTCTAACTGTAGATCCAGCAGATATCATGTCTGTGCCTTTAAAGTGGACCAATTATGTCAAATTCACTTTTCTAAGTTTTTAACCTTGTTGTAATGGCCTCCCTTCATCATTAGTTTACTCAAAGTTATATTTGAATTGATTCGTGCATGTTTGAGTAATCCCATTCTCACCTACCACCTATCCCCTCCCACTTCTCTGTATTTACTTGATATATTTTAAAACATTAATACTCAAAGTAACGTGTATATGGTTCAAAACTGTCCCATACCACTTTCCAACAATAATAATATTTAACTTTTTCCAGTTACTTTTAAAGTGAAGAGGCGGGGCTTATCAGATCTGCAGTTTTGAACAGGAAGTCAGTAGAGCTGTTCTTATTTTTTGTTGTTTTAGATAAACTTTGTGTTTTACAATGAACAAAAGGTAAATTACTGATCTGTATATGTTCTAGTTTCTTACTAAATATATAAAAAAAAAACACAATAGGACCTCTTTAACTGGAGAAACAATGAGAGTATTTACTGGTTGATGTGACCCAGAGAGTCACACAATGTTTGAAATTGTATTGTAATTGTTTTTTTGACCCATTTTCTAGCGAGTTTTGAGAAGGAAAGCGCTGGTTTCAGATATTTGAAGCAATAGTAACGAAAGTTTATTGAATCACTGAAGTCAATTATAAATTCAGTGCCATTTTGAGTTTTTGGAGCTTTGGCTCTCAGGTCTTGTACGTGAAGAACATCAGAGACTGCTAATCATCATGATTCACTTTTTATCAATTTAATGCAGCTGTCTGTTCAAATAGAAACATTTTCTCATTTAGTATGACATTTCAACAAGGAATGGGATTTGATTTTTGTTGCTGTATCGACAATCCTTGAAACAAATCAGTTTTATTGTTTTGGTTTCTTTTTCTAACTTAAAATTGATTTGTGCGTGAAAAGCACTGAACTCTAAATTGTTTCCTGAAAATGGTGACATACATTTTTGCCTGAGGTTGTAGAGTGGAGCATGAAGTCAGTGGACAGAGGAGGTGTGAGATTTGACCAGGAAAATCCAGAATGACATCTGTGTATTTTAACACAGAAGGACGTCCTGCTTTATGTAAGTCTGTCACTTCTGCTGAGCCACTGGAAAAGTGAAAATATATATCTGTGCTGTTGTCTCTCTGCCAGGACACTGTTGCTGCTAAAGAGATTCTTTTAATCTCATTGACGTTTTATTCTGATATAATATAGGTTACATCAATCAATCAATCAATATTAATCAGCCTTGTCACTGGTCTCTCTGAATTCAGGCGACTGTGATGGATTAACCAATCACTAACACACATGTGGTAATACAATGTTTCACAACTTTTTTTTATCCCGAATACCTCCAAAATGTTCTCTGATATTCAGAGTGTCCTCTCATTTGGGTTTTAGGTAAATACACTCAAGGAAAAAAGCAACGCGACGCGACACACACGCAACACAGTTTTTGGAGTTTTGTTGGGGGTAGAAACATTTTTTGTTTTTGAGATCCGGCTGTTTCATATGAACCCTACATCCAGTCCAATAACACAAACAAACAATAGAGCAACCCCCAAACCAAAAGTGACAGGAATTTCATCAGACTGTCAAAAGGTTCATGTGACCCCCGTTGGCCCTGGACAGCGGTTATTTGTGGCCTCATGGATCGGCAGTAGTGTCTGAGTTGATCCATTCTTCCACCAGTGCCTCCCTCAGCTGCTGCTGAGTTTTGGGAGAATGTTCACGTCGGTGGACACGCACACTGAGCAGATCCTAGACATTTTCAATGGGACCATTGGGACCACCTCTGCAAAGTCCAACGACAATGTGCAGTACATCATTCAATCCGAGCTCGGCGACGTTGGGGGTTAAGCACTGATCCAACATATGGCCGCTATGGTCGAATATCATCAGCGCGGATGCGATTACAGATGGTTCTGGCCGACACTGACCTATGGTGTGTCGAATTGGTCTTCGCTGAGGACCTGGTGGCGGGTGAACCTGTCACAGAGATGTGCGGGGCGGTTGGCGCAGTCTTGTGCAGCGGTCAATACACAGAATTGACCAGTACGAGGGCGGTCGTTAGAGGAACCAGTGGCCCTGTATCGCTCTGCAAGACGACTAATGGTAGAGCGGTGGACTCAAAACACTCTGGCCACAACAAGACAACACCGTCCAGCTTGGAGCAGCCAATAGCTCCATCCTTCTCTGGTTGTGACAATCGTGGCGTCTTGAAGAAGTGTGTTTTTGGCTTCATTCTGGTGCCTTTTATCGAGAAGACTTGAGCACAGTTAACCAGCGGTAAAAGTCAACTCTGAGTTTCAAACATGAGTTTGTGTGAATAAACGACCCTGTAATGCACTCTTTATTGTTCTCACAGTCAGTCAAGCCAAACCAAGAAATCTGTTCATCTGTCTTCATATGGACTGAAATCATGGTGTAACCCATTTTTACAAATTGACTTGTTTTTTTTAGGAATTTTCGAAAATTAAAATGTTGTGTTTATTTTTTCCTTGAGTGTAAATGAGATTCCTAGTATAGGACTATGTTTTCAGTTCAGTTTCAGTTTTTTTATGTAGAATAATCTTTGCTCCATATTACTAAAACACAAATACATTTATACATTCAGATAATATTCACCTCTTGGTTTGAAAACACTGCTGTAATCTACTGCATCAAAACAAACACAGCTGCTCACGAGGAAAACAAAAGGAAAGTATCAAAGGGACTGAAGAAAATCACAAGTTTATGCAAAATCAATGAGCGAAACACAAAACTATTCTAGCCTGAGGAAGTTTGAATTTGTTCTAAATGACAAACTATGAGCTCAGTTGTTTCTTGTTTGCTAAAAGTGAAAGATTTGATTTCATGTTTCATTGTGAAGTATTGAAGAAGCTTGGGTTCTGCAGAGAATGTTCTGTGACTAAATAATTAAGAGTTTTTGCGACACTCAAATGACTGTATGATTGGATCTTTGGTTGCTCTGGTGCCACATTTTACTTTTGTTTTCTCTGGCACTGGTTTGGGTCAAAATATATTTCCCTGGTTAAATTACACTGAACAAAAATATAAACGCAGCACTCTTGGTTTACACTCTTGGTTCTACTACAAAATAACCATTTCACTCAAATATTGTTCACAAATCTGATAGTGAGCACTTCTCCTTTGCTGACATAATGGCATAAAACAACTGGGATGTATTCACTTCTGAGAATTGGGCACAGATTCTTTCAACATGGGCTCGTGCATTATCGTGGCAGTAGAGTCAATGGACATGTCACACACTGAGCATGTTTGAGACGCTCTGGATCTGTGTTTACGACAGATATCCAGTTTGCACAGCCACGAAGAAGAGTGGATCGACATTACAGGCGATATTTGAATCTAAATTTCCAGCAGCTACTACTTACACGGCAAACTTGCAGAACTACAGACGCATGAATGTGACATCCTGCTTAGTTTCTGTTTGCTGACTGGTCGATTGTCTCTCAAGCTTCGTTCAAGCAGGAACAAACACTGAAATTCCTGACCTAGAGTTGGAGCGCAGTGAAATAGAGCGGAGGCACTGGCCTGGTTACTGTTCTACTGCTTAGCAACACTAAAGTCCAGAGCCAGACCTTCCTATTCGCAGACTACGCAAGTTGCGTAGGGCCCTGCATCTTGGGGGGCCCCGCCTCCTCTGAGTGCTGATAGTTTTTCGAGTTTATGTCAGTCCTCGTGACTGTTGGCTTCACCCTCTAGTTTGCGCTGTACATAAACCCTGTTTGACCAACACTACAAGTGATGGACCCCCCCTCTTCTGTTCATAAGACACGGCAGTGTTGGGCAGAGACACAGCGCTACTCGTATGCTGCGCTTCAGACTGACAAAAGCAGAAACAGGTGTCTGATCATTCTCAGCACAGAGCGCAAACAAAGACTCTGGAAAACAGTCTGGACAACAAGTACATGTTCTGTGTCTCATAAGCTATTTGCCAATCTTTATTTTGCATCAATAGACAGGTATTGGCTGAATACGAACACAAATAGTTGATAAAATTAGACGTTGCAAACACGAAAATGACGCGGCATTACCGCGGCGAATTTCTGCACATTTATATTGAATTATTTCAAAAGCCACATAAAACATGAGACTGTTTGTTCAGAAAATTTCAGTTAATATTTTGTCCAAAAGTCCAACGCGACAATGCAGTTTATCAGCTGTTCCAGCGTAAAGAGGGAACAGAGGCGGAGCTCGCAGGGAGAGGGACAGGGGGGCCCCATTTGGAAACAATGACACCAAGCGAAACTTGAGAGGTGCAATAAAATAAAAGATTTGTTGGTCTAAATAGCTCACTCCAAATTTAGGGAAAATGCATCTGTTTTATTCAAAAGTCTCTGGGGCTGGAGCTTACATTATCTCTTTATTGTAAGAAATATTATTTAGCTTACACCTATTTTTTTCTGTCGCTTTGTGTATAATTATATAATCATAATGAAAAAAGTAAATTTAAACGCTGCTTTGGCTTGACTGATTAAGGTTTGTAGAAAACTGATTTTTGCTTAGGGCCCCAAAAGGTTAGAACCGGCTCTGCTAAAGTCTTACAAGTTGTGACTTTGACTTGATGTACAAACATTTTGAAGAGATAGAGAAGTGACGGATCGCCCTAAATGCCTAGAGTCAGAGTGAAATGTTACAAAAATGTAATCTGCTTGAGTAAAACCATGTTCTCTCAAAAATCAAAATACTTACTGTATATATTTACCTTGGGACATTTGTAAGTTTTAATTTATCCGACGACGTCTGAGTTTTTCTACAGGGATTCACACGGGGATAGATAAGTTATGGCAATGATCTTTTACTTAATTCATGAAATAAGCGTTTCTTTTGTTTTAGCGTGAATTAGTAAAGTTAAGTACATGTGGCTCCTCGTCACATTGTTGAGTACATCTATCAGAATCACATCCACAACATCAGATTTCTCATGAAACAAACTGTAGACTCTCTCGTTTAATCCATTTATGGTGATAACATCCAAACTTTGCAGCGTCCTGTCCAAGCTTTTCCTCAAACATCCATCTTCTCGACTTTCTCTGGGTCACAAATTTTTTAATCGTCGTTTGATTAATCTTTAGCGTTTTAATCGTAGAAAAATGTCAATTTAATTAAGAAAGATCTGTAGTAATAATAATTTTGTTCAAATTTGAAGGTAAAATAAGCCACAGTCATTATTAATTCACGGATTGTTCACTAGCAAGGACCACACTCTCAGAACTTGTAAGCAACAACTTATTGAATAGATGTAAGCACAAACGAAACAGATGTATTGCCGGTTTGGGCCTCCTTCAAGGGCTGGCTGCAGGCTCCGGGCCTCGAAACCCCCAAAGAAGCCGACAAGAAGCAGATGGTGAACTGGAGACTGCTTATGTGATGACGTACATCTGCATGCATGAGATGCAAACTGCCCTTAGATGACAGACTGATGGGCACTTCTACAGTAGATTAAGACACGAATGGTAGGGTGTGAGTGTGTAGCCGGGGTGGCTAAATAGCGTAGCCACCGGAAGGGACGTAGGAGAGGTGTGGTCCTGCTCCCGAACTTAAGATAATAGCTTATCTTCATAAAACACAGACATACACATTACACGACTTTAAAAAATACACGAGACGTCTGAGTTTGGTGAATTACAGGAGGTAAACTTCAAGGGAAACTTTAGACATTTTTACAAACATGGACGATTTGCACAGGAGTAAGAAACTCAGATAACGTCTGTAAATATTGCAATGTACACGAGGTCCTGAAGTAAATATTATGCCGGGTGAATAGAACTAAAGGATAATTAAAATTTAAAGACGCCCTAACAACAATAACTTGGTCTCTCCTCTGCTAGAATCTCTGTTGTAGAACGACTAAAGCTTATCTTTTCTTTTCACAAGATCAAGACTGCAAAATCAATGTCTTATTAACTTTTCATGGCTTTGGTAATATTGCTCCTCGTAATAAACACATCCATATTAAATCCCAAAGCCACTGTGCAGAAAAACGTGAATATTTTATGGGTTTGAAAATGCATTTATGAGAGACAAGTGGTTCTTTTATTCTCCTATACATCAGAAAGCACTTGGCCTCTGCTCTTTCCTCATCCCTCCATCCACAGACCCGAGTGTGGATCAGGCCCACAAGAGCTACACTTCAGATCAATGCAGGGAATAAACAAGTCAAGAGCGCGGCGTTGATGAAGCGGACATTGATCTCTGCAGAGTCTCTTAAGAAGTCCATCCACTCTCTCCGGTTTTACGTAGTTTCATTTGGTTCTGTGCGCTCAGCAGAAGTCGCCCGGGCCTCCTCATTCATCACGTCTCCTTCACTTTCAAACGTCGCCAGTGATTTAAAAGGTTTAGCGTGGCGGTTTGACGTTAGCACGAGTCAGATACATGTCCGAAGAAAGGTTTGTGAATTAGTAGCTTAAGACAAGTGCTCCTGATGAAACTTGTTAAATTAATGAACATCCCAACACGCATCTGATTCTTACCAATGAAAATGTAAAAATGCAAATTAAACAGTGGTGCCCAAGTGGGACTCAGGGGCCAAACTCGGCCCTTCAAGGGGTTTAATATGGTTCGCAGAGGTGCTGATATTTGTTAAGAATGTCTGTTTGGTTACATTTGTAGTTGACAAGATTGTCAAAGTACACCTAATTAATTGTTTTCTGCTAAAACATGTTAGGAAAAAGCAATTTAATTTAACCTGGTTTACTCCAGATGGATTTGTGTTGAACTCCTCTTCCACACTATCCATCTGGAACTTTACTTGCGGAAAGAGTTTGGGAAAAGGTGGGACGTCCAATGAAATACATCGAGCTGATTGGATGAGCGACCGACCTTATTTATGTTTAACCAATCACAGCAACTAATCATAATGACGTATCCACGTGGGATAGAACAAGTGTCTTTCGAAAAGAAAATACTACTATTTTTGCTAAAACAGCCATGGCGAGTTTACATTGACTTAACATTGAAAATGTACGCAAAAACACAACTACTACTACATAAGCAATTGCCTGGAAAATCCAGATATTAAAAATATATAGTCTGGCCAACGTGTGATTGACAGTTTAATTAGCCAGTGAAAAAACCAACATGGCTGCTCCCAACGAAAAAATACATGAAAAAAATATCATGTGGAACTGAAAAACATCGCGCATTTCTGCAGAATCAATGAGCGAAACAAAAAACAATTTTAATGTGAGGTGAGTGAAGTTAGATTTTGGTCTAAATGACAGACAACCAATCAGCTCCTTTGTTTCTGTGTCACTCTAATAAGCTAACCTGATTGCCCGGTACGATGTGGATTTGATCTGAACACAGGTGGAGGGCGTGGTGACCAGACCCACTCTTCACAGTTTGCTGGAGCGTGGGTTCTGGATCCCAGGCAACATATAGCAATCCCTGTATTATGTCCACATGTTGCTGTAACGTAAAAGTCCAAAATGAGACGATCCATCTTAAACAAAAATAATGCTCTCAACAACTTTGACAGTGACTAAAATTCGAGCAGCAGAGTGTCTCTCGCTGCATTACTCATTCATGAAGGAGAACAGCTCCAGTCCAGTGGCACATTATTGAAGTTTAGAGGCTTTAGAGAAACTGTGGTAGCAGATTCTTGTCCAGTTTTATTCATCATGTCGTG
This sequence comes from Mugilogobius chulae, assembly GCA_038363315.1. Lineage (NCBI taxonomy): Eukaryota > Metazoa > Chordata > Actinopteri > Gobiiformes > Gobiidae > Mugilogobius > Mugilogobius chulae. The sequence goes on from CM076409.1 coordinate 6,319,998, forward strand.
TCTGCAGGGCTGAGTGGAAAACATCTGAACAAGAAACACAACTAGAAGTGAAGCTAGAAGGAAACTATGTATTTAATCTCAAAGTCTATTTTTCTATCCTTTGGTCAGTGCTGAAACATTTTGTAAATACACCTCACTTTTTTTTTTACATGTTTGGCTTTTTACAGCAATAAACACAGGGTCGAAAACTTTTTAACTCAAAGTTCCAGCTAAAACAGCATTCCAGAGTACCAGCAGATCTAAAGTTGGGCTGTGTTAGGACATGGACTGAGTCTTGAGGCTCCTCTGACCCCCCCTCCTCTTCAATCCACATCTGTCCTCTCTTGTTAAAAAGATGCTAACTAAATACAAAGGAGTTACTGTGAAAAAGTTCAAGACAACATTTGTCCAGGACTAAACGTGGACCCCAGAGGTCCGGGACTCCCCTAAACCGCGGACCAGAGTCGGACTAAACATGGAAGACCAGAGTCGGGATTAAACATGGACCCAGAAGTCAGGACCTAAACATGTGGACCAGAGGTCCTGGACTAAATGTGGGACCAATTTAAACCAAATGACCGAGTATTTACTGTACCTCTAAATTTAACAAACATTCAAATTGCAAAGGCCCCCAGTAAAGTAAGGCAAGGTTAAGGTTTATGAGGACAATGCACAATTACAATGGCAGAGATGGTTGTGCCACATTCTAACCAAATACAACCAGAAGCAGTGTACTAGTACCATAATTTGAGAAACAGGCTGCTGCTATATCAAATTTTTTTGTTTGTTTCTAAAATTATTTTATACAATAATTTGCAAAAATACATAACCTACAATCATGTAGGAATTAAAATTTTTGACTGAACTATATAAGAAATACAAATCTGAAACAGCTGATTTTTTGTTCTTACGAGTGCTCCTCAGTGTTCGTAGGATTTGTTCTTACAGACGAACATTTTCCGTTACGAACAAATTTTGTGAATGCCAAAAATGTTCGTAAGGAGCCCTTAAGAACAAATTTGTTCGTAAGAACGTGTCATGAATGAGGCCCAGAGTTTCTAAGTTGGTTCTGCTGATGTGACAAGTGAGACAAAGCGCAGGTGTGAGAATTATATTCATTATCTTAATGATGTGAGTGGGCGGGCGTTCAGAGGGACACTCAGTAATCGCGCGCTCAGTGTTGAAATTAGCCTCGTCAGCCTGTGTGGTATACAAGCTTGTTTTATCTCTCTCTGTTAGAAAAGTCCAGCATGATGTATCTGATCTGAAATAAGAGTGACCTATAGTTCTATACATATATTAAGAAGATTATGTCAAACAGATGGTGATTCACTTTAACCGTCTAATTGACCATCAAAGCATGACAGAGGTTGACCAAAAAGAGAAGCAAGAAACAGAACTGCTGCATACAACTGAGAAACAGTGAATCACGACATGACGACTTCACTACAAAAGCAGAATGTCACAGGCTTTAGCTCACGGTTTGTATTTTGTCACCACATTACCCAGATTCTGTTGGACTGCAGCGTTTGAGAGTGTTCCTGAGCCTGTCTCTGTGTGAGTGTGGTGAATGTGGTGCTTGTTATAGAGGAGATTGGCAGAGCGGAAGCCTGAGGACAGCTGTGGCAGAGCTCTAACTTTTCAGTCTGGAATATAAGTTTCTTCTCGCAAAAACTTTACTTTGCAGTTTGTGCTTTTGCATAGCTGAAAAATTCACTTAAAAATTTACAACATTGGTGTGAGTTATAGGATAGATAACAACAGATTGAACAAAAAGGCTGAGCTGTAGTGCCCTGTCCATGGTGCTGAAGGAGAATAAAATACACAAACAAGCAGTTACAGTACGTGCGATAACAGAAGCAGTGGAACAAGAAAGCAGCTTCTGTGATACTAACAAAGAAATTCTACTTATGTTTCAAGCAGAACCGGTAAACTGGGCACTGCTGGCATAGTAAAGGAGGGGTGAAAGGAGGGGGTGAGAGTGGAGAGAAGCAGTGTGATTAGCAGCAGGTGTTTATGAACGGCCTTATTTAGCCGAATGTGTGTCTATAGCGTGGAATGTAAATAGTGAGGACGCATTTTCTAGTTGTTGCCTTGTCCACACTTGTCCAAGATCAGGTGTTTCAGAACAAATATCTGACCTAAACCACACATCGTCCACTCAAGCAGGAGTTTCAGGACACTGAAAATTATATTTTTGAAACCAGATCCCAGAGTGAAAGATTTCAAAACTCTAGTTTAGCGTCTCCACTCAACTTTTTGCATCTGCAGAAAGTTACTGAGCTTTAGATTTAGTTCACGGCGAAAATCTGCGTCTCATTGCATCATAGACCACAGAAAACTGGTAAACTTTAAATAAATATAATAAATATTCCAAAGAATTTTAAAAGAAATTATCCGCAAAGTTTCAGTTTGCATTCAGCAACTTTTCTTCACTTGCTCAGTGTTACGTCTTCCTTTGAGACTTTCTATGTCAGTGTCACAGCGCCACACTCTGGTCAGTTACATTACATTACTTCAGGCTGGTTTACTGATTCGTGTGGACGTTCACAAATCCTAAGACAGCTCCATGTTTATGCAGATTGATTTTTTAAAACTATCCTCATTTGTCTTTGTGTGGACAAGGCCTCACTTTCTAGTTGTTGCACTGTTCTTTTTCATATTAACAAAATCCCTCTCCTAAATCACCTCTAAGCCCCAGAGCTAAATTTAGGAATTTTTGTACCTTTAAGTAAACATATGTAACCGGTTTATTTATATTATAAACCCAAAATTGTATTTCTTTTGTTTGTTCTACATACTGTGCTGTCGTGGCCCGAATACGATTTCTTCTTCGTGCGTCCCTCCGGGGCACTGGTAAAAATTGGTGTATCATAACTTCCTCTTCCCCTTGCAACTTCATGAGTGGGAAAAGGTTGGTCATCCAATGTAATCTCGTGTTTTAAGTGCATTTTAGTCATTATTTACCTTTATTTTTGGTCGTTGAACAAGCTGTTGTTGTATTTGGGTCAATATTAAGCCTTTGAGTTGTTCCGATGTTTTTATTTATTGACGGGAAAAAGTCTGGAAAAATACTGACCCTGTCATTGTCTCTTCTTGTAGTTTGGGCAACTGTAGCAGCACATGTTGACGCTGTTCCTTTTATTGTAATCCAGATTAAACAGAGACTGCCTTCCTGCTCGGCTGTGTCCTGTGGTTCACTCCTGCACCAACAATCATAAACCAAAACACAACGCAGAAAGAAACACACCAGTCACACTTACCCACTCACTCATAAAAAACTTTGCGTGCCTATAGGCTACATCAAGAAATTTTATTTTATTTTTTTTCCCACGCATTTCAAATTGTGTCAACTTAGCGTCATGTCACAGACGAGGCAGAATGGAAAATTTTAAGGCAATTTACATGCCTAAGGATGAATCAATCAATATATTTTTGTAAGTCCACAATTACAGTTGCCTCAGGGCTTCACAAGACAATAGGTGGTTTCATGTGACATCCAACATCTGCAGGCCAATTTATTTCAATGAGGTGGAGGGCAAGTGAAATTAATATGTTTAAATGCAGTTATTTGGTATTAAACAAGTAATGGGTCTAGTCATCCCAGAATACACTTTTAATTAGCTAATATTTTTTGAATAATTTCATTGCAAAGTCCAATGTTATTAATAGGAAAAAGTGCCTCTTGCCCTCCACCTGACTTATAACGCCAAGAATCTAGAATTGAAACCCACCTATTGACTTAGCAAACAGAAACCAAAGAAATCAATGAAGCAATCACTGGTCAATAGCAAGCAGAGACATTACAGCCATCGCTCAATAAATATGACAACACGTGATCAAAAACCATCAGGACAACCATGATGACGTCTTAAATAAACTGAGAGAAGTCACTGCAATCGTCAGACGTCACTGTCAACCAGAAACAAGTTCTAGTTTGCGCATAAATTCCAAAAAACAAGCAAACACAAAAGCCTATTGTGGAACAGTCTATTTACATCGACCAGCAGGTAAACTTCTGCGGTCAAAAGATTATTAGTGCATGTCAAGTTTAAAGATCACTCAGCTATCGCCCAAACTTGAAAAGGCTGGTTCCACACAAAGAGACTCTGGACAACTCAATTCAGTTTCCATTGCTTAATATATTTTCTTTTGTTTTAAATGAGTTTCTAGTTCATTTCTTTACAGCAGTAGAAGTACTGGGTAGGCTGAAACCTACAAGACAACAAAATGTACATTAGAGAACCAGTTTTATATCAGTCTATGACAACCATATTGTTTTAAATCAAATCTACAATAATTGAATTACCAAAATAAATGTTTTAATCCAAAGGGTCTCAAATTATTTTAAATTATAATAACATTTTATCAAATCTTATTATTATTATTATTAATTTTTTATTGAACAGACAGGCAAAAAACAATTACATGCTAAGCCACAACACACAACATCAAATATTATTTTTAACTAAACCCATGAAATCAATTAATTATTTAACCAATGTTTTTAATGAAATATTTATATTTTAACAAAGATTATTTTTAACTTATAGGTAAAGGTAATGTTTATTAAGGACAATGTACAATTACATTAAGCACAGTGGCACAGATGCTTGTACCAGATTGTAGCTTTACAGCTAATTTTCATCTGTAGTGATGGGGAGGGGGGCACATTGGACATGTTTTTAGTTGTAGGAGGAAACTGGAGTACCCGGAGGAAACTACGCAGACACGGGGAGAACATGCAAACATGGGCGGGAGTCGAACCCAGGACCTTCTTGCTATGAGGCCAGAGCACTAACCGCTGCGCCACCGTGTCGCACAATAAAGTTTACTGGTTTACTTTACAGTGCATGTTTAAATAATGTCCTGAGTTTAACTGAGCTTGTATTGTATTAGTCACATGTTTGTGCAGCTTGAACCTGGAGATTGTTGTCAGATGAACACAAATGCTCTATTGACTTGTGTTTGAACCAGTCGCTCTCTGAAGACCTTTCTGTCAGTCCTGTTGCAGCAGACACACTCATTAGGAAGAGTATCGGCTACTTTCCCCTGACCTTCTCCTGTTTTTCTGATCCCATTGGCTCCGGCGGGTTTGGACAGCTCTCGTTTGACTCGCCCCTGTGGGTTTTACATAACTGTGAAGAGAGAGACTGTTCCATGTGCACGAGCTAACAACGTCCTCAGAGACACGCCAGCACTGTCTGTGAAAGCAATTAGACAATCCTGCGCATTTAGCCACTCGATATCTGCTGCTTCCAGTCGTTTGAAAAGGATTCGATGCCTTTGTGGTCATTAGAGAGACTGTACATGCAAGGTTTAGCAGTTAGAATGTTTTATCCTCATCAAAAACATGTTCTGTGTTATTTCCTTCACATGTTTAATGCATGTCCTCATATCCATATTTTATAATGTAAGTAAACAAAAATACTACTTTAAAACTTTTCACAGCTGTCTAAAAGTTTTGCTTACTATTGCTTTCCAAGCTTCCAAATATCTTACTGTAATGTTTTACTGTTTTGAAGTGTCTTTAAAAGCCAAGACAAGATGTGCCCAAGCTAGAGTAAAGAATGCCCATCACATACCATCTTGGCTGCGCTTTGTGCCACGTGTTGCTAGTTTAGCTGTAAGTAGTTAGTACGATTTAGTTTCTCTTCACCGAACATGTGCAGTTTTGTCTTTCTCTCAGGCGGACGCACAGGCTCAGTAATCGTCGCTGGTCGCCAGAGTGAGCGGAGTATAACAGCCCAGTCTCCGACGAAACTGACAACGAAACAACAAATGGAATGTCATAAGCACTTTTGTATGCCTTTTTGCATCAATGTTACAAAAACCAAAACGTAAAATAACCACACTTTTGGTTGACAGCCACGGGAGCGACATTTTAGTTAACTTGAAACTTACCGGTTAAACCCAAAGAAAGTGTCGCAACATGGCTTCAACCAAAATTTATTTTATGTTTTGGCTTTCCGTAACATATTGACGTGGAAAAAAGGTGTGAAAACGTGCTTAGCATATGTTTTTGACATTTTGTTGTATACAGTATCTGCGTTTTCTCCTAAGACTGTGTTTGAAATAAAAGTAGAATGTACGTGAACATGCAGCTTGTTGTTGTTGGAAGAAACTTTTTGGTGAAGTAGTGAAAACAAGACACGACAAACAGAAAACCAAGTGAGCGCAGGTGAAGTGCATCTGGTGTTTTTTAAAATTAAATTATTACGCTACTACCAATAAAACAAATACGTCAGAATTCTTGACAACTACACGACTATGCTTATCCATTGTGCAGCGAAAAATCAAACAGAAAATGAACTGAAAGGAAATAAGGCCAAAACTTGGCGCAAATGTCTTGTGTTTGCATAGACATGTGCTCAGTGATCGCGTGAAGGCCCAAGTTGGGCGTAAACCCGTGGTCTCGCAATGCCAGCAGAGTCACACATGCATATTCCGGTCGCAGCGTGAGTGGTCACCGAACCCAGACGGATCCAGATCTGGATCTGAACTGGAAGTAGTGTGAGCACAGTGTAATAGAGCTCAACAGTAGAAGATCGCGCTGTTTCCAGAAGTAAATTCCTCATTGTAAGGTGCCAAAGGCTTTTCAAAAAATTCAAATATTAAGAGTTTAAAAACATATCACCAGCTAACCAGCTATGTGCTGACGGTTGTTAGAACATAGCTGTGCAGTTGTTTTCAGTCTGAAAAGCACATTTTTGACTGAAGATGTTTTACTAACTTTGTAGTTTATAAAGCTGCAGAAACTGACTTTAAACAAACATGTAGGTCTTGCGCTCATAACTCACCACAGAGCTGATAAACTCCAAATACATTCTCAAACCTTTATTATAATGAGATATTGAACATGAGTCATCGAGAGGTGCTTATCCCTTCTCTCTGCTCCTTTAACATTTGCCTACACTGCCTATACCCTAAATGTCAGCCGAAAGTGACATAAGTGTTGCGATTGCAGTCACATTCTGAATTGAGCTGTGGTGTGACCGTAGCCTTAGTCACGGTGAACAGTTTAGTCCATGAACATATAAAAACTCAGAAAAGTGGCTTTCACATAACATTCCCCCTTTAAGGAAACCGGAGAACATGGCATTGCTCTGCGACACGTGCACTTTGAAGATATGAGCACAACGCTGATACCTCGGAGCGTGGCAGCCACATCAGAGGCAGCGGGCCATGTGTGCTGCTGATGTGGCGCTGCTGTGGGTGGATGTACTCTAATGCTTGAAAGAAATCTCATTAAACAGGCATTAGACCCGCCCCTCACACAGTCACCTCCCGAACACGCCGCCGTTTGATGGAGGAACACCAAAAAGCCATCGCTCTGGTGCTAATGTATACACAGGTGAGAGATGAAGGCCCAGAACGTCCCACCGCAGCTCTGCAACAAAAGCTCTTCTCACCTGGCTATATTTAGATCAGCCTGGGACGCTTCATTTAGTCGGGAAGAAGAAGAAGCCTGTGTTCATTTAGGGAAAAGAGGTTTTTAAAGGTGCAGTGTAAATGTTCTGGAGCAGCCTGGAGATGTTAATGTGAAGTTACCTAACGTGTAACTTTTGTCTTTTACTAAAAATAATAACATAAATAAGACTGCTGTGTTTTGTATGAAAGATGAAGTATATTATTTTTCGTTAGGAGTTGAATGCAGCACTCTGATTGGCTGTGCTTAGGTGGTTCACTGCATTTTCACTTAGTTGTATGTAAATACATGTTCCTAAGACATAATTGAAGATTTTTTAGGAAAAGAATCAAGTCATCTAAAGTTACAGAGCTCCAAGTCCAAATCACGACCCAAGTCTTTGTCCATTTATTACAGTTTTTTTCTATAGGTTTGGCTCATTTCTTGAAACCGAGATGACATTCTCAGAATCACATGGACAAATCTCCAAACCAAGCTACAGTTGCTCACAACTGAATGTCATTTCTCACTGCTTTCATCAAACTTCCAGTGTCATAGACCATGTCTCAATGGCTCAGTACAGCACATGTTTCTGTACAAGTCTCCTACAGACAGGACAATGATCCCTCATTTAGCACATTTTTCAAATCAAAAGATCTTTCAGATCAAACTGATGAGCTGTTTTTTCAGTCTAATGGTTGTTCTGTCCAAAACATGTCAGCAGGATTTCACTGTGTAAGTCCTCATGAGCAAAAGTCTCTGTTCATTTGTCAAAGTTAGTCAAGAATAAATACCATAAACACTGTAATATCTTCTCAAGATGTGACTTATTTTGATGTTACAATATGAAACTATAAACATGACAAAGAAAATACAGAATCAGAAATGATTGATCCAGTTTAGAGTCATTCTCCAGTCACTGCAGTGATGCTTTACAGTTGTAAGTAAAACACAAATACACTTACACTGGTCTCTCATTCTGTTCTGACTGTTTAGATGAGAAAGACTTTTAGTTTTGAAGCTTGTATGAACAGTTTTGGGAAAGAGATATTGAGCTGTAATGTTCCACAGAAATGTAAAATCTTTTGTCCAAATGATTTTAAAGATGTAAAAATAACTAAGCCAAACCAATGGAGAAAAGCTTTAGTGTATTCAAGTGTATAATTCTATTCTGTTAGCTGGATTTCTGCCACAGTGAGAAAACATCTAAACATTCTGACTGTCAGTGCTCACACAAGACCAAAGGGACGACGTGTTTTGGAGGCAATGATGATTCACATGACAAAGACATCTGGTTTTGACACATATCTAAAGTGTTTTGGGAGAGAAATGAGCTTCTGCAGGTGATCCATGGTGTTGTGCTCAACCATCCAGGTTATTTTGACAAAGTGACTAAGTGAATGAAAAAGAGCCAAAGCAACTGAGAAGGATCTTTGTGATTTTGATGGAATTGACTTTTTACATGGAAAAGTAACTTACTGATGAAACATAAACAAACAGTTTTGGCAGAGAAATGTGCTTTTGCTGGTGATCTGTGATGTTTTGACGAAGTGTCAAATTGTTTGACCAAATGATCTGCAGTTTTGAGAATGTCATCTCAGTTTCAAGAAATGAGCCAAACCTATAGAAAAAAACTGTAAGTCACGTCTCGAGTCATCAAAGGCCAAATCTTAGTCAGTTTTTAAAAGTAAAAACCCAATTGTGCATCAAAAACCTAAAAAAGAAAGTACATTTTGGTCCTAAAGTTACATAGTCCACGTTTAAAGTAATTTATGTGCATTGAGACAAGCAAAGGAACCAATTTGACCAAGTTGTGCTGCATTCAGACCGGACAGTGTTGGAGCATCCAATTTCTCTTGTTGAAGCAAATTTTGACACAGAATATTTGTGTCAAAATACTGTTCCAATAGACGCCTGAACGCCCCAAAGCATGTCGGGCCCTTGGGGGAAAGTTCACTAAAAAGGACTTAAAAGACTTGAGTAAACAGTTCTTCTTTCCTCGAGAGGAGAACAGCATGTCACTACGTCACAGTAGAGTAGCGTCTGATTGGTGGACGCGGGTGTTCTACGTCACAAGACGCAGCATCTGCAGACCCCGAACAAGCCCGTTTTGGCGAGCTGGATGCAAATTCGCACCCCAAATTTTCTGGATGTCTCAAGCCGCCGGTTTGCAATAACTTAACATGTAAATTGGACAATTTGGACGCTCCAAGGTTGTTCAGTCTGAACGCAGCATTACACTGCACAGTCTTTGTTTTTTTTGTCTTACCTACAAAAAAATCATGGTCTCTAAATGCATTTATCTTGATTTTTAAAGGTGCACTGTGTAACTTTCTGGAGGTGAAAAGTCATCTACATAATTCAGTTGCAATAGAAAACTAAAACTACTTTGGGATTTTCTGAATGGAGATGAATACATTTTATGTCAAAATATGAAAAAATGAAAATAAAAGGAAGAACTTTTCTCTGGAAACAGACGTGTTTGAGCCATGCAAACCCACTCAAAGCAAAAGCGCAGTTTTGTAAAAAAAAAGCACAAAAAGTTGTGCAATGCACCTTTAATGAACTAGATTATTTTACTCTCTAATGTGTTTCTGCTTTGTTCCTATTTCAATTAAAAACATTTGTCAGACAGTCGTTTGTGTCCAAAGGCTCAGAAACATTTATAGTTTGAAATGGAAGACCGTCTTAAGGCCTATTCATACTTCATAAGAGGTAAGAAGTTTGTTCGGCCCGCTCGGGCCGTACGAACAAGAACAAAAGGCCTCATTCATGAAAATCTTCGTAAAATCTGTGCGTAACTTCCACTTTAAGAAGCTGCTGCGAAAACTCTACGTGTGATTCACGACGGGTTCGTAACGATCCAAATTCCTTCCTAACGCCAAATTCACCAAACTCCAGCTACGAACGGTTATTTACATAAAAATGAATAATGCATAGGCTGAAACATGTCTTTTTATCTGTGCATATGACTGAAATACTTTGTCTGCACTCTTTATTTCTTTACTTCTTTTTAAAGTAAATTTTATGCTGATTATTTAATTATTGTAATTTTGATGCATTTTCCTGCCTTGTAAAGCACTGTGAATTGCTTTGTGTATGAATTGTGCTATACAAATAAATTTGCCTTGCCTTGCCTTGCCATACTTCCTTATAGGGCAAAAATGGGCCGGACACAGCGCGTCATTCACAAGATTTCTGCTGGAGCGGAGCTGGGAGGAGGAAGAAAGGCAGCAGCGCTTTCGCTGATTAAAAACGTCAGCGTCTTTTAAAAATGTCCAAACTCACATGAACACACTCAGAGGAAACATGTTCAAGTCACAAATGTATTGAAATAACGCTGGGCTTTTGCCGTTTGTATCACGTTTGTATCGGTCTTAGCCTTGGTCTTAATTATTCCTCTGTTGGCCACTAGTGGCTCTCTCCAAGCTCTATACACTGTCAGTATAGAAGGTGTGTCTCCAGCCAGATGTGGGGTGCAGTTTTGTTCATTGAACCAGACACATGCTCACGCCTGTGACAAGTGAGCAGCTGCTTTAGGATCACAGGCAAAAGAGATCTATAGCAGCAGCTTCAGTTTGGAAAAAAAATGTAATAATAGAAATCTATTTGGTGAAAGTCTATTTACTTGACAGACTTTAACAACTGTGTCTAAAAATGTGTCTTTCTTTTACATAAAGCTTGTTGACTTAATAAAAAAGACAATCAGATGTGAGAGTGAACATGGGTCAGTGTGAATGCTATGGAAAGGCCAAAGAGGCCATCATGTATTTTTTAAACCATTTTTTATGTGTCAACACGTTAAAAAAATGTTGGCTTCATTTTTAGACAAAGTTGATCAAGTCTGTCAAGTAAATAGACTTTCACCAAATAGATTTCTATTATTGCAGTTTTTTTTTTTTTTTTCAAACTGAAGCTGCTGCTAGTTCTCTTTTGCCTGTAATCCTAATGCAGCTGCTCACTTGTCACAGACGTGAGCATGTGTCAGGTTCAATGAAAAAAACTGCACCCCCTCACATCTGGCTGGAGCCACACCTTCTATACTGACAGTGTATAGAGCTTGGAGAGAGCCACTAGTGGCCAACAGAGGAATACTTAAGACCAAGGCTAAGACCGGCTAAGACAAAGGGGCAAGATCGGGCTGAGAGGCTCTGAGGCTGGGACAGGCTGCTGCAGGTTTATTAAAGGAGTCATTTTTAGCAAGAGTGGTGACTTTTTTGTTTCTAAAATTGTTTTACTAATATTATAATTTATAAAAATAGATAACCCACAATCATGTAATAATTAAAATTTTTGACTGAATTATATAAGAAATAAAATTCTGAAACAGCTGAGTTTTTGTTCTTACGAGTGCTCCTCAGTGTTCGTAGGATTTGTTCTTACAGACATTTTCCGTTAAGAACAAATTTTGTGAATGCCAAAAATGTTCGTAAACAGCTCTTAAGAACAAATTTGTTCGTAAGAACGTGTCATGAATGAGGCCCAAAGTTCGTTTCGGCTCTGATATTCATACTTTAGCAGACGTGCTGCAGCCCAAGTCCGCTAGACCCCGTCCCCGTGAGCCCTACCGTTGCTATGTCGATTTTGACCACAGACAGCTCCGTTAACTCGTATAAGGAAGATTCTTTGTGTTTTCTGCGTGCAGGTACACACACGCTGGCCCCACGCACACACTGTATAGAACAGATGAAACCCTCGCTCGGGCCTGTCTGTCCATCCTCCGCTGTGTTTAACCTGCTGCATGAAGCAGGACCCCGAGTCCTGCCAGAGCTGCTGCGGAGGAGTTTTGACCTCATCAGTAGCTCGTTATTTTGTTGATTATTCGATGTTTCTATTAACAACAGGCGCTGCCTGAAATGCGGGACAAATAAACAGACAAACGGTAGGACGTTATCAAGTTGACGGCCGTACTTTGCGCTGACCGGGGGAGAGGAGCGGCGTGCTCAGCTGCGGCCAGGGCAGCACCGTGCTGTCAAAAGATTCAGCAGTAAATTCTATGAGAAATTCCGCCCACTTTGGAAAAACTAGCCAATCAGAGGCGAGCTGCCGCACAGCAGCCGAAGAAAGTTCTGCTCAGCTGATGTGTCAAGAACAACCCGCACGAACTGCCGAACAGAGGCTAGCCGAACAAAATGACGTCATTTTGTTCGGCTAGCCTGAGCGGGCCGAACAAAGTTCGGACGTCGGCAGAAGTATGAATTGGCCTTTAGTCAGGTGTTTTAGAGAAAATAGGCCAGATCTATAATAATGCCAGAATGTAATTTTGTGTGTGTTTTGGTAAATGATATGTGAATGATACAATCCGATGCAGAAGTCAGAGCTGCAGACATTTGTAAGCTTGATTTCTCATTATATTTGATGTGATTCTGTCCTGAAAAGCTGCTGCAGATGTTAATGTATCCTGTGTCCCACTCGATCAATACAGTAGTAAGTGTATTCCTGCGGGCTTTATCCTGTCCTGTCAGCTGCAAAACGGCAAAAACACAAACCTCTGTTATGACTTATCGTACGCAGACCTTTATAAATATGTATAGCGCTGGTTTGTGGTGCCCTCCAGTCAAAAGGAAACACAGAAACAGCTCCAGATGAAAAATGACCCGATGTTCACGTTTTGCAGCTCCGGAGGCCAGATGTGAATTTAAATGCCGTTTCAATGAACAAGCAAAAGCAACCGAAACAAATGACGCAGGTGAAACTGGGAGATTACAGAAGGAAAATGTGTGCAAGTGAAATGGATTTGAAGGAGAAGAATTATGGCTTCTCCGGGAATCGATAAGCTGTGCGTTGCAAATCTTTTTCCTTAAGGGAGAACAAGACTGAGGGATGTAAAGGATGATGCCTGACTTTATAAGTTCATATGGAGCTCTGCCGGAGGAAACACAAGACTGAATGCGAGCTCTATGGGGGAAATCAGGCTTTTACATGTGAGGCTTAAGAAATGATCAGATATCCTTTCTTTGTCTCATAAGGCGGAAATGTCAGTGTTTCAATTCACAGTTCAATCAACTTTGCAAAAATATAAAGTTACAACAGACTGAAACTCACACGTACAATAATATACAATAAGTGAAGTTAAACACTAAAACAGCTTTGTTGGCTGTTAATCTGTAGTGTTTAAATATTATTGTCTATTCTGAGAGATTTGGAAAATTTCTAATTCTGAATAGTCCCAAAAAAGCCCATGTAATTTTTTGTGTAGTTGTGACATCAATTATATAGAGTTGTCCACACTGCTGTTCTCCACTCTCAGCCCCTCCTTTCATCTTCTCCCAGTGCTGTTTATAATGTGTTCGTTGGTGGAGTTTAGTGGGTTAGCTTCACTTTAAGGGCAGTGTTGGGAGTAATGTTTTATAAAAAGTTACTCTTATGAATTCTTTAACACATTAATTAAAAAGAGTGAAAATATCCATGTTACAATCTTAATTGTAAGTCAAGTTACTGATGAACTGATATTTCAGTTAAAATAACAAAAGTTTGACACCGATGAAACCCAGGAGAGGTTTATGAAATATCATAAGGAAAAGAGAGTTTTGTGATCACAATAAAGTATAAATGTAAAACATTAGTTTTGCACAACACAAGTATGTGATTGGACTCAAATTATAAAACTTGAGTAACTCAAATTGAATTACATGGAGTAAAGTAGACATATTTATAATTAGCTCTAACCAATGTTAAAGGTGTGTTCACACTTAACATAATCAAAGCAGAAATAAATCTCTTGTGCTGCACAATGAAGTGGTATTTATGTTCAAGTATGAACACAAACCTGTGGATGTAATCTCTCATTTGTCCTGGAGTGATCATAGAACAAAACACTTCAAACAGAGTCTTCTTGGAAACCTTTATCTCAAAATCATTTTCAGTCTGTCAGATCTAAAATGATGGTGGACGAAAAGTCAAAACTCCAACTAAAGTATTGGTGAGCCCAGAGGTAACTTGACTTTTCACGATTAATGACCTGATTTCTGCAGTTTGTGCAGAAGCAGATGGTAATTTAATAATAATAAGAGGTAAGACACAGGTCCTGTATTCTCTGCACATTGTACCTGATAATTATTATTATTTTAAAGATTATAATAGATATTGTCTGTAATCAGATTTGAGAGTCAGAAAAGAGACCGAGTGTAACGGCCCATCACAGTCTGCAGTCAGGCGAGCAGCTTTGTACAGTTTCCTCACAGTCTTAACACTTATCCAGTCGAGTGATTGTATCAGTGACTCAAATGATGAATGTGACAGCGGAAAAGGTTTCCTCTCACTGCACATGTTGCACAACCTTTACATTCTGATCACAGATCTAATCACAGATCACTGGAAACACAAGCAGGGGTGACTTGGACTGTTTTCTTCCTCAAAAACAGTAAACGTGTTGTCTCATGTTTGTCTGATTTACCTGATACAATCATTATTCTTCACAACAGTGTGTTAAAAGCACTTCTCAAAAACCAGAGTGAGTCAGTTATGAAAACACAGATTGTAGTTTGTCTGGCGGTGGTCTTGTTGTCGGCCTGAGTGAGGCTGGATCTGCAGCTGCTGTTTGGGACTCAATGACATTCAGTCCAGAAGCTTGTTGCTTGAGGGAAAATTCACTCTTTACATTATTGATCGCTGCACTCAACCTGTTTCTTTTTGCATAATGTCCTGTGAAGTACTGCGCCAACATAGCACCTCATTACAATAGTCTACATGTTCAATCAATAGGTGTTTGTTATTCTCTCATTAAAGGCTCTGTTTTACATCTTACAAAGACAAAACTAGTTCACTCTAACCTTGAACACCGTCCTTCCAGAAGAACTGTTTTGTTTAGAAATGAGTTTCACAGATGCAGCTGCAACGCCTGAATAAAAACTTTAATACAAGACAGTGCTTTTCACAATTTTCACAGGTCGGAGCAGAATTTTGTTATCGCAGTAATGATAACAACAGCTAGCATGCTAACAACACAAGAACCTTTCTCTCTTGTTCTGTGATAATTACAGGAGTTAAATGTCTCTCTCTCTTTTGTCTCTTGGCAGAAAACCAGCAAATGAGTCTCATCAGTTTCAAATAAACTGACCCCAAGAGTAAATTTACACATAGAGATCTAAAGAATAGGCTTATCCCAACTATTGTAAAAATGTGCAAAAATGTGTAATGACAACTCTGTTCTCCGCTCGCTGCTGCGCTCCACAAGTCTGAGTCATCTCTGTTCTTCTGACACGTGATGTGACTGTCAGACAAATAATTGTTGTAAATGTCCTTATGTCTGTGGCCTGTTCTGTTTTTGACACGTCTAAAAATTGCAAAAGATCTTAAACTCCTCCAGTGTGAAGCCGGCTTAACACTAGTGTGTGTCACGTGATTAAGCCCAGAGTGCTTTCTTTCATGTGCACAGTTATAAAAGTGAAACAACAACAATGATGAAAGCAGGTTATAAAAACTACAGGTGCCTGGAGACTCATGAGAGGTAAGGAGCTTCATGAAAAGGTTTAAACAGTGTTGGTCATGTTCTATTGTCTAGTTTCTTCTCACATAGACCTTCTCAGCAAGAAAAAACTAAAAAATTAATAAATAACAAAAAAAACTTCAGAATCCAAGTGAGAATGGTCCAGGTCCTCAGTATTAGGTAGCCAGGTTGGCATCAGTTAGTGCCTCCACTCAATTTCATATGACTCCAGCTACTAGGTCAGGTATCACAGGACTGCAGACGGTTCCCAAAAAACTGGAAGTATGGTCGTCCAATCAGCGAGCAGGAGCGGAGTGGTGGGTTGGCCAGAACCATGACAAACTCGAGTTGAAACAGACATACATTCTCCTCCTTTGACCTTGTGTCAAATATTATTTTAGAAGATGACATTGTACCTTTTAATTTTCAAGTTTACTACAAAGAAAAGACAACACTCACTGACACAGGTTTATTGCATTACTTCCTGGACGAAAAACGACCAGTGATTGGTTAAATCAAAAAAGTCTCCCCTCCTGTGAAGTGAACAAACCTCAATGATGCAATGTCAGATGGTTTCCACAAAATGAAATGAAACTGGCTGATGCATCAAGCTAAATATTATGAGGCATCTGAAATGAGACATAGTTCTGTTTCATTATGTATATAGAAATCGATAAGTGTTTTTTCTCAGATCGCCCAGCTCTACTCAAAACCGTTGCTCTTTCAATTATTACCTGAGCACCAGGGTTTTTGTGTGTGTGTTCACAATTAGTACAAACTTCAGAGCTTTAGTGTTTTTACGTCCTGTGCCAGGGGAGCCAGCTCACACAGGACAGTGGGACAGTCCCGGAGGATGAAGAGAAGTGCTGTGGAGGAGCCACAATCGACTTGGCTCTCCTCAACCGGACACTAACAGCATCAACAACTAATGAATCACAAATTTAACATAACGTCTGTCTTTTGTGTTTCAGCTTGAAAACTACTCTGAAGAAGAAACACTCTGGAGACGTGGTTAACCTGTCGGGAATCCCCTTGTCGGGCCGGGACATCCAGAAGGTGGCGCTGTACCTCCAGAGCAGCAGCGACTCCGTGTCTGCCGTCGACCTGAGCTTCACTGAGCTCCAGGACGAAAACCTGCGCGTCCTGCTGCCCTTCCTCGGCGCCATGCCCAAACTCACCATCCTGGCCGTGAACGGGAACCGCCTCACCGTGTCTGTCCTCAAAGACCTGTCCGACGCGGTGAAGGACCCTCGCACGTTCCCCTGCCTGGCCTGGATCGACCTGGGGAACAACGTGGACATCTACACCGTCCCGCAGCCTCTTCTCGTGGCTTTACGGCGAAGGTTCGGACTCCGCAGCAGCTTACCCACCATCTACGAGTACAGGGAGACGCACTCTTTCGCCGGGTTTAGCTCCAACACCATCGAGACGTCGGTGGAGGATCCCAGTTTGTACGAAGAGGTGGAGGAAGAGGAGGATGAAGAGAGAGAAGAGGAAGAGGAGGAGGAGGACAGGCTGGAGCTGCGGGCCTGGGGACTCAAAAACCAGCCCACGTCCAGGACCGTGGCAGTGCATTTCAGTGGGAGGTGATGATCTGGAAACCCTGCGGATACAGAGGTTATGCAAGTGACATCGGAGTTTTAGATACGTCAGCAGTGAGTGGCAAATATGTGTGAGAGTCAGTGTAGAGAAAGAATGTTTGAGCTCAACTTTAATGTGACAAAGAAGCAACAATTTGACAACAACAACTCTGCTAAATATCTGGTAAACAGTAGGATAAACCCAAACAAATAGGAACGCTGAGGCTTCTATCACATTTCTCACTGGATTGAGTCCTTAAACAAAATGTTGTAAGCCAGATTGATGATGAAATTATTTGTTGTGCAGCAGTTCAAAAGTCCTAAATATCCAACTCGATCTCATAAGAAAGCGTATATACTGTATCTAATACAATGTTGTCAGTGCATAGCCTCTGTTCAGATCTGTTTTGAACTCTGAGGGTGAATCCAGGGATATGGGACATGTTTCTGTGGAAGCGTTGAATCCTCCGGTGTCTGCTGGGTCGCTCTGCAGCAGCAGTTTGAGGATAAGTGCCTTTGCTCAAGGACACTGAAGTGGTCTTTAAAGAGGGCAACAAACTGCCCAAGAGAATTATGAGTCACAGACTAGATTTGGGCTGTGTCCGAATGTCCAGTGTGAAAGGATAGTACACTCTAACTTTCCCACAGTGCACCTTCAATATAAAGTGATGTTCTAATTCAGAGGTGTCAAACTCAGATGGAGCTGGAGCCAAATCGATCAGAGTCAGAATTGGTCGGGGACCACATTTTTAAATATACTGTAGGTCCTTCTGTTTATATTCAGATATGGCTAAAGCTAATACAGTTCATTGACTGTTATGTCCAGATTTATATTGTATCACATTATATTATGTTGCATTATATTATATACAGACTGTCATTCCAAGAAAAACTTAAACAAAGTGCTGCATTCCAGCATCTCAACAATGTCAGTTTTCAAAGTTCTATAGCGAGATTTTCAGTCAACATCACTTTCCGCCCTACTGAGCATGCTCCATGCAGAAAACTTCTTTGAATAAAACAACGAAACGAGACGAGAGCAGCTGATCCGGTCTGGCAGACGTGTGTCTCCTGAACGGTCGTAGGGTCAAATTTCATTCACAAATGTTGATTTAGCAGCATAACTTTTGTTTATCAGTGATAAACTCTTGTAGTTCGCTGACAACTGAGCTTTTTCGACTTTTTTCCACTGTTGATGCCAGAGCCGGCTCTTTCTGCATAAACACAAAATCCTCTATAGGGTTATATTCTGGACTATGTGGTTCCTCTCGTCAGCACTGCTGCAGTACATTGTGGGACCTGTAGTTCAAATTGTTGCTGCTTTTATCCGGGCCATTATAAATAATAATCAGAATCATCCTGGAGGCCACATGAAATCATCATGTCCTGAGTTTGACACCCCTGATCTATATAATTGATTGTTTATTTACGTTTTCATTGAAGATTGAGGTCACTCATTTATTTATTTTTTTGTTAAGAGACGATAGGCAGGACGTTCGGACGCAGCTTAGGTCCATAAATAAGGAAACACCCCGGCCAGAGTTAGGCTGTTCATTGTGAGTGACTTACGGTGAAGTGGGTCTGCTCCGGTGTGCTTTCAGTGCCATACATTACTATTTACAGTATATTTACTTTGTGTATTTATTTATATCTAGTTTGTTTGTGTTTGTCATTGTCTTTATGAGGCAGTTGGATGAACGTTGTGTTTTGAATCGAGTAATAATAAAAAGTTGTGTATTTCTTTATTTGTGTGAGTAATATGAAGTAGAAAAGACTTCAGAGGTTTGTTGAGTTGGACTTTATAAATATCACAGGTGGCGGCCAGGTTAAGGGTGACATTTGGTACTTTTGGGTTTTAATTCTGTTACTGTTGATGACTACCTCTGAAACCTTTTCTAGAACAATAATAAGTATTTCATATAACCTATACCTGTATGTTGAGCTTCTAGTTCACAGTTTATTAGGGAAACAGAAAAGAACAGGCAACTTATTGACGTAAATGCTAAAGATGCAACATGAGACTTTTCTGGTGGGTGCTTTTAATAGAAATGCTATTGTCTAAAGTGGAATATTCTCTAAATATTAAATCATTTATCACATGCATTCTAGTGAGTTGGATCGACTCTCCACAGATCTTAACGGGACAGTTGGTTTTCCTTCAAAGTGGCTCAACAAATCTAGGCTTATCTTTCTTATTCAATAAGAGTTTTGTTTTTGTTTTATTTTTGTTATGATCTGCGAGAGACTGTCGGGGGGTAATAATATTATATTAGTAAAATTATCAATTCAATTTATTTTTGTATAGCCCAAATCACAACAGCAGTCATTTCTGCGGATCTCCCGAGATTAATTTAGCAAACATCAGTAGTAGAAAATAAAACAAAAACAAAGCAAGGAAAAACTCAAAATAGGAGAACCACAGTGTCATGAACGGACAGGCTGTAGATGTAACTAAGACTAACACGGATCTAACAGCAGACATAGAGTTTAAGTCTGTAGAGCCAGAGTCCATTAGCAGAGGGAAACAACTGGTCTAGTGTTTCTTCAGACAAAGCTTTGAGACAAAGCTAAAATAATCTTGACATTAGTCTAGTCCCACAGGTTTATGTCTGTAAGCTTATTTTTACGGCAACTCAGAACCAACTCTGGCTAGTGGTAAGATGAATATAGAGATTTATAGGTCTCAATTGGCCAAATAAGCCAATTGATAAGGCTTTGGCTTTATCTGGCAATACCCCTTAATGTGTGTTTGCCCCTGCTTGTTCCATGAAGATAAATAACCACAGTCCATGTGGTGTTAGAAGATTTGTTATTATTTGTGTGTTTGTGCACCTGTTCTCCTTGTTTTTGTTTTTGCAAGAGGCTGCTCGATTTTGTCCTATTCCCACCCTAATTTTTTTTTTTTTTTTTTTTTTTTGTTTGTTTTACATGGTAGATGCATTTGCCTTTATTATTAGATGTTTTACACCAGCAAGTCCATTGATTTCAAATTTTTTGCCACACTGCCCTCTGCTCCACCACTGCTCCTTCTCCCCACTGAACACAGCTCATGTAAGCTGCATCCTCGCTTTACAGTTTGAGGAAAAACTGTAGTCTAACTTTTGTCAGAACAATTTAATGGTTTGCATTTCCTCTGAAAGAATCTAAACATAAATGTGGAAAAATCTGCTGTATTTTTGCCGCAGTATTTTCCATGATCAAATCTGCAGACGTCTTAATTCATCTCCTCGTTACTGGCCCAATATGTGTCCTTTTGACGCGAAATAAAGATTGGCTAAGAGCTTATGAGTTGTACATGTTCCTGTTTTCAAAACGGTTTCCAGAGTCTTTGATTTCGCGCTGTGTGTTAAGAATCATCAGGCACATGTGTCTAGACCAGACTTTTCTGTCACTCATGTGTTCAGCACACGAGACAGCGAGACGGCACAGCTCAGCTTGGTGCCCTCGGAGCAGGTGGTGCCTCTGCTTTATGTGCGAATTGGGGGCGGAAGCGTGGTGTCGATATTGGACTCCCGTCGGGATTGGACCCCTTCACTAGCTTTTGTGACTGTTCGTGACGTAGCAAGCTTCCCGCGGGAAATAGAATGCAATTACTGTAATTTGACTAAGTTTAGGCATAATTCCAAGGCTAAGTTTAGAATTGGGGCTTGGGTGAAGGTGAGGGTGAGGGTTAGCAAAAGTCATTTGAAAATAAAAAAAATATAACGGAGAGTCCAATCTTGACAGAACCGCAGCACAGTCTAAAGAACTCATACACACTAAAAGAAAGTAGAACATTTGCAAGATGGCCGCCACATCATATCATTGCACACTCTTGAAAAATCCACCAGAAATGTTACAGGATAGGACAGCAAATGTTCATGTTTTCTGGTCGAAGTATACCCAGGTGAGATATAGCTTTTCACTTAGTTCTTCACATATGTTGACGTATGTTTAAGGTAATTGCTCAGCTGAAAAACTAGCTTAATGTGGATGAACCTCCAGGCACAGAGAGAACATGCAAATTCACAGAACAGCCAAACCAACCTGGAAACAGAAGTGGACGTTAAAATATTGTGATAAAAGCAAACAAAACAACCAATCACAAATAATAAGGGTGAACGGCTCGGCAAACAATCTGCCAAATGACAAAAAAAACAAGGAAACGTTTCTGTTTTTAGCCCAGAAAAAGAAGCTTGTGAATACAAAACAATGATAAGCACACTTGACCTAATAAACCTTTAATGAATTCATGCTCTGTAGTGGAAATGATCATGACTATTTGTGGAGTAATGAGTTTGAACAGCCTCACGGTGACTTCTGACCAACGCTGACTCATCTCATTATCTGTACTTGTCACTGCAGCAGAGACGCACTATATTTATTTTATTATTTTATTTGTTTGGAGGTAACGCATCTGTGTGAGGAGATGAAGCAATCACAGCGGACTCCCTCAGACCCAGATGGGGAGCACAGAATCTGTTTTACTCTGCAAATAGGGCTAGCTCCAGATAAAGCTGCCAGTCTTTTATGATTCGGGCTATTTATAGATCCCACTGGAAGCAACAAGAAGCAGCGGCTCTGTGCAAAGGAAGAAATCAAAGCAAACACCAATGAGCATTTATTACCAGTTTTTTATGCATGTATGAGAATGCATCGTACATCTTCTGAGTTTGAATGATCGCGTTATTCACCTTATTCTGCCCTGAACACTTTTCTTGGCATTGCACTTCCGGTTTAGGCTGTAGAATTCAATCGCTGGGTTTACTTTAACTATTTTTTTCAAAGACAGAGAAGCCAGTGATCTTACAAGAAAGCGTGAACAGGACATGTCAACAGCGTATGATTAGCACAATTTCATGCTTTTTTGTGAGTAATCTTATCTTACCCCAAGCTTCAGCCCTAAACTTACCCATTTCAGTAACTTGAAGCCTAACTTAACTCGTTAAACCATAGAAAATGTCCCCATGTGGCTTCAACCAAAACTTGCGGTTATTTTACCTTTGTTCACATCGTGCAATATATGCAGCCTAACATATGTTACGTAAAAAAGGAGTGAAATTCTGCTTACCATACTGTATGTCCTTTCCCCTTGTTGTGAGAGGTCACAGGAGTGGAGTCTCTGATTGGCTGACGCCGACTTCCAACGCATGTAAAGATGGATTTTCTCTACACCTGCGACGGCTGCAGATTTGAGCGAAGTGCGGCCGCAGCAGGTTTGAGCTTCCAATCCGGAAGACGCTGCGGTTTCAGACGCAGAAACACACATCAACGGACGCCCCAGACGCCAATACGCGCCGTAAATACGCTTGAACGCTTAAGACGCGGGTTTACATTGACTTAACATTGAAAATGGACGCAATAACGTAAAGATGCTGTCTGGTCTGAACGCACCATTATTGTTTCTCTCCAAACCAACTCAGACTCAGCTTTTACACAGAGGAAAAGCCCAAACAACTGCCTGATCAGATACTGGATAAAACAAAGGCCGATAGCAGAATATCGACCCCATAATATCTCTACTCCAAATCTGGCCCAAGACCCATTAAAATATACATGTGTACTGGTTTGATTCTAGATTTGTTTAGCATATAATCTTTTTTGTTTTACTTTCTTACTAAAATCTAACACAGCAGCAGTTTATATTGTTAAAACATCTAATGTTAAGAATAAGTAAAAATTATGACATGTGCGCCCCCAGAGGTCACCAGCTGAAAAATCTGTCTCTTTGGAAAAGGAAGTGGAACACCCCTGTTTTAGAATATCAAGTTGTGTTTCATGCAAAAGTTATTTTCAATGTGATTTCAGAGAGCAGCACTTCAAAAGAAAGGTATTAAAAGAAGTAATAAGTCTATTTTTGGTGGAAAAGTTACTCTGTGAGCCTCTTTTCTTCTGTAAAGTTAATTATCTGTGACTTATTTCTATCAAACAGTTTTTTTAAATAATGTAATAACTGCCTGCTGTGACTTCTTAATAAATAAACTAATAAACAAAGTCTATTTCCATCTTTTTTTCTGTGCACTTCACATTCATTTATTACTCATGGACTTTTATTTCACCAGGAAAGTCTTATTGTACATGTTTGTAGTGATTGGAGAAACACCTGGAGGAAACCTGCACGGACACAGGAAGAACATGCTCCGTGCTGCTTGGGAGTCGAACCCAGGACCTTCTGGCTCGGAGGCGAGAGCAGCAACAGAGGTTATGCAGAGAAAAAGTTAAAGTTGCTTGAGACATAAATATTTTTCTTTGTTTTAAAGTGTGTCGACCTAATTTCAAGACATTACTTCATGTTTCAAGCCAAATTATTTGCCACTGGGCTAAGAAAACTGTTCTCATCTCATTGGCTAATCTTTGTTCTTATTTTAAGCCAAGTTTTCTTGTAACCAGTCAGAAACGCCTTGAAACAATTAAAATGTTCAGCATTATTCAGCAATAACATCTTATCAGTTAAAACAACTCAAATCCAGATTAAAAGTCTGAATCCAAGTCTAGATCAACTTGTTGGAGGAGGAGGTTGAGGCGCCAGGTGTTAGGTGAATCGCCTCTGCTGAGTTGCCCCAGGGCAGCTTACTGTCACTGAGTGGGGAGGGAGGGGTTCATCTCACTGTGAAGCGCTTTGTGACTCTGTGTCTGTGAAATGCGCTGTACAAATAAAGATTACTTACTTACTTACTTATATTACACTGGTTTCAAGACATTTTACATGGTTATAAGAGAATTTGGCTTAAAACAAGAAAAAAACACTTCAAAGGGTTAGGGTTTTTTGCAGAGTGCCTTAGATTTTCGTCTCTGCCTTTCGCATCACAGTTTGCTGTTTGTGCAGATCATCTCCTCTTAAGTTTTCTTAAACCATTGGCAAATAATTTGGTTTGAAAAAAGAAGTAATGTCTTGAAATCAGTCAAAACACTTTCAAACAAGGTAAATAATCTATGTCTCTACAATAAATCGAGGTTAAATCAGTCAAAATGCTTGAAATTAGGTTTAAATCTTAGAATCAAGCAACTTTAACTTCTCTTGAAATCAATTTTTTTGCAGTGTAACAGGACAAAATCAGATACACAGTGGCAGAAAAGCAGAAAAACTACAGCAGCACTTCTGTTCCTCTCACATTTTTCACCGACAGAGACTGTACAATCACAGTTTAACTCTCTGCTATATATTCAGCTAAACAAATGCTCCCCAGAAGAAAAATTAAGTTAAAAACAACCTAAGAAACACATTCTATCAGCTGTTCTTTTCATAGTGTTGCTCCTCAGTCAGAAAACGAGGATAGTTTTCAAAACAATCTGCGTAAACATGGAGCTGCCTTAGGATTTATCAGCGTCCACATGTGTGGCGCTGTGACACTGGCACAGATAGGAAGTAGAAATGTACAATAAAGTAAAAAATAAAATAAAATAAAGGTTTAATGTAAACAAAAAGTTAGCGGAGAACTCTTTTAAACTTCACAAACATTCTGAATGAACAACACGGATCTAAAACCTGCAGAAGAGACACAGAAAGTGGATTTATGCTTCAGAATCTTTGGGATATTTTGACAACATTTCACTATGGATTTAATAAAGGATTTATTTTTGTTTTTCTTTATGTTTTCTGTGGTTTATGGTGAAATGAGACGCAGATTTTCACAGTGAACATCATATAAAGGTCAGTACATTCTGCAGATGAGACGTGACTCTGGGCAGTGATGTCATCGTTGAAAAAAAAAATTCAGATACAGAGTAACTGTGGAGACACTAAAGCGGAGTTTTGAAATTTCTTCACCCTGAGACCTGGTTTCAGAAATATTCGTCTTCAGTGTCCTAAAACTCCTGCTTCGTTTGGACGATGTGTGGTTTAGGACAAATATTTGTGCTGAAACGCCTGAGCTTGGACAAGTGTGGACAGGCCCTCAGAATAATTATAAAATGTTTTCTATTCCTCGAGGTAAAGTCACTGTGTCTCAACAATATATCAGATTACAAATAGTGGAACCTTTTCTATAATTTATAAACACGTCCACGGAGGTTTCTGTTGTTTGGTGCTGCGCTGACCTTCAGACTGACCTTTTACCTAATGTTAGTTTCACTTTCACTTTCAGGTCACTGCTCTGACGCCTCTGTGCACCAGACTGAGACAGACACGAGCTCCACAAGACAATTTAGAAGTTTTGATATCTTTTGGGAAGCTCAACAAATACAATAAACAATATACAAGAAATAAACTAACTAATATGATGTACAAACTTGTTCTAAAAGTGCGTATGACACATCGTGAAAGATAAAACGGCAGTTTGACTTAAAAAGGTAAAGTTTATGTCAATTAAAATCATGTATGTGGGATTTCTATATTCTCTCTCTCTCCTCTCTCTCTTCTCTTTCTTTCTCTCTCTCATCTTTCTTCTCTCTCTCTCTTTCTGTCTTATCTCTTTCTCTCTCCCTTCACTCTCTCTCCTCTCTTTCTTTCTCTCTCTCCTCTCGCTGTCTTTCTCTCTTTTTCTCTCTGTCATCTCTCTTTCTCCTCTCTCTCTCTCTTTCACTTCTTTCTCTCTCACACTCATGTCTTTTAAAACTTAAAAATCCAAGTCTTTTGACCACAAAATTTGACATCTGACTGTGTGAATTTCTACATCATCATTTCTCCAAAAAGCTGCTTCCAAAAGCTCTTCAGAGAATCTGATAGTACAGTACGTCCAACTGGATGAGCTGTGTTTATATTTTTGGTCTGTGTAAATCTCTGTGTGAATCCAAACAAGACATTTTAAAGGCATGTACGACAAAACCTCAAAACACTAGTTTCACTGGAACAATTACGGAATCAAGTCAGTCTGATTTACGAACCACATACTGTAGAAAATTCACAAAAGTTGTCGCAGATGAGCGAGTATCAGTCCACTCGTCGTCCTCCCGAGTCCGAAGTAAAGCAGGCGAAGTGCACTGAGCTTCCTTTTTATTTTATTTTTTTATTATTTTTTTTTTTTTAAAAAGGGGTGCACGGTAGCAGAGTGGTTAGAGCTCTGGCTTCCCAATAAGGAGGTCGTGGGTTCGACTCCCGGGTCGGACCATATCAACATCTCACGATCTCTCTGGGTGGAGATTGCATGTTCTCCCCGTGTCACTGTGGGTTTTGTCCGGTTTCCTCCCACCTCCAAAAACATGCATGTTTAGGTTAATTGGGCATCACTGTAAATTTCCCTTAGTGAGTGAATGAGAGAGTGAATGTTTGTCTGTCTAACCCTGCGGCAAGTTGGCCACTGTCCAGGGTGTTCCCCCGCCTAAGGCCCAAAGTCACTGGGATAGGCTCCAGTCACCCGCGACCCCTAACGGGATTAAGCGGTAGAAAATGAATGAATGAAAACTGTAGAAAATATACAAGCAGAACTATCTGATCTGGCCCTCAATCCATCTTCCAAATATCGTAAAGATGCATATTTTTTATTTGTTTGTAGAGTTCATTCTGGTTGAACCTTGGACCTAGTTTGGTCCCATTTTAGTTTTGATGTAATTCTGATTTAAACATGACCTGGCATTGGTCTGATGCACGAGCATTGGTTCACATTTAGCTAGTACGGATCTATTCTGTTTGGATTTTTTTTTGAGCATCGGTGTCCAATATTTTTTTCATTGAGAGACGCTTTTTTAAAATAATTGGAGCAGAGGGCGACATAATATATGGATTTATTTAGGCCTATTTATTTCATTTTACCAGTAAGTCCCTTGAGATAAATCTCTTTTTCGAGGGAGACCTGGCCACGTGGCATCACAGTACAAAAAAAACATTTAAAACCATAAAACCTCCAGCTCAAAAATGACATTTACAACTTTCAGTGAAGACATTTTTAAGAAGACACTTAAAAGAAATCAGTGGAATCAGTTCCAGAAGTTTTAAAGATTTCTGAATGTTGTTCCAAGTCCAGGGAGCTGCGTACGAGAATGCAGTTCTGCCCAGTTCGGTGTTAATTCTGGGCAACCTAAACAGAAGCCACTGTGAAGAACGTGAGTTATATCCACTGTTCGCTGGAGTCAGGAGCTGGCACAGGTATGACGGCAGTTTACCCATTATGGCTTTATATATAAAAAGAAAGCCAATGTAAAGGAACTGACTTAGTTTTGATTAGCCACAACACTTAAATCAAATTCTTTCAACACAGTTTGTCATCACAAACACAAACTCCACAGAGAACGCCACACTTTCAGTTCGGAGAGAAAAAACGGTCATAGACGATCTTTTAAAGAACTTTACACAACTGTTGAGACAAACTTACAAAACATCTTACTTATGAACGTCACTTTGCAAGTTTAGAAGAAATGGAAGCTAGAAACTGCTTTTTTGAGCTGGAACGGAGCTTGTTTGTTCTATAGTAGGCGGGTCCTTTTTTGCATTAAACAATCACTGCCGTTTGTTTCAATATGTATGTACTGCGACCAACGAGCCCGATCTCACAAGAAAGCGTACATTTACCACGACATTACACAACATGTAAATTAGGTATGATTAGCACGAGTAATTATATACGCGTCACAGTCCCCATTCATTTCAATGGTGGTTGTTAAGACGTGTTCTTATTTATGAATATTATTGAAATCCTGATTCTAATCTTAACCTGCCCCAAGCCCCAGATCTAATCTTACACATTTTAGTAACTTGATGCCTAAACTTACCCGTTTCAGAAGAAAAAAACGTCCCCAAGTGGCTGCAACCAAAACTCGTGTCATTTTTACTCTTTTTCATATCGTGCTAAATGCACGGCGTAACATAAGTACTAAAAACAGCTGTGAACTCATGGTCAAAATACGCTGTATTTGTGTCGTGGTAAAGGTACGCCCACTAGTGAGACTGTGTTGGACCAAGGCATCAGCTGTAGTCCAGCGTAAACCTGGACGTTAGTGATCGTTGCTGTTCCCACAGAGTGAAATTAAACCGGCTGATATATCAGGCTAGAGCGGCTCCATCAACATAAAAAAGATAATATTTGAATCTAAATGTCTGGCGGCTACGACTTTAACCGCAAACTTGCAGAAACAAACGCTTGAATTTGACGTCAGCACTTAATTTCTGTTCCCTGATTGGTTGATTGTGTCTCAAGCTTGATTCAAGCAGCAACAAAAACTGAAACTCCAGACCTAGAGCTGGAGTGAAATAAAATGGAGCAGAAGCACTAGGTGCTAGTCAGACTCATTTTGTACAACCCCAGATTTTGGCAAAAGCTGACGTGTTGTAAACCGCCTGAATTACATTGAATAGGCCTGAACTATAATTATGTGACTAGTATATTTCCCTCAGCTTTGTGTGTTTTGGTTTACGATTATTGGTGTCGGAATCAACCACAAGACAGAACATTTGGAAGCACTCTCCATTATAATCATAAGAGTAAACAGTTTCAACATGAGCTGTTAACAGACAGTCAACCCAAACGTTTCCCATCACAGGAGTTTGAGAAAAGGGCAGATGAAATTACAACAAAGTTTATACCAGAACACAGCTGGGAACACATGAAGAAGTAAATGAAGTGGTTGTGTTTAGTGGCATCAGTTTAGTTTCTCTTGCTTAAAGTGCACAGATTGTGTTTATGTTCTGTTGTGTTTGCAGCAGACTCACAGTACATGAGCCGTGTTTGAGCCGTTTTCCAGTTCCTCCACAGACACGAGAAAAGCCCCGAGGCAGAGCAGCAGCGTGATGGAGCTTCTGTGGTGTCAGCGTTTAGCAGGACACAGCACCGAGAGGTTTAGTCTCATCTGTCTGGAGCTGTCAGAGGAACAGAGGAGCTCCCATCATCCCGCTCACTGCACAGACTCACACAGACCCACACAGACCCACACAGACTCACACAGACCCACACAGACCCACACAGACTCACACAGACCCACACAGACCCACACAGACCCACACAGACCGGGCTCCACACAGGTCACATTCAGCGCTTCTGTAAAAGGAATCCTGCAGTCGGCTCATAGAAGAGATGGAAAGCAACAAACTACAAAAGTTAAAGTACTACTTGGATATACAACATATTCTTATTTTTTTAATTAATACAGTTTTGCACCAGCACAAACATTTTGTTAAAGTGTCTGTTCAGAAGAAAATGAGTTTGCAGTGTCCTGTCTGTCCAATAACAGAGGGATTATCAGTCAACATAACTTTCCACTCATGATCCATGCAGGAAGAGACGCTGTTTGTCTAGTTGACTGTGGAAACTTCTTGATTAAAACAACAAAACGGTACAAGAGCAGCTTTTTGGACCAGGTCTGAACCGGTCTGACAGACGTCTGGCTTGTGAAGCTTAAGACTGTGTTTTTCTTGCAGTTTTTTCACTCACCTGAATGAGTCGTAGCCAGGGTTGAATTTCATTCACAATTGTTGATTTAGCAGCATAACTTTTGTTTTCTCACAGTGATAAACTCTTGTATTTAGCTGACAACAGCGCTGGTGAGTGTTGCTGCTGCAGTTTGTGTCAATCAGTCGCAGCTCTTACTGATATCTGGGTGTGTGCACATCTGCCACGCATCGCTATTGTCTACTAAAATTCATAAATATTTTTATGGACAGCAAGTGTTCTTAAAACAAGGGTTCAAAACAACACAAAACATGTTATTTTTTTTTAGCTCATTAGCGTGTCAGTTTAAACACAGTGACTGTTGCGGCTTTTAACACATTTGCTGAGTTTGCACAAGGGCCACATTTTTTGAACAAGTGATCAATCAATCTTGATGATTGATCAATCAGAAAATGTAATTGGTCTTTTGAAGGGCAATTCATTGCAGCCACCTTGTTAAAACACACAGTACAGTATATACATGAGCAGTTCACATAGATTTGGAATGATAAAGCTGACAACAAACAGCATTCAGGAATAAAAGACATGGAGCAGAGATTAGTTCTGATCAGAGATGTCTTACATCGTCGGCCAGAAAGCATTGAGGTAAAACTTGAAGATACAAAGTGTCTCTTTTTGACTGATTGACCAGTTTGCAAACTCCAAAAGTTAGACAAGGAAAGTTTAGCTTTGGTATTTATAATTGAGTGTCTGTCTTACCTTTTAATCAAAATAATCACCAGATGAGCCGCCTATTGATCCCAGCACAGTTCAGAGATTCTTCTCTTTCTCAAAAACCTGTTCGAGTTCAGTCTGGTCTTGGCCCTGCTTCAGTCTGTCTCACTTTTTGCACTTGTTGATCCTTCTTCTCTTTGTTTTGCGTCGCGAATTGGGCTTATAAGTCTAGATGGCAGCATTTACTTGGTATTATCAAATCAATTTATTTTGTATAGCCCAAAACCACAACAACAGTCGTCTCTGAGGACTTCCCAAGATTATTAATTTAGCAAACATAAATAGTGGAAATAAAAATAAAACAATTAACATTCAATGAAACAATAAACATTCAGAAGCAGTGATTGATCAAGAATGTCAAAGCAGATTATTAGTAAACAAGCAAATGAATAATTGTCCAGAGCATCCCCTGTCCTTAAACCCTACTTCTCGGCAAGGAAAAACAAAAACCTAAGGGGAAAAAGAGAAAAACTTCAGAAATTTCAAAAAACAGTCAGAATTCAGCCCGAGCCACTCACATTCAACAAGCTGCCTGCGTTTGTAGAAAAAACCTCGGAGAATTTACAAAACATCATGACGCAGTTTCAGAAGTGCCAATAGACTAAAATCTATGTGCTTCTTATCTTATCTATTCTATTCTATAAACACAGACAAGTGGGCGAGAATAGGTGGCAGTAAAAGCATCAGTTGCAGGACAATAGAAGATTACAAAAACATGCACAAATCAATTCAAATACAACTTGTTAAACTCAGAACAGTAGATCTTACATAACCTTTAATGCCTAAATGAGTCTGTTCTGTTTAGTAAGTAAGGCGTTCCTCATTAAGACCCGCATGTCGTGGATCTGATCATGTTTAATGAGTCTGATATCTCTCCACAGCAGCAGCAGAAGGAACACAAAGCTTCACAAATGCCAGGCTCTGATGAAACACAGTGTTCTCGCCTGATGGCAAAACCAACTCCGCACAAGACATTTGAGTATGTTTGCAGCGTCTCCAAGCTGTCACTGAAATATGTATCAGACAACAGACCAAAGCAGGTCCACGCGCTGACAGGACTGTACTGGGACTTTCACAGCGTCGTTTGTTAAAGTCACTCGACCGTGTTACATTTCTTTACGCTGTAGTTTGTGATTTAGGCTCACTTTCAAGAAGTTTGTGTGTAAGTTTGATAATAATTGATAATAAATAAACAACTCTACTGAATATTGAGTGTGTATGTGAGAGAAAACAGCTTCACTCACATTTCTCACTGACACAGACATTTGAACAGACCTGAGCAAACTGCGGCCCAGGGGCCAAATGCGGCCCGCGACCGATTTCAATCAGGCCCCTTGAAACAGAAATGCATGATGAAGTTTAAGAGACAACAAACAGATTAAATTTACAGTGTTAAATGAGAATAAAGTCAAAGCCATAAAAAGGTAACCTGGCTCAGGCCAGTGGGATCTGTGTTGATTGAATACGATTTGAGTTCTTCCACAACTTGACTCGCTGAAAGTGTTTGTGAAAGGCGGGATGTTTAGTGAGCGGCCTACCTTATTTGTGCTTAGCCAATCACAGCTTCAACTCTTAATGGTGTATCCAATGTCCGCATGAGAACAGAACAGTGTCACACACACTGGTCTTCTTTCAAAAAGAAATGACTCTGTATTTGTGCTAAAACCGCATCAACAGCAGCAGAAACACAAACATCCACGGGAGCAGCCATCTTTATTTTGCTTGAATGGAGCTCAATAGTGACCGTCCACTTCCTGGTTCCATAATTTCGAACGTAAATTGCCATAGGGATTAGATAAAAAAATATATATTAAAAGTTGGAAACGTCCTCGGGCTAAGCAGCTACGTGTTGAGTCAGGATATGTCTTTAACTCTTAATATTTGAATTTTTCGAAAGCCTATGGCACTTTAACATGGGGCAAACTGCATCTGGAACCAGGGCGTTTAAACACTGTTGAGCTCCATTAGACTCGACGCTAACAGCCCGCGTTAGCTACAATGTGATTGGGCCTCAACACCACGCTGCTGTGATGTGAGTGAGCCGAAACACCACCGCTTCAGACTCTCAACTAATCTCCAGTGTGTGAATTCACAAATATCACGAGCTAAACCATCTGGCTGGCCAGGTTAATAAAAGCTATTTTTCAATATAATTTCAATATTAAACTTGAAGTTTTACAAGATTAAAATTGTATTTTGGTTCATGGAACATTGTTGTAATTATAAAACTCTACTGTGTGTTTTTATGTGAATATTTGACTTGTCCAAATCCAATTTATGAGGTTATTTTGTATCGTAAACTGATTTATTCTCACAAAACTAATAAATAGCTTTTTTATGTTTTTATTTCTCTTTTTTATTCTNGTGTGCTTTTATTTTGTGTCTGCATGCCTTCCTGTTTTTATCCTTCACTGCCGCACTTTACGAGCACTCAGCACTTTAATTCAGCACACCTGCGACTGGACGCGACAACTGGTTTTATTGGCTGGTGAGGAGACGCTAGGGAGAGGAGAGCGAGGGAAGACGCACGAGAGGTCGGAGCAGCCGAGACACGGACAAGACGGTCGAGCAGTGGACGAGGCACACGCACCGGGGACCACGAGCACGCTGGGACCGCAAGTGTTACGACGCGACGTACACGCAGGGGCAGGGTGATGAGCCCTGCCAGCCGTGTGAGTAACTCACAATTGTAGTAACACTTGTCGGAGAGAGCTTTAAGAGCTCGCAGTGTTTTGGGGCGCATACTGCCGAATTTTGTTCCGCGTAGGTGTTCCAGCGTGCCAGGGAGGAGCCAGCCGAGGTGGATCGGGACGAGTGAAGGAGTGTTGTGACGTTAAACACACGCAGGGGCAGAGGTTTACTCTGCCTTGCCGTGTAAGTATTGTAGCAGCACTCCACCATCGTAGCCTAAGGCCCAGATGTCCCCGTACCCTTGTGCTGGCTTGTGTTTTTTACGTTTTAGGTGACCTGGTGCGTGTGACCCAGCTGGAAAAGGAGCTGCTCGAAGGCCTGCTGCACGACGCACTTTACCCCTCTGCTGGTGCCATGGTTTTACCCCCTTTTATCCATTTTTTAAATAGCTTTTAACTCCTCTTAGTTTTATTGACTTTTAGTATTTATCAAAGACTTTTAACCTGTGGGCGCTTTTATTGTTTGATTATTATTGTAAAATATATTGTTTTAACAGTTTTAAGCCTTTCCTCCTTGTTAACAGTGTGCTCTCACCGTTTTTTCAATAGTCTTTTCTGGTCATTCTTTCCATTACATATTCACCAATCTCCATAACCCATCACATAGCTTAACGTGGCGTTGTTCTGGCAGGATCTGGGTCTCGAGCACACTTGTTAGCAAGGAGGAACTTTTAACCATGATGATGCCTGTGTACCCTGGTGCCCCCTGGCTCCCCAAGTTTAAAGGGCCAGGGGATGATTTAAAGTACTGTGACTGGAAGGAACAAATGAAAGGGTTGTTGGGGTCACAAGAGCTAACTGAGCCTAAAAAAGTTGAAATATTGTTAGGCGCGTTAGCTGGAGAAGCTAAAAGGCAGGTTAGTGTTTTAGAAGCCACTGAAAAGGACCAGGTGCAAAAAGTATTTTCATTTTTAGACTCACTTTATGGAGACCAAATTCCAACTCCGGTTTTACGCTCACAATTTTTTAACTGCGCCCAGAAAACAGGTGAAAATGTTCAATTTTTTATTTTGCGGCTTAGGGAGTTGTA
Organism: Mugilogobius chulae; assembly: GCA_038363315.1. Lineage (NCBI taxonomy): Eukaryota > Metazoa > Chordata > Actinopteri > Gobiiformes > Gobiidae > Mugilogobius > Mugilogobius chulae. The sequence continues at coordinate 6,354,123 of CM076409.1, forward strand.
CTGTAGGCTACGGCAACACGATCCTGACAATGCCCCTTCTGAAGCAGCCCTGAAAGACCAGTTTTTATTAGGACTGCGCGAAGGTCCCCTGGCTCAAGCACTCAAAGTATATGCTCGTCGTAACCCAGAGGAGGACTTTACGGCTCTGCGGCAGGAGGCTGTATTGCTGGACTCTGAATATAACAGTTCATCTGGAGAGGTAACATGTTCTGTTGTTAATAACAAGTCTCATTTATTAAAGGAACCCCAGCCGGATTGGAGAGAGACCCTGAAAAAGGAAATAATGGATGAAGTGAGATCAGAGATGAAAGGCCTTACACAAGAGCTACTGAAGGAACTTAAGCCACACCTCTCACCAGCAGCAGCCCCGTCGAATCCCCGCCTCCACCTAGAGGTCAGCGGTTACCAGCCACATACAACCAGCGAGACGAGCGAGGTAGGCCTATCTGTCGTCAGTGTAACAGGCCAGGACATATAGCCAGGTACTGCAGGGCGCAAGCTAATTACGAGCCAGCTTTAAACTAGCTGTCCCTGTCGCTGAGGTCCGTGAGGCAGGGTTGCTGAGCCACCAGCACAGACTAGGGCCACTGAGGCATTCATAGGCCAATGTCCAACTGTTAAAATTAAAATTGAAGGGGTTGAACTAGAAGGGCTGTTAGACACAGGCTCACAAGTAACTCTGATGGCAGAGAGCATTTTTAATGAACATTTTACCCAGGCTAAGCTTGGAAGGGCTCCTGCTTTGTTTAAATTGAGAGCAGCAAATGGACTGGAGATCCCATATGTAGGCTATGCCATACTCAACCTAGAAGTTGAAGGGACCCAGATACCAGAGCGTGGAATTGTGATTGTGAAGGACCAAGATTGTACACAGCCACTGATTGTCGGGATGAACATTGTTACTGCCTGTTGGGATGCATTGTTTAAATGGCCCGAGAAGTCTGCCCTTCCCCCACAGAAGTTCCAGAAGGTCTGGAGAGACGCCTTCGCCACCTGCCGCCGTGTCGAGGCCACCGCTGCTGAAGACGGGTTCCTGGGGCACGTTCGGCTTTCCGGGAGGCGGACCCTGACTGTCCCACCTAACAGTGAGCTGCTTGTGTGGGGAAGAACTCGGATGGGCCCTGGCGGTACAGACTTCTGTGCCCTAGTGGAGGCACTGCCAGATGCAGGAGACGTGGGAGTGGCCCGGACAATTGCAGTGGTGAGGGATGGCAGAATTCCTGTACGTGTTTGTAACCCGCATAATTACAGCATGACCATCGGCCGTTACCAAAAACTTGGCCGGCTCTATCAAGTTGATCCTGTTGATGTGCACGGACCTGAGGATGTGAGCCTGTCCCTGGAGGAAGATGGTGTGGAGGTGGCCCTGGTTCATGCTGCAGCAGACCCTGAATCGCATTGCCCGCTACAGGAGGTGAGCGAAATATCTAATCGTTCTGACTTGTCTGATGTGCAACAGGAAGAGCTGCGCACCCTGCTGCAGAAATGGGAAAAAGTGTTTGCAAAAGCATGATGAAGATTTTGGCCGCACCAGCACTGTCCAACATGCATCCACACGGCGACGCTGCTCCCATCCGTGAGAGATACAGACCCTCCCACCGTCATTATACCAGGAGGTAAAGACGCTGTTGCACAATATGCTGGAGAAAAATGTAATCAAGGAGAGCTGTAGTCATGGGCAGCACCCATAGTCCTGGTCAGAAAAAAAGATGGCAGTATACGCTTCTGCGTTGACTACAGGAAGCTGAATGCAGTGACTCACAAAGATGCGTTCCCCACTGCCAAGGATTGAGGAGACTCTCACTAGTCTGAGCCGTGCAGAGTGGTTTTCTACGCTTGACCTGGCCAGCGGCTACTGGCAGGTTGAGATGCACCCGAGTGACCAGGAGAAAACTGCGTTCTCCACCCCGCTGGGACCGTTCGAGTTTGAGCGCATGCCGTCGGGCTTTGCAATGCCCCGGCGACATTTCAGCGCTTAATGCAACAGTGCTTAATGGACAAATCGCAGACTCCTTACTTGTTTATTTAGATGATATAATTGTCTACTCACCTGATTTCTCCTCCCATTTACAGCACCTGATGAAGTCTTCAGTCGGTTTGTGGCAACATGGGTTGAAACTACGCCCTGACAAGTGTAAATTTCTGCAGTCTGAGGGAAGTTCCTGGGTCATGTAGTTGACCGTCGTGGGGTAAGACCTGATCCAGAAAAAGTTACCGCTGTAGTAGACTGGCCTGTACCCACCACAATTAAAGAAGTGAGAGCTTTTTCTAGGATTAGCAGGCTATTATCGAAGATTTGTGTCTGGCTTTGCTAAAATTGCTCGCCCCCTCAACTCACTCCTAACTGGAATTCCTGCAGACAAAAGATCCCAAACACGGTCAATAGTATGGACTCCTGAATGCCAAGCGTCTTTTGAATCTTTAAAAATGACTTTAAACACAGGCCCCGGTCTTGGCATACGCTGACTTTGATAAGCCATTTCTTGTATACACGGACGCTAGTTTCCAGGGACTTGGTGCGGTCCTAGCACAGGCACAAGATGGAAGAGAACGTGTGATTGCCTACGCAAGCCGAGTTTACACCCGGCCGAAAGAAATGATGCCAATTATAGTTCGTTCAAGTTGGAGCTGTTGGCACTCAAATGGCTATAACTGAAAAGTTCAAGGACTATTTAACAGGGGCACATTTTACTGTATTTACAGACAATAACCCTTTAGCCCATCTGCAGACTGCCAGACTCGAAGCAGTAGAGCAACGCTGGGTCGCCCAACTGGCCTCGTTCAACTACGACATCAAGTATCGATCAGGTAAAAGCAATGTGAATGCTGATGCCCTCTCTCGATTTCCAGTCCACACAGATCCAGAGCGGCAAGTTGAAAGCCACATCGCAGCTGTGGAACTGACACCAGAGGGAAATGAATGGGAGCAAGCCCAGACTGCAGACCCCGACATTCAATTGGCGAGACGTTGTGTGGAGAGAAATGAACTGCCTGCAAAGCCAGAGCGCCAAGCATTGTCCAGCACAGCACAGAAGCTACTCCAACAAAGAAAAAAACTCCAGGTTAGAAGTAACATTCTGTGCCGGCAAAGTTATTGACCAGAGAACAAATGAAGTGCACTATCAGACAGTCTGCCCAAGCTCCAGGTATGAGGAAGTCTGGAGGAGAGTCCATGAGGCCGGGGCTCACGCTGGTGTCGACAAGACCCTGGCCAGCCTGAGACAGCACTTCTACTGGCCAGACATGGAAGGCACAGTACGCAACTTCCAGGAGAGGTGTGTTGCCTGTAGCCTACAGAAGAGTAGGGTTGAGCCTAAAGCCCCACTTAACCCCATTCCCGTGTCCTACCCGCTTGAAGTTATTGCACTAGATTTTCTTTCCTTAGGTCGCCCCACTGACCCATACCAAAACATTCTTGTAGCAACAGATCAGTTCACACGTTTTGCGTGGGCTATACCTACCCGTGATCAAACAGCTCAAACTACAGTGAAAGCAATTTGGTCAAACATTATTCAACAATTTGGCTGCCCAGCTCGCTTTCATTCTGACCGCGGAGCCAATTTGAGTCTTCCCTAATGAAGGAATTGTGCAATACCTATGGTATTACAAAGAGTCGTACCACGCCGTACCACCCCGCCGGTAATGGTAGTGTTGAACGTTTTAACCAGACCTTGATCAAAATGTTGCGCTCTTTAGAAGAGGAAAAACAGAATCGTTGGCCCCAATACTTACCTGAGCTTGTGCACGCTTACAATAACACTTTACACTCTGCTACTGGTTACGCCCCTTCATTTTTAATGTTTGGTCGTCATTTGCGCCTCCCTGTAGACCTAGACCTAGCCTTGAGCCCCAACAACCCAGTCACAATGTAAATGTATGGGTCCAAGACCACCAACACAAACTGTCTGTTGCGTATCGCATTGCTAAAGAGAAAATGTGTAATGTAGCGCTGCAGCAAAAGAGGCAGTACGATAAAAATGCAAAAGCTTTACCTTTCTTACCTGGAGAAAGAGTGTTGGTACGCCATAGGAACAGGCGAGGCAGAGGTAAATTGGCACCTTGGTGGTCTCCTGACCCTCATGTTATTATTGAACAAGTGGGGGATACTGGACTGGTTTACAGAGTTCGCCCTGAGAAAGGTGGCCGTGAGCAGACTTTGCACAGAAACGCTTTAAAGTTATGCACCTTACCTCGGCTGAGACATTGGAGGCAGTGGAGGGGCCATCGCAGGAACAGGGACCTGTTTTACCTATGTTTATGGATTTTTACCTTTGGCACCAGCACAGGTTGAGCAGGGAATGTGGACTTTGCCCCGAGGAGATCGGCACGGAGCAATCTTGGACAGCCACCAGCCCGGTACAGAGACTGAACTGTTTTATGTCGCAGGGACTGCTAACATCAAAGTGTGGGGAGTGTAAGCGGTGACGTTTTGGTTTTATTTTGAAGAGCATGTTTTTAAGTTGTGTGCTTTTATTTTGTGTCTGCATGCCTTCCTGTTTTTATCCTTCACTGCCGCACTTTACGAGCACTCAGCACTTTAATTCAGCACACCTGCGACTGGACGCGACAACTGGTTTTATTGGCTGGTGAGGAGACGCTAGGAGGGAGAAGAGAGCGAGGGAAGACGCACGAGAGGTCGGAGCAGCCGAGACACGGACAAGACGGTCGAGCAGTGGACGAGGCACACGCACCGGGGACCACGAGCACGCTGGGACCGCAAGTGTTACGACGCGACGTACACGCAGGGGCAGGGTGATGAGCCCTGCCAGCCGTGTGAGTAACTCACAATTGTAGTAACACTTGTCGGAGAGAGCTTTAAGAGCTCGCAGTGTTTTGGGGCGCATACTGCCGAATTTGTTCCGCGTAGGTGTTCCAGCGTGCCAGGGAGGAGCCAGCCGAGGTGGATCGGGACGAGTGAAGGAGTGTTGTGACGTTAAACACACGCAGGGGCAGAGGTTTACTCTGCCTTGCCGTGTAAGTATTGTAGCAGCACTCCACCATCGTAGCCTAAGGCCCAGATGTCCCCGTACCCTTGTGCTGGCTTGTGTTTTTACGTTTTAGGTGACCTGGTGCGTGTGACCCAGCTGGAAAAGGAGCTGCTCGAAGGCCTGCTGCACGACGCACTTTACCCCTCTGCTGGTGCCATGGTTTTACCCCCTTTTATCCATTTTTAAATAGTTTTTAACTCCTCTTAGTTTTATTGACTTTTAGTATTTTATCAAAGACTTTTAACCTGTGGGCGCTTTTATTGTTTTGATTAATTATTGTAATAAATATTATTGTTTTTAACAGTTTTAAGCCTTTGTCCTCCTTGTTAACAGTGTGCTCTCACCCAGTCATTACTCGTTTTTTTGCAATAGTCTTTTCTGGTCATTCTTTTCCATTACATATTCTCACCAATCTCCATAACCCATCACATGAACACTTTTCCTGGCATTGCACTTCCGGTTTAGGCTGTAGAATTCAATCGCTGGGTTTACTTTAACTATTTTTTTCAAAGACAGAGAAGCCAGTGATCTTACAAGAAAGCGTGAACAGGACATGTCAACATCTTATGATTAGCACGATTCATGCTTTTTTTGTGAGTAAATATGACACGCTACAACGCCCCTGTTCATTTCTATGGTGGTTGTAAAGATGTGTTATTATTTATGAATATTAACGAAATCCTAATCTTATCTTACCCCAAGCTTCAGCCCTAACCCATTTCAGTAACTTGAAGCCTAACTAACTCGTTAAACCATAGAAAATGTCCCCATGTGTGGCTTCAACCAAAACTTGCGGTTATTTTACCCTTTGTTCACATCGTACAATATATGCAGCCTAACATTCATTCATTCATTTTCAACCCGCTTAATCCCGTTAGGGGTCGCGGGTGACTGGAGCCTATCACAGTGACTTTGGGCCTTAGGCGGGGAACACCCTGGACAGTGGCCAACTTGCCGCAGGGTTAGACAGACAACCATTCACTCTCTCATTCACTCACTAAGGGAAATTTACAGTGATGCCCAATTAACCTAAACATGTATGTTTTTGGAGGTGGGAGGAAACCGGAGTACCCGGAGAAAACCCACGGTGACACGGGGAGAACATGCAAACTCCACCCAGAGAGATCGTGAGATGTTGATATGGTCCGACCCGGGAGTCGAACCCACGACCTCCTTATTGGGAAGCCAGAGCTCTAACCACTTGGCTACCGTGCACCCCACAGCCTAACATATGTTAAGTTGTTTTTTTTTTACGCCTAACATATGTTACGTAAAAAAGGAGAGAAATTCTGCTTACCATACTGTATGTCCTTTCCCCTTGTTGTGAGAGGTCACAGGAGTGGAGTCTCTGATTGGCTGACGCCGACTTCCAACGCATGTAAAGATAGATTTTCTCTACACCTGCGACGGCCGCAGATTTGAGCGAAGTTGCGGCCGCAGCAGGCTTGAGCTTCCAATCCGGAAGACGCTGCGATTTCAGACGCAGAAACACACATCAACGGACGCCCCAGACGCCAATACGCGCCGCAAATTCACTTGAACGCTTAAGACGCGGGTTTACATTGACTTAACATTGAAAATAAGGTAAGGTAAGGTAAGGTACACTTTATTGTCCCCATAGGGAAATTTGTCCTCTGCATTTAACCCATCCTTCAATGCCACTGGGGCATCTCCTCAGGAGCAGTGATCGCCGCAGTGCAGCGCTCGGGGACCCATCTCCAGATGTTCTTACTAGGCTTGGTCAGGACTACCGTAGCTGGAGGATATTACCCTAACATGCATGTTATTGGTTGGTGGGGGAAACCGGAGTGCCCGGAGGAAACCCACCCAGACACGGGGAGAAACATGCAAACTCCACACAGAAAGGCCCGGGCCCGTGCGGGAATCGAACCCGCGACCTTCTTGCTGTGAGGCAAGAGCGCTATCCACTCAGCCACCGTGCCGCCGGTGAACGCAATAACACAAAGATGCTGTCCGGTCTGAACGCACCATTATCGTTTCTCTCCAAACCAACTCAGACTCAGCATTTACACAGAGGAAAAGCCCAAACAACTGCCTGATCAGATATTGGATAAAACAAAGGCCAATAGCAGAATATCGGCCCCATAATATTTCTACTCCAAATGTGGCCCAAGACCCATTAAAATATACATCTGTACTGATTTGATTCTAAATTTGTTTAGCATCTAATCTTTTTTGTTTTACTTTCTTACTAAAATCTAATACAGCAGAAGTTTATTTTGTTAAAACATCTAATGTTAAAATTAACTTATGTGCATCCAAGTAAAAATGATGACATGTCGCGCCCCCAGAGATCAGCCTTGTTTTAGAATATCAAGTTGTGTTTCATGCAAAAGTTATTTTCAATGTGATTTTCAGAGAGCAGCACTTCAAAAGAAAGGTATTAAAAGAAGTAATAAGTCTATTTTTGATGGAAATGTTACTCTGTGAGCCTATTTTCTTCTGTAAAGTTAATTATCTGTGACTATTTCTATCAAACAGTTTTTTTAATAATGTAATAACTGCCTGCTGTGACTTCTTAATAAATAAACTATTAAACAAAGTCTATTTCCATCTTTTTTCTGTGCACTCACATTCATTTATTACTCATGGACCTTTATTTCACCAGGAAAGTCTTATTGTACATGTTTGTAGTGATTGGAGAAACCTCTGGAGGAAACCTGCACGGACACAGGAAGAACATGCTCCGTGCTGCTTGGGAGTCGAACCCAGGACCTTCTGGCTCGGAGGCGAGAGCAGCAACAGAGGTTACGCAGATGACATGACTGTGTTCTAAATATCAGCAGTGAGTGGTGAAAATGAGTGAGAGTCAAATGAGACATCGTTCACTGCAAAAATGAATTTCAAGACCAGTTAAAATTACTTGATTTTCTTTGAACCCTCATTCCAAACATTTTGAGTAATATTATACAGTATATAAACAGTCACAACGGCAGAATACGGAGTTTGTGTGTGACACGTACACTGGACTTGCTTAAAATGACTTAGAATCTGAATTTGATTCCAGTTTTGAGCTGATTTAACTGGATAAGATTTAGTATTTCACTGGTTTCAAGACATTTTAACTGATTATGAGAGAATTTGGCTAAAAATAATAATTAAAAAATTGTCAAAGGGTAAGAACAGCTCTTTTTTCTGCAGAGTGCCTTGGATTTTCGTCTCTGCCTTTCACAACATTTGCTATACGCGCAGATCAAGCAACTTTAGCTTGTCTTGAAATTCATTTTTTGCAGTGTAAAAAGAGAAAATAAGATAAACAGTGGCAGAAAAGCAGAAAAACTACAGCAGCACTTCTGTTTCTCTCACATTTTTCACTGACTCTGACTGTACGATCACACACAGTTTAACTCACTGCCTATGTATGCTTAAATAAGAGGATTTTAGTCAATTTAATCAACACATTTTTTGTTTTGCAACTGTAAAAATCTTCTAAATGTCCAACTGCCGTCAGCAAACAAGCTAGCTGCGGTCTGCACTGTTGCTAGGGCAAAAAATTAATATCACAATTTTCTTGGAGCCAGATCACGATTAAGATTTTATCACGATTCTATTAAACTGTCTACTTTCGAATTGCTTTTGAGGTAAATACAATCATCTGCTTTTTTAGAAAGTTCCTTCTTCACGGTCAAAGTGTAGATCCAGCCGTCATAGGGTGATCAGTGTTGCCAGATTTTCAGAGAAAAACAAGCGGCCAATCCCAAAACAAGTGACCTCAACCCTTCAAAAAAAAAAAAAAAATTAAAAATAATCTTTTTTTTAGAATGTTGTGTATAATAAAAGCCCATTATATTTTTAAATCAGACCTAGAAAATAGCTAAAATCCACCTCTTTTATGACTTGAAAGTGCAGCCCAAAAAAAAACACAACCCTCAAAATTCCTAAGAGACTTTGGAAAAAAAAAACAATAACAAAAAAAACAGCCCAATATCACTTTAAAGAAGAAAACTTGGCAACTCTGAGGCTGAGAAACGACAATTTCATCAAAAAAGCAGATTGTCTCACGACTGTTGCTATGGCAACAGAAATGCTGTATTTGTTAATGCTCTCTGGGGGAAATTTTAGGTTAAAAACAACATAAGAAACACATTTTATCAGTTGTTTTTATTATGGTTTTGTTACTCAGTCAGAATAATTATAAAATGTCTTTTCCTGTCTATTCCTCGAGGTAAGGTCTCCGTGTCTCAACAATATATCAGATTACAACTAGTGGAGCCTTTTCTATAATTTATAAACACACGTTATTTTGGTGCTGCGTCGACCTTCAGACTGACCTTTTACCTGATGTTAGTTTCACTTTCACTTTCAGGTCACTGCTCTGATGCCTCTGTGCACCAGACTGACAGACACAAGCTCCACAAGACAATTTAGAAGTTTTGATTTCTTTTGGGAAGCACAGCAAATACAATAAACAATATACAACAAATAAAATCATTTAAACAATTTAAAACAACTCATATGAAATGTACAAAGTTGATCTCAAAGTGCGTATGACAAATAAAAGGGCCGCTTGACTTAAAAATGTAAAGTTTATGCCAACTAAAATCATGTGAGATTTTCTATTATTCTCTCTTTCTTTCTCTCTCTCCTCTCTCTGTCTTTTCTCTCTTTCTCTTTCTTCTCTCTCTCTCCTCTCTCTCTCTTTCTCCTCTCCTTTCTCTGTCTTTCACTCTTTCTTTCTCTCCTCCCTTTCCTCTCTTTCTCCTCTCTTTCTCTCTCTCTCACTTTCTTTATCTCTCTCTCTTTATCTCTCTCTCTCTCTGTCTCTTTATCTCTCTCTCTCTCTTTATCTCTCTCTCTTTCTCTCTCTCTGTCTCTTTCTCTCTCTCTCTCTCTGTCTGTCTCTCTCTCTCTCTCTCTTTATCTCTCTCTCTCTCTCTCTCTCTCTCTCGTTTTTTTCATTCTGTTTGACTGTTTTGATGAGGTTTATATTTGTCGTTTGACCACAAGATTTGACATCTGACTGTGTGAATTTCTACATCATCATTTCTCCAAAAAGCTGCTTCCAAAAGCTCTTTAGAGAATTCAATAGTACGTCCAACTGGATGTGCTGTGTTTATATTTTTGGTCTGTGTAAATCTCTGTGTGAATCCAAACAAGACATTTTTAAAGGCCTGCACGACAAAACCATAAAACACTGGAACAATTAGTTACCCCCCCAGTAATATTTCACACTCTATTCAAAATAATGTAGAATATTTTTCCTCTCAGATTAAGTCGCTAAAACAGCAAAATGATAATGCCTGTGCAATCAAAATAGTAAATTAATTACATTAAGGACATAAACTTAGCTTCAAACTCAGTTTTCTGTCTTGTTTGTTGTGTGGACAACCTTTTGAGGCCCCTCTGCAGAGTCAATCACTGAGTTATCTACATACTCTAAAAAATATACAAGCAGAACTATCTGATCTGTGTCTCAATCCATCTTCCAAAATGTATATTTGCATCTACTTGCAAATATAATTTTTTTTCTTTCTGGGTGCATCTTCGATTTCGTTTGATCCTGTTTTAGTTTAGGTGTAATTCTGATTTAGACATAGCCTGGCATTGGCCTGATGCTTGAGCATTGATAGATTTGGTGAGTACTAGTCTAGTCTGCTGGAAATTATTTAGAGCATAAAAGGTCTAACACTTCAGCAAACTGCGAAGAGTGGTTCTGGTAACCACACACCCCGTCTGTCTGTCCTGTAACTTCACTCACTTCACATTAAAATCGTTTTTAGCTTCGCCCATTGATTCTGCAGAAATCCGCGATGTTTTTCAGTTCCGAATGTGGCAGTGTAGCCTATAACGCTCCTGTTTTGATGAGTCAGGTGAGAGGCTGCCCTATAAAAGGAGCATCCGCGCACCGGTCGACCTCTCACCTCTGACGTCAGACGCCGCAGACTGCGGACAGCATGGATCTATTATATTATCTGGATACGGTATTGCTAGCTTGCAGCTTTTGTAAATCAGCCCCAGTGGCCGCTCCATTGGTACTGCAGCGGGAAAATGCCTCTACAGGCTAGAAAGGATTTTTTCCCTAGAGCGAAATGCAAACACAAACCGCCCGTGTTCGCCAGAAACAGCATCTACAGCTTTAAGAACTGTCGGACTTTGCGGCGATTCTTACCTAGATTCACATCATAAACTTTTTTCCGGTTCAAAAGGTTTTAGTTTTGTATAAAACGTCTTTTTAAGCTTTAGCTTCGGCTACCACTGCTAACACTGTAACTGCCGCTCTGATTAGTCAGAACGGTCACGTGTGAGCTTTCGGCTTCTTTCGGATTCACTCGGCTCGAGCTCGGCCCGCTCTTCGCAGGGGGAGTTTCGGGGGAACACAACTGCGCATGTTCCATAGCCTATAGAGCACCTAGCAAAAGGCTAAAGCTAACGGCCATATTGGCAACGAACGCCAGTGAGCAAAAGCCATTGACGCACAGCGCCCGCCATCTTTGATCACCGGGGCTTGGCAGGCAGCCGGTCGGCAGGAGCTAGCTTGAGCTAACGCTAGTGATGGGCAAAGCGAAGCCCCACGAAGCAGCAAAACGTTTGAACCAAATGTTTCGAAGTTCCGAAACGTGATTCGAAACCCTTCCAGCAGTGACCTCTAGTGGTGAAGTGTCATTATAAGATTCACTTCTGCGTGTGTGATAAGGCTGATCTTCTTTGGAAAATAAAAAGTTTAATAAAAGCTATAGAATATTATTTGTTTACACCTCTATAATTGTTTAATTAATTCCAAATAAAATAAGTTCACATAAGCTGTTTACCTATAATTTGATGCAGATAATCTTGGTTTAATAAACATGTTTCTCTATATTTGCCCTTTAAATAAAAACTAAATTAACTCTAACAAATGCACCAATTGCACTAATGCAGAATATTATTGAATTATTCCTATTGATGGATGCTTTTCTAATTATCTTTTCTAACCCTACCTAGCAATATAGCATATCATGTTATGCTGCTAACTCAGTTTAAGTCTATATAACTAAATTGTAACTATAAACTCCTAACAACTGTCTGGCTAACTACTATCAAAAATCACTGTCAAAATTGCTAATACTCTCGCCTCTCACAAACCCACAGACGCTCTAACTTTTCATTAAACCTTTTGGAGTGGATTGGTACAGCTTGTCCTGCTCCGTGGTTCGTTCAAAACACTGTCAATCAAACTCCTGTTCGAACCACAAGCCCCCTAGTAAAACGCTCCCGACTCCAAGTATGTCTGATTGCAGCCCGCGGAACTAACGACACACCCCCTTATGACAGAAATGACGTTATTTTGGCGAATATACAAACCGTATTCATACAAAAAATGTCCAAACCTATGGTAAAAGACATACAGTATAAGCCGGGGGTGTAATTTAAAATAAGCATCTTAGAAAAATCTATTTTAAAAGCCGACGCGGAGTGGAGCTCTACCGGCAGTGAAGCTGCACCATTTCCGGTGCTAGAAAAACTTTATATCTGGGACCAGAGGGACGACGATCAAGTTTAGGAGAACGGGTAAGTTTAGGAGAAGGGTTAGGGTGATGGCTAAGGTTAGGAAAAGGTTTGGGTAAAGGTTAAGATAAAAAATATAACAGTTTAGGCCCGTTTAGCAACAGTTATAAACTCATTACCATGCAACCACCTCGCTTCTGTCCCTCCGGACCTGACTATCAGCACTAACCACCGGAAAACACGTAAAATCAGACAAAATAAAAAGTATGTAATAAATAAAGCAATTAAAAATAAAGACATTACTCTCCAGGTCAAATTTTAATATTTCCGGCAATATTATTAAATAATACTAAACGTAATTAGGGTGAAAATGCCCCCAAAGTACAAATAATAATTAAATTATTCAACTGTCCATCTATAGAGTTCGTATATTCACCGAGGTTTAAAATTTTACATCGTCTCTGGCGTAAAGGGTTGATGTGAATATCGCCACCTAGTGCAAAGACTGTTCACGACACTAGTGCTCACGACACGCCTACTCTCCGAAACTGCTGCGGTTCATGAAACACTTAGGTCATGTGACTGGGGTTTTGAATCATGTTTCGGAGCACTGCTTCGAAACGCATGCGCTTCGAAGCTTCGGAACTGTTTTGAAACGCCCGTTTCATTTGGCCCATCACTAGCTAACGCCAAATAAACGCCAAAAGTCACTGATTATCGGGCGTAACGCCGGGTGACTGTGCAACGTTATGGCGCTTATGTTGGTGAGTAATTAGCCACGTCTCGTACCGATGCATTTGATGTCATTGTTCTAACTTTAATGTTGTTTTTAGTGTGGGCTGTTTCAAAGTGCGAGGCGCTCCTCGAGCCACTTGTGTCTGTGTCCGTTTGATCATTATCTTGGTAAGCAAGCAATCGTTTTGTCACTTCACTAAATCATCTATCTTTATGAAGGCTTACACCACGCTTTTGTTTTAGTTTGGCGCTTCAGCGTGGGGCCAGCGCTGGATCTGTCCTGTTCAGCTAGCAAATAGCAATGCTAAATCTGGTGGTGCTTTTTGATCACGAGCCTCCCCTTTTTGGATACACTGGTTAACCTTTTGAATACGCTGGTTAACTTTTGGATACGCTGGTTAACTTTTGAATACGCTGGTTAACTTTTGGATACGCTGGTTAACTTTTGAATACGCTGGTTAACTTTGGATACGCTGGTTAACTTTGGATACACTGTTTAACTGGACCTGTACGTTTTCTGGAGTCAATAACTGTTTAACATTGTTCCGTGGATTGAATTGCTTGTCCTGCTTTTCAATCAGGGCTGCTTCAAGGTGTCATCAGCACACATGGACTGTGATTTTTTAACAACAAAGGATAAACTACTAATTAACCTATTAATGTACTAATAAAGATTTAGTATATTTTCATTAGAAATCCATATTCAGCCAGTTCAACGAACCTGTGTCCTTTTAGATCTATTTTATTTTATTTTCTGGTATATGCCAGTGGCGTTGTTGGTCATTTTATTTACATTATTAATTAGAATTTATTTGGCGACACCTCCCTCGGTTACACACATGATGATTTTTCTCAGATTTTTTATTCGTCGTAAGCAGCCATGTTGGTTTTCACACAGCAGACAATGCATGTCTCTGATTGGCTAATGAATCTGTCAATCACCACTAAAATTCAAAAGAGGGACACAGTGGCCTGACCATATATTTTTTATATATCGTCTGGATTTTCCATGCAAGTTGTGCACCTACTCGACCCAGAGGACATGTTGAATAGGCCTGACCTATAATTATGTGACTGGTGTATTTCCCTCAGCTTTGTGTGTGTGTGGGTTTATGATTATTGATGTGGGAAACAACCACAAGACACCACAACATTTGGAAGCACTCTCCATTTAATCATAAGAGTAAACAGTTTCAACATGAGCTGCTAACAGACAGTCACCCCACGCGTTTCCCATCAGGAGTTTGACAAAAGGGCAGATGAAATTACAACAATCCCAGTTTATACCAGAACACAGCTGGGCATACATGAAGAAGTAAATGAAGTGGTTGCATTTGGTGGCATCAGTTTAGTTTCTCTTGCTTAAAGTGCACATATTGTGTTTATGTTCTGTTGTGTTTGCAGCAGACTTACAGTCTGTGTTTGAGCCGTTTTCCAGTTCCTCCACAGACACGAGAAAAGCCCTGAGGCAGAGCAGCAGCGTGATGGAGCTTCTGTGGTGTCAGCGTTTAGCAGGACACAGCACCGAGAGGTTTAGTCTCATCTGTCTGGAGCTGTCAGAGGAACAGAGGAGCTCCCATCATCCCGCTCACTGCACAGACTCACACAGACCGGGCTCCACACAGACTCACACAGACTCCCACAGACCCACACAGACCCACACAGACCCACACAGACCCACACAGACTCACACAGACCCACACAGACCCACACAGACTCACACAGACCCACACAGACCGGGCTCCACACAGGTCACATTCAGCGCTTCTGTAAAAGGAATCCTGCAGTCGGCTCATAGAAGAGATGGAAAGCAACAAACTACAAAAGTTAAAGTACTACTTGGTTATACAACATATTCTTATTTTTTTAGTTAATGCAGTTTTGTACCAGCACAAACATTTTGTTAAAGTGTCTGTTCAGAAGAAAATGAGTTTGCAGTGTCCTGTCTGTCCAATAACAGAGGGATTATCAGTCAACATAACTTTCCACTCATGATCCATGCAGGAAGAGACGCTGTTTGTCTAGTTGACTGTGGAAACTTCTTTGATTAAAACAACAAAACGGTACAAGAGCAGCTTTTGGATCAGGTCTGAACCGGTCTGACAGACGTCTGGCTTGTGAAGCAAGACTGTGTTTTTCTTGCAGTTTTGTCACTCACCTGAATGAGTCGTAGGGTTGAATTTCATTCACAATTGTTGATTTAGCAGCATAACTTTTGTTTTCTCACAGTGATAAACTCTTGTATTTAGCTGACAACAGCGCTGGTGAGTGTTGCTGCTGCAGTTTGTGTCAATCAGTCGCAGCTCTTTCTGATATCTGGGTGTGTGCACATCTGCCACACATCGCTATTGTCTACTAAAATTCATAAATATTTTTATGGACAGCAAGTGTTCTTAAAACAAGGGTTCAAAACAACACAAAACATGTTATTTTTTTTTTAGCTCATTAGCGTGTCAGTTTAAACACAGTGACTGTTGCGGCTTTTAACACATTTGCTGAGTTAGTAAGTGACTGAGTGAATGAGTAAAGGTGCATTGCACAAGGGCACATTTTTGAACAAGTGATCAATCAATCTTGATGATTGATCAATCAGAAAATGTAATTGGTCTTTTGAAGGGCAATTCATTGCAGCCACCTTGTTAAAACACACAGTACAGTATATACATGAGCAGTTCACATAGATTTGGAATGAAAAAGCTGACAACAAACAGCATTCAGGAATAAAAGACATGGAGCAGAGATTAGTTCTGATCAGAGGCGTCTTACATCGTCGGCCAGGAAGCATTGAGGTAAAACTTGAAGATACAAAGTGTCTCTTTTTGACTGATTGACCAGTTTGCAAACTCCAAAAGTTAGACAAGGAAAGTTTAGCTTTGGTATTTATAATTGAGTGTCTGTCTTACCTTTTAATCAAAATAATCACCAGATGAGCCGCCTATTGATCCCAGCACAGTTCAGAGATTCTTCTCTTTCTCAAAAACCTGTTCGAGTTCAGTCTGGTCTTGGCCCTGCTTCAGTCTGTCTCACTTTTTGCACTTGTTGATCCTTCTTCTCTTTGTTTTGCGTCGCGAATTGGGCTTATAAGTCTAGATGGCAGCATTTACTTGGTATTATCAAATCAATTTATTTTGTATAGCCCAAAATCACAACAACAGTCGTCTCTGAGGACTTCCCAAGATTATTAATTTAGCAAACATAAATAGTAGGAAATAAAAATATAACAATTAACATTCAATGAAACAATAAACATTCAGAAGCAGTGATTGATCAAGAATGTCAAAGCAGATTATTAGTAAACAAGCAAATGAATAATTGTCCAGAGCATCCCCTGTCCTTAAACCCTACTTCTCGGCAAGGAAAAACAAAAAACCTGAGGGGAAAAAGAGAAACCTTGAGGAGAACCGCAGTGAAGAAGAAACACTTCTATGGACGGACAGACTATTATTGATATTAAACAATTCGTCTGCAAACAGGAGCTTATGCAAAACAAATACAAAAAATTTCAAAAAACAGTCAGAATTCGGCCCGAGCCATTCACATTCAACAAGCTGCCTGCGTTTGTAGAAAAAACCTCGGAGAATTTACAAAACATCATGACGCAGTTTCAGAAGTGCCAATAGACTAAAATCTATGTGCTTCTTTCTTATCTATTCTATTCTCTAAACACAGACAAGTGGGCGAGAATATAGTAATAGCATCAGTTGCAGGACAATAGAAGATTACAAAAACATGCACAAATCAATTCAAATACAACTTGTTAAACTCAGAACAGTAGATCTTACATAACCTTTAATGCCTAAGTGAGTCTGTTCTGTTTAGTAAGTAAGGCGTTCCTCATTAAGACCCGTATGTCGTGGATCTGATCACGTTTAATGAGTCTGATATCTCTCCACAGCAGCAGCAGAAGGAACACAAAGCTTCACAAATGCCAGGCTCTGATGAAACACAGTGTTCTCGCCTGATGGCAAAACCAACTCCGCACAAGACATTTGAGTATGTTTGCAGCGTCTCCAAGCTGTCACTGAAATATGTATCAGACAACAGACCAAAGCAGGTCCACGCGCTGACAGGACTGTACTGGGACTTTCACAGCGTCGTTTGTTAAAGTCACTCGACCGTGTTACATTTCTTTACACTGTAGTTTGTGATTTAGGCTCACTTTCAAGAAGCTTGTGTGTAAGTTTGATGATAATTGATAGTAAATAAACAACTCTGCTGAATATTGAGTGTGTATGTGAGAGAAAACATCTTAAAACAGTAGTAGAAAAGCAGAAAACAGCAGGAACACCGATTCTTCACTCACATTTCTCACTGACACAGACATTAGAACAGACCTGAGCAAACTGCGGCCCTGGGCCAAATGCGGCCCGCGACCGATTTCAATCAGGCCCCTTGAAACAGAAATGCATGATGAAGTTTAAGAGACAACAAACAGATTAAATTTACAGTGTTAAATGAGAATAAAGTCAAAGCCATAAAAAGGTAACCTGGCTCAGGCCAGTGGGATCTGTGTTGATTGAATACGATTTGAGTTCTTCCACAACTTGACTCGCTGAAAGTGTTTGTGAAAAGGCGGGATGTTTAGTGAGCGGCCTACCTTATTTGTGCTTAGCCAATCACAGCTTCAACTCTTAATGGTGTATCCAATGTCCGCATGAGAACAGAACAAGTGTCACACACACTGGTCTTCTTTCAAAAAGAAATGACTCTGTATTTGTGCTAAAACCGCATCAACAGCAGCAGAAACACAAACATCCACGGGAGCAGCCATCTTTATTTTGCTTGAATGGAGCTCAATAGTGACCGTCCACTTCCTGGTTCACAATTTCGGACTTAAATTGCCATAGGGGATTAGATAAAAAAATATATATTAAAAGTTTGGAAACGTCCTCGGGGCTAGGCAGCTACGTGGTGAGTCAGGATATGTCTTTTAACTCTTAATATTTGAATTTTTCGAAAAGCCTATGGCACTTTAACATGGGGCAAAATGCTTCTGGAACCAGGGCGTTTAAACACTGTTGAGCTCCATTAGACTCGACGCTAACAGCCCGCGTTAGCTACAATGTGATTGGGCCTCAACACCACGCTGCTGTGATGTGAGTGAGCCGAAACACAACAGTTTCAGACTCTCAAACTAATCTCCAGTGTGTGAATTCACAAATATCACGAGCTAAACCATCTGGCTGGCCAGGTTAATAAAAAGCTATTTTTCAATATTAAACTTGAAGTTTTACGAGATTGAAATTGTATTTGGTTCATGGAACATTGTTGTAATTATAAAACTCTACTGTGTGTTTTTATGTGAATATTTGACTTGTCCAAATCCAATTTATGAGGGTTATTTTGTATCGTAAACTGATTTTATTCTCACAAAACTAATAAATAGCTTTTTTATGTTTTTATTTCTCTTTTTTATTCTTCTTAAGTTTTTTTCTTGTAAAATTATAACTTTCTTAAGGTTGGACTTAATCTCAAAATGTTTATTACGCTAGAGCAAAGGTTCTGGTTTTCCATAGTCTGTCAAAGAAATGTGTTTTCAGCAGAATTTGTTACAACAATGTTGACAGTCTGGCCCTCCACCACTATTCTGGGTTTAACTATAGGCTGATCTGATTTATTATATGCTGTCTTTATCACACAGACTCTTTTACCCTTATAGTTCAGATAAATGAGCTCATAATAATCACCAAACACAAACGTGAGAGTCTACTGTTAAACACAGACCACACGCTCCCTCTGGTGGCCGATGCTGCACTTACACACAGATAAATACTGTAGATAAATAATGTTCATTGAAACCTGACGCTTCTCTGAGCACAAACCAGCTTTACAGGAAACGAGACTCTGGGCGCCAGCAGGGTTTAGAGGTGAAGCTTTTTTTGGCTTCACTTTCACAATCAGAAGGACAGACTGTGAACTGGAAACTGTGCCAACGATTATGAAACACAAACACATCCACATGAGCCCAAAGAAGGAAAATGTTCATTGTTTAGTCGGAGTTTAAAGAGGCCCAGGAGGAAAAGCAGCAGCAGGAAAACAGCCAAATGTTTTCTCCTAAATTAAGCAATCTCTAATGTTTGAACTACTTGTTAGTTCTCTGGAGCAGTGGTTCCCAAACTTTTGTGTCCTAAGTAGGGGAGAGCGGGGACAATTGTAAGTCTTTTTTCCAACTTTGACATATCAGTTTATTCTTAGTTGAAGTCCTGCTTAAACTAGATGAAATGAAAGCTGCAGATCTTGGCTTGACATGTGAACAGGTTTGGATTCTCTAGAGCCATTTATTTTGAAGCTGTTTTCATTTTAAGACAAGAAAGTCAAGTGTTACATCTGCCCCACAACATGAGGCAATTATAACACACCAAGGAGCAAATGTAACACATGAAATTACAACAATAATATTTATTTTTTTCTTTATTAAAAATAATACATTTGACAGACTGGAAGGTTGTCCACATTTAAACCACCTTAACTCTGTAATCTTATTATAATAAAACACAAAACTGCTGTGGAAAAAAAACCTTTACAGTCTGCTCTAATTTACTTATGTCTTTCTCGAACTAAAATGAGAATTATTCTGAAAAAAATATTAAGGTTCTGATAAAAATCAGTCAAACAAATGATACATAAACTTTTTTTAGACAAAAAACATAAATCTAAATAAATCCATCCAAAATCAATTCATAAAATGGCGAGGGGCAGTTGTAACACGTTGTTACATTTGTCCCAGATGAGGGGGCAAATGTCTATGTTCGCATTCATATTTGTTGTTGTAAAACTTACCAAATACAGACCACAAAACCTATATTTAAACATATAAACATGACAGCCATGTCTCAATCACATCTCTGTCCAGAACAAAACATGAGCTCATGTGACTTTACTGCTCAAAAAACTGTTTTTTTTTATGTAAAAAGTTTCCTGAAATCTCAAATATCTTCCACTCAAACAGCAGGTGGAGATGAAATGAGCAGGTTCTGTGCAAAGCTTCTGGTTTGTTTCTGCTACAAATAGAAGCCTCTGTTACATTTGCCCCGGTCTCCCTTACCCCTAAATTTCGTCCCACTCGCCGAGTACCCCTTACCTCAGGCAAATGGGTTTTCTAGTGGATACTGCCAATTGTTACTTTTGTATTTTCTTGTTTTAATGAAATGCTGGCTTAAAATCATCACAAAAAACGTTTTTATATTAATAAAAAAAGACATTTTACCTTTTATTAAAGTCTGAAATTATTCCAAGTACCTCCTGGTGAGGGCTTTCGTGCCCCCGAGGGTCCACGTACCGCTGGTTGGGAAACACTGCTCTAGATCAGTGATTTTCAACCAGTGTGCCTTGAGATGTTGCCAGGTGTGACTTGAAAAACGTTTTCAGAAAATCAAATAACAAACGATTTAAAGTCTCTGGAACAACTTTGGCTCCGAAGAGCATGTTAAAGAGTAATGGTCACTATTTACAGCATTTACTCAGTGTTGCCAGATTTTCAGAAAGTAACAAGCTTTTAGAAAGAAAAAAAGTGACTCCAAATTAGCAAAAAGTGAATAAAAGAATCACTTATTGTGCATTGTCTCTTTGTCTTTTATTCATCATTTTAGCACATTCAAATTGTATTTTTATATGTTTAATGGGTTTAAGACATCAAAATATGCTTAAGCAGAGGTGGGCAATTATTTTTACTCAGGGGCATATTTAAACCAGAATAGTGGTGAAGGCCGGACTGTCAACATTGTTGTAACAAATTCTGCTGAAAACACATTTCTTTGACAGAATATGGAAAACCAGAACTCATAAAAAGTTTGCTCTAGCAACATTTAATAAACATTTTGAGATTAAGTCAAAGCTTAAGGAGACCGTGTGTGTTTTTTTATATTTAGTAAGAAACTAGAACATGTGCAGATCAGTAATTTACCTTTGATTGATTGTAAAACACAAAGTTGATCTAAAACAACTTAAAAATAGAAACAGCTCTACTGACTTCTAACTATAGAAGCAACGGATTTTTAAAACTATTTTTATGTTGGAAAATTACTCTGGGACAGTTTTGAACCATTTATGCTTCACTTTGAGTTTTAATCTTTTTAATTATAACAAGTAAATACAGACAAGTGGGAGGGGATAGGTGGTAGGTGAGAATGAGGATTTCTGAGCACTTGAGCCCAACTGAAAAACAAAACAAGATTACTCCAACATGCATGAATCAATTCAAATAATTTTGAGTAAACGAATAATGAAGGGAGGTCATTATAACAAGATTAAAAACTTAGAAAAGTGAATTTGACAGAATAGGTCAACTTTAAGAAGTTGTGATTTTACAAGACAAAAAAAAAAAATTCTGAGAAAAGAAAAAAGAAAAAAAAAGCCATAAATAAAGCTATTTCATAAATTAAACTTTAAGTTTTTAAATCATAGTTTTACAAAAAAAATAAATCATGAATTGGACTTGGAAAAGTCAAATGTTTGCATAAAACACACAGTAGTTTTATAATTACAACAATGTCCATGATCCAATTTGAATTTGTGAATTTAATCTGCTTATTGTCATAGCCCAAGTTTTGTCTCTTAAACTTCATCATGTATTTCTGTTGCCTGAGGCTTTTACATGTGGAGTTTGTTTGTGCTTTGGTTTCCCCTGCCACTAAAAACATGTACAGTGGTGCCTCACCTGCTCCAAGACAACAGATGCAATGTAGCTGTAAAATCTGGTACAAGCCTCTCTGGCCCTGATGGACCACCTGGACCTGACTGTGACACTGGACACACAGGTGAAGGTTTATTTGAGATATAAAGACCACTGAGAAGCTCACTTTCCTTCTGAATCAAAATGATCTATTACTTTGATTTCACCAACTGCACTAAGTTCTCCAGTGAAGGTCCTGACAAAGCCGAGCTCAACATCAGCAGCTGCATTTCCTGATCTGACTGAAAGCACAGGTCTGTTTTAGAATGAGATCAGTTTTTGGATGAGAGGTGCCACAGAGGGGCAAATGTGATCGTTTTGTCATTAGGCAAGACACTTTATCTACATTAACCAGAGAGGGTCCAACATCGCTGAACGAATTAAGTACTGTAATTTGCTGTATTTTAAATATGCCTCAATTTATGCTTTTTTTTTGTTTTGTTCTGTTTTTTTTTTTTTTTTTAATGCTTATTTAAAGCCCTTTGGTGCAACATTTATACATGTGCTTTATAAATAAAGTGGCTTGGCTTGAAAGCTCGTAAAAGACGCTTTAAGTCCAGGGATTAACAGTAGTTTCGCTCACTCATCTCCCACTGCTCATGTAAAGTACAACATAAAGCATCCTCCTCCTACACAGTAGATCTACAGTATCATAGTTAGAACGTGTCCACAGTCCAGATGAGCTCAGAAGCAGAGCTACAGAGTAAGTGTGTCACAGTGGGACCTGGGGTCTCGGGCTCGTGTTTGATGCAAACAGCGGAGGTCCTAAACTGATTAAACAGCAGCAGAGTGCGGCTAACTCACCGCTGCAACATCAGAGACGCTCCGCTCTGTGTGTGCGGCAGAGTAGCGCGGTGCTGCCCCCTGCGGCTCACAGCGCGCACTGACCACGCGCTCTCTCTAATCAGCCCAGTGCAGACGCAGCCTGGCACGCGCTCTCACGCACACGCTCGTGCTAAATATGTCTCCTGCTCTCTCTGATATTTTAGGTTTCAGAGCAAATTTAGCTTACAGAAAAGGGACATGGTTTGATTGGTGAATGTGTGACCCATTTCTGCAGCATCTGTGCTTAAAGTTGAATAAAACCAGAGCTCAAAATAGGATCACGTGCAGCTGTGGATCTTGAGTCTTTGCACTTTTGCCAGTCTGGTGTCAATCAATAAACCTACGTTTACTGCCATGTTTACTGTCTTCAAAATCAATATTGCAGCGTTTCCCGTAAAGACAACACAATGACAGAAACAAAACGGTGCATTAAGCAACAAGTTCTTCTCATAAATGATTCTATCCAACTCTAAAGTCTTGACACATCAACCTTGAAAAAACTGATTTAATTCAGCGAAATAAAAGCGGTGAGAATAGGATTTGTCTGTCGTCTTTACGCACGGCTCCTCCGTACACCTACTCCTCGTGTCTCCGCTCTGATTGGCCGCTGAACACACCAGCGCCGTGTGCGTGCGCTGTGATTGGCTGCGGCTCTCCTTGGCCATTACGTTATGCTCTTTACTCCTCTCAGACACGCGCACAGAGCAGCTGGAGAGAGAGCGAAGACGTCATGGTGTGAGTCCGCCGCACAACACTTGCGATGGTCGTCGTCTTGACATTACTCGGCAGATTCCTTCAACAGGAGCTGCAATGAAGGTATGTCACTGCAAACCTACTCTAGCTTTGTCCTTTTCTAGATCTGAGGAGCGTTGTGTTTTACGCGGGATGCTGCGGGGAAGACCTGGTATTGATGCTAGCGTGGGTAATTCCATCAACAGGCTTATAAATCACTCCAAACCGGAGCGTGCGCTGCGTAAAACGTCCTTCTCTCCAAACCACAGGCACAGTGAGAGTTGTGAGAGCCTGTGCTGACCCTGGACTGACAGTTCAGTGCACTAAAGCCTCTGCAGCCGCGTCCATTCATGGCCAGCCTTTAATCCAGCGTAATGGGATAAAGACAGCGTGTGCGTGGGGCTGTTTTGGGAGCGCGAGGATCTCCTCTGCTGGGTGCGTGTGCGCGCGTGTGCTGCTGTGTCAGGGGGGACATCAAGGTGCACGAGGAGTCCCCCCTCTTCCTCTCACCCGCCGGGGGTTACTGTGTGCGTGCTCCCACTGCAGCAGAGGCTCACGGGAGATGATGGAGATGATGTCATTGATGCGAAGGTTGTTGTGTTGACAGGAGATACAGTGTGATAATAATCTGATGTGTTTTTGACTTACTGCAGCCATAACAACACAATGTCCCAAACCTCCAGCGCCACAGAGAGAACCCTGTGCTTTTATTATAGCATCTTTCTCTAACCTCTCCAAGGATTCACAGTGCATTGGTATTCTGAAAACAAAAAGGGCTTCCCCTGCACCAGCTGACCGCTCCGCTCTCCTTCACAAAGAGCTGGACTCATCCAGAAGGTGTTATTGTAGTGGATTCTCCCGGAAAATGCTGACCATCGCTGGTTGTTTATGCTTCTGCAACCTGCTTTCATTTGCACATTGATTGGACTATACATTAGGACAAATGACCTGTTCAACAACATCATGTTCTCTCTCCACAAGTACAGCCTATGTTGGTCATAACTGTAATGTAACCAGGTGGAACAACAATTTGACCTAATAGACACTGGGGATAGTCACAAGATCAAATTATAGTAGCAGTGGCTAGAGCTGGGCCATAACTACAAAAATGTGTATCACGGTAATATTTTGCCAATGGGCTGTTGTGTGCATGTGAACTATTTATTTTTGTCAAACTTTAGCGTTAGCATTAACACACAAACACATCTTTTTATAAACACACTCTGGTCTTTTGGTGAAGTTTTCTCCTCATTTGTAAAGTATTTAATTTACCAAACCAACAACTCACTGTTCACTGCGAGATCTTATAGTATTTTTACATTTTACTCTGATGCAGTGAAAACCTCATAGAAATTTACTGAACAGGAAATGAACATGCCGGCAAGATGTTAGCATTTTCAAAAATAAACAAGCCAACTGACATTCTGTGCACAGAGTCCATAAGTTTAGAAATGATAGAGTGTTTATTGGGATTTGGTCAAAACCTGCTCAAAGATTTACCATTAGAGCAGCAAATCTAGTTCTTATTTCAAGAACAGAAGCATTTATTTATCTTTTCATAATTTCAATTAATGTGTAATTTTCCTTTTTTATGTAAAACAAGATACTTTATGCTTAGTTCAAACCAATCAAAATACTGTATACTCAAAACATGTAAAATATTTATTATTCCAGACACATCTTGCCTTGTATCTATTTATAATGGTCATTTTTCATGTTTAATTATCACACAAATATTTGTCAAGTAATTACAGAAATGCAATAATCTCCCATTAAACTCTCCATCCTGTTTTGTGAAGAACTTTAAATTACTTCATACAAATTCTGTTTCATTTTTATTGTAGACTAGCTTTATTATTATTATTATTATTATTTTTAATAAAGCAGGCTGTTGTTCACACTGTAGCTTATATTTTGCTCATCTTTGAGTGAACACTTCATTTCATCACAATTATCGACTAACCTGACATACGTACCCATTATACACTTAACTCTGGGAATACTCCACTATAGGCCTATTCAACTTAAGGAGCCAAACTGTCTCTGTGCACGGAACATCAGTTAGCTTGATTATGTTCAAAATAGCTAACTTCTATACATACAACCATTTCTTGTTAGCGTTAGCTTTTAGATACAAACACGCCTGTTTTTAAACACACAAGTGTCCTCTGGTGAAATATTCATCTGGTTTGTGAAGTCTTAACATGTTTCTATAACTTCACCACAAACTCACTGTCACTGTCTGATCTTCTGAGTATTTATCGTTTTAGGCTGGCGTAGTGAAAACCTCATAGAAATGAACGGAACAGGAAATGCTTGTATGTACAGAAGTTAGCTATTTTAAACATAAACAAGTTCCATGCACAGAGCCTAATGTGTGCTGTAGTCATTTGGTCGTTTAGTCGATTAATCGGTCAATGGACTCTTGGTCGACCAAACTTTGTAGTGGTCGATTAATGTTTTAATTTATACATGAGACTTTAAAACAGCAACAAAAACAACTGACAAATGATTCAGAGCATTTGCTTTTTTAGTCGACTAATCAGTTGATGGGACATGTCTTTGGTCGACCAAGACATTCTTTGGTCGACTCCAGCTCTACCAGATTGGCCCCCAAAAAATCTGTTCTGGTCCTGAACTCATCTTCCAAATATAGTACTTCAAATATAGTACTTATATACTTCTGAAGTAGACCTGACCTGGCATTGGACTAAAGATTACTCTTGGTTTAAACGTGGCCAGCTCTAGTCTAGTTCTTGTTTAATTCTAACATCGCTTTCATAATTTTAAAATTTGGGTGAAATTGGCCACATGTGCAACTCGCCTCTAGTTGACCAGCCGTGCTACACTGTAAATATTTGAGAAGCCTTTTAGAGAGGAAAAAAAGTAGTTACTGTGTGAGTATTTGTTGCAGAATTGTCTATCTTGTGCAGAGTCTTAAGGACGCTTGTGTTTGTAGCATTGTTGGTGATTATCTGATTATCATTGACGGCCATTATCTGACTGTTACAGTAGTTGACCTTCTTTAGCATTATTGGTTTCTCGGTCTACGTGACTTCTATCAGATACTCTTTTAAATCTCTTTGTGTGGAAGCATAGAAAAGCCAAAAGACCTACAAGCAGAATTGGACTGATGGTAAATAATCTTCTGTGTCAGACAACTCTCCAGGTCCTGGACCAGACTGCACTGCAAAAACTATATATCTAGACTTGCTTAAATTGACTTGGAATCTGAATTTTAAAACAGATTTGAGCTGTTTTAACTGAATAAGATGTAATTGCTTTATGTAAGGTAGAATATTTCACTGGTTTTGAGAGACTTTTAACTGGTTATAAGAGAACTTGGCTTAAAAAAAACAAAAAAACATTGCCAATGGGATAAGAACACTTTTTTTAACCGATTGGCAAACATTTTTTTTTTTTCAAAATAAGAAGCATTGTCTTGAAATCAGTTCAAAACACTTTGAAGCAAGAAAAATAATCTATGTCCCTACAATAAACCAAGGCTAAATTAGTCAAAATACTTGAAATTAGGTTCAAATCCTACAATCAAGCAACTTTAACTTGTCTTGAAATTCCTTTTTTTCAATTGTGTGTACAAAGTTTTTTTTTTTCACCCAGGGCTGCAGTATGAAACATTTGGGGCCAATACTATTCTAAAGAGCCCTAATTTCCAATTAATTGGCCATTGTGTACTGTAGGCTACACATTTCATTGCACACACAACGCTGCTTGCTTATAAAACATTTAAAATTTGAAATTAAGAATATTAATGATGATAAAGTTGTTAGCATTAGCAAATGTTTTGCTACACAGCAAATTTGAAAGTGTTAAAATTTGGGGGTTGAGCCTTTTTCAGCAAGTGTAGAGTTGATTTTACCCCTGGTGAGTTATCTTCTTTTTTGTTTCACTCCCAGGTGTTATATAATAAGGGTTAAAATTGAGAGTCAAAAAGGATTTTTCTCATCTAACTCTGAATGAGTTGTTTTATGCAAGTATAACCCTGAAAAGTCTAACCTTGAATCTCGGTGACCTAATGACACTCACAGGGTTTGTTGGTGACTGCAGTGGGGAAGCGGTCTTTGGTCTCCTATTTTGAAAACTTCCTAGTGTTTGTGAGACATATACAACAAAACACTAAAGAATAGCTCCCTCTGCTCATGCTTTACAACCGTTATGTATAAGCTAACGTTAGCTACATTTATTAGGCTTATTTCCCCTAGGAAGTTAACTACCTTTTACTAGCTCAAGTTACCGCAGTGGATCATTAGTTGACATTAACACATGTGATTCAGCAAAATACTTCAGAATCTCTACGCTACTACCGCAAATGTTGAGTTAAACGGCTACTGCTAATGTGAGCAAAGCGGCTAAACCCTGACCTATGCATAGGTGTTATGACGTTTGTAGTTTTTTAACTTAACCCTTTATAAATTAAATTGACACCTTTAAAAAGTTAAAATTTGACTCCAATAAAAAGTAAATGCTAACACCTTTTTGAGAGTTATTAAGTAACCCCTAAAAAGGATAACTTTAACACTTTTCAGACTGGACTCATATAGACACTGAAAAAGTGTTAAAAATAAATCTCGGGACTTCCGGTGACGCCATGAGAGGAGAAGCAGCTTGATTTTGTAGCTCTGGAGAAGAATCCTCCAAACTAGCCAAAACATTAATAATCTGTACATATTTTGCATCGATTTGATCAGAAAAGCAAGTTGAAATGTCCGGACCGCGAAAACTAGAGACTAGGTCCTCCAAAAAAGACGAGAAACGTGAACAAGTTGACGACGCGGCCTTGGACATGGGTGAAGCCGAAGAAAACATGGCGTCAGTGCTGGCGGTGCTAAAGACTTTTAGAAAAGAGCACGCTGATGCTTCTAAGGAGACGAAAGCAACATTATCAAGGGTGGAAGTCACATTGAAAGAGGTCGTAGAACGTACGACCATACTGGAACAACAAATGGCCGACACCCACCAAAGAGTGAGCGATACGGAGGACCAGCTACAACGCCATGAAAGAGCTATCCGCTACATGCTACAAAGAGAAGCTAAACTGTCCACTAAGTGCGAGGATCTTGAATCCAGAGCCAGGCGTAATAACCTACGCGTCTATGGGATACGGGAAGGTGAAGAGAAAAATGACATGATTC
Source organism: Mugilogobius chulae (assembly GCA_038363315.1). Taxonomy (NCBI): domain Eukaryota; kingdom Metazoa; phylum Chordata; class Actinopteri; order Gobiiformes; family Gobiidae; genus Mugilogobius; species Mugilogobius chulae. Next base: position 6,382,673 of record CM076409.1, read on the forward strand.
ATTTCATAACCGGCATGATTCGCACCGCTCTTAAATTACCAGACAACTTGGATCTTGGTGTGGAAAGAGCCCACAGATCGCTTACAATGAAGCCAAAGGATACTGAGCCACCGAGATCCATCATTGTCCGATTTTGGGACTACAGAGTGAAGGAAAAAATACTACAGGCGGCATGGAAAAGCGGTGGAATTGTGTACCAAGACAAGAAAGTGTTTTTTGATCAGGATTATACCGCGGAAGTGCAGAAGAAACGTAAGCAAGTGAGAGAGGTGATTAAACAGCTTAAGGAGAGAAAAGTGAAAGCTGTCTCACCGTTCCCGGCCAAGTTGAGAATCCACACGGACAATGGCGTGAAGACGTTTTCTACTCTGGCCGATGCAGCGCCAACCCTTAAGCAGATGGGGATAAGCGTCAAGGTGGACGAGAGAGAAAACTTCCGGGAGGAACTACTGCGTAACGACACAGGAGGAGCACTGAGCACCGCGGACCTGCAGCTGATTTTACGAGGTGATGAATAACCAAAGAAGTGCATCTGAAGAAACGTGCACACTATGTACACATGGTTGACAAAAAAAACTATTGGCTAGTAACAGATGCTCTGATGTCAATATAAGGTTGGAGGATTTTTTTCTATCCAGAGCGTGGTGAGCTATATTGTTGTTGTTTTTTTTTTTAACTTTTGTTATGTTCATTTTACGAAGGCAACTCCTTTTACAGCTTTTTGTGGAGGGACTGTTGCTACTACACGGAGTGTTATCATGCGGAGGAGACATGTCACGCCCCTCCGTTTCCATAGCGACCAGTTTTGAGGACGCTAGCGTGATTAGTTCAGGGTTTGGAAGTCTGTTCAAGATGTTCAAAGTTTTTGTTCTGCTTAATGTAAACAATATTTTGGAAAGTGTATTAAAAGTGCATTCGCAAGATAGGTGCAAGTTAAGATATATTATCTATAAGGAAGTAACTAAGATGCAGCTGAATACTTTAATAACTACTTAATGAGAACTCTCAATATTGTCACATATAATGTCCATGGCCTAAATCACCCCATAAAAAGAAAAAAGATACTTGGTCAGTTAAAGAGAATGTCTTGCTCTATAGCTCTACTACAGGAAACACACCTGAGCGAGCTGGAACATAAAAAGCTTAAAAGGGAATGGGTTAATCAGTCATTTAGTGCATCATTCGGAAAGAAAAGGGGAGTAGCTATTTTAATTAGCAAATCACTCACATTTTCAGCGGAAAAAGTAATACAGGATAAATTTGGAAGATATGTAATGGTGGTTGGTCGTGTAGGGGAAGAAAAATTAGCCATTATGAATGTCTATGCTCCGAATGAAAGTGATGAAAATTTTTTTAAAGAATTGCAAACATTATAGCAGAGAATTCTAGCGGTGTAATAATAGTTGGAGGAGACTTCAATGCTGTCCAAGATGGTAAACTTGATAGGACACCAGCAGAAACAGGTGTACAAACTAAAAAAACTAAGATGCTTAATAATATGATTGCAGAACTTGGTCTGGGAGATCCATGGAGACATAAAAACCCAAGCATGAAGGACTTTACATTTTTTTCTAATGTTCATAGTAGCTACTCCAGAATAGACTTCTTCTGTGTTTCTCAACAACATATGCACAAAGTAATAGATTGCCAGATAGAAGCAATAACATTAAGTGACCATGCCCTGTAATTCTACATTTTGATTTATATAAGGAAAATTGCTTCAAGTACTGGAGACTAAATGTGTCCTTACTTACAAACCCAGCAGTAGTTCAAGAACTAAAACAAACTTTGATTGATTACTTAGAAACAAATGACACTGGAGATGTCACTCCACCAATGTTGTGGAGTGGAGCCAAAGCTGTAATTAGGGGGAAAATGATACAAATATCATCTCGAATTAAAAAACAACGTTTACAAGAGCAAACCAATCTTGAACATAAAATAAAGTTGTTAGAAATGGAACACAAAAATACAGGTGAAAAAAACACATTATTAAATCTTAAAGAAGCTAGGAAAAAGTTGGATAGAATCCTCACATACAAAGCTGAAGGGGCCTTAAGGTTTTCTAGACAGAGGTATTATGAGATGGGTAATAGAGCCAGCCGCCTTCTAGCTTTTCAACTACGAAAGACACAAACGGACAGAATGGTACATAAAATTATTGATCCCATTAATAAACAACGGTCTATCACCCCAAAGCCGTGGCCAGTGCCTTTGCATCATTTTACAAAAAACTTTATGAAGAACCAAACCAAATTAATGAGAATCTTAAACAACAAACTGAAAATTTTCTTAGTAATTAAATTACCTGTTCTATCTATGGATGAAGCTTCAGAAATGATTTCTAATATATCACAAACTGAAATCAGGGAGACAATAAAAAAGTTAAAAAACAACAAATCTCCGGGAACAGACGGGCTCCCAGGAGAATTTTATAAATGTTTTGTAGAAGATTTATTGCCACTTTTGACACGAGTTTTTAATTATACACTCTCAGTGGGTGAAATGCCAGATTCATGGTCAGAGGCCATTATTTCAGTCATCCATAAAGAAGGAAAAGATGCAATGCAATGTGAAGGATACAGACCTATTAGCTTGTTGTGCAATGATTTAAAATTACTTACCAATATTTTAGCCAAAAGAATTCAGAATGTATAAAAAATTAATTCACCCAGATCAAGGGGTTTTATCCCAGGTCGACAAAGTGCTAATAACATAAGGAGAACTTGAATGTCATAACACAAGCAACAAAATATTAATATTATAGTACCTCTATGTTAATCAGCTTTGATGCACACAAAGCATTTGATACTGTCAATTGGCACTTTCTGTGCAAAACCCTTTTAGCCATGGCTTTCATCCACAATTGTTGAATGGATAAAAGTGATTTACACAAATCCAAAATCATGTGTACGAGTTAATGGTTGTTGTTCTGATTTTTTCACTTGGAAAGAGGAGTTCGCCAGGGTGATTGTTTGAGTCCCCTGCTTTTCGCAATTAATATTGAACCTCTTGCAGCATTAATTAGGTTGAACAATAATATAAAGTATTAAGGACAAGAATAAAAGAGAACACAAATTTCTCTCTTTGCAGATGACATTTTAACATACATTAGTGATCCAACTACAACCATTCCAGCACTCATTGAATCCTTAGAGGAATATGGCAGGTTATCTGGTTATCAAATAAATCAATCGAAATCAGAAGCAATGATGTTAAGAGGCCAATGGCCCACAGGTCTTACAGGTAGCTTTAAATTCAGAATGAACAATCAAGGGTTCAGGTATCTTGGGATCATTATTACCCCCAAAATACCACAGCTATTTAAATCTAACTATGGCAAACTATGGATGAATTAAAAAAAGATCTCTCTAGGTGGGAAATTTACCTCTCTCACTTATAGGAAGAATAGAAACAATCAGAATGAATATATTACCAAGGTTATGTTTTTGTTTCAATCATTACCCATAAAGATACCTACATCTATGTTCACAACTCTTAATAAATGGCTCTCCAAATTTATTTGGCAGAACAAGCGCCCAAGAATTAAACTTAAACACTTATGTGTCCTAAGGAACTGGAGGACTGAACATACCAAATTTAAGAAATTATTATTTGGCGGCACAATTAAGATCAATGATTGTTTGGGTAACTCAAGAGGAAGAAACAATATGGTATTCTATGGAACAGGGTGATTGCTCAGGTGTGTTCTTGATACCATCCGTTTGTAGACCATGCAAGCTTTAAAAGTAAAATAACAAATGAACTAGTAAAAAATACTCTGTTTGTATGGGTAAATGTTAGAAAGACACTGAACCTTTCAAAATCAATTTGCAGATTAATACAAATTCATCATAATCCTGAGTTTCCCCCTGCACCTAATTTAAACAACTGGGTTAAAAAAGGTTTGATCACGCTGGGTCAGATGTTTGAAAATGGAATCTGAAGTCTTTTCAACAACTACAAGAAAATATGGTCTCCCAGGTCAAGATTTATACAAATATTTACAATTGAGGCATTATTTACGAAAAACAATATTTTGGATGACTTGCAAGTCCCACCTTCATCTTTAGAATTATTTTTTGCATCTGTGATCAAAAGGCAAATCACTAAAAAATATATATCTATTATTTATAGAATACTACAAGAGCCTAACACACAGGACACAAAGCACATTAAGGGAAAGTGGGAATTAGAAATGAATACCATAATTAAGGATGAAGACTGGAACTAACACTTAGGGAGGGACATAAAACTACCAACAGTCCAGTACTGAGGGAATTTGAGTGGAAAACTAAAATGAGGTTTTTAGGACTCCTTTTATTACTTCTAAGTTTGCTGGGACGTCAGACAAATGTTGGAGGGGCTGTGGTCTTGTGGGAGATCATACACATATTTTTTGGGATTGTCCTAAATTAGGAAAGTTTTGGAATGAATTACAAGGTGAAATTTATAAATGTTTGGGTATCAAAATTGTATTAGAGCCAACCTCTGCAATATTGGGCATTTTTCAAAGTGATATTAGATCAAACTGTAACTTTTATATGTTAAGAATGTTTCTTCTCATAGCAAAGAAAATGATACGATCTCCTGGCTCAAGCCACAGCCCCTACATCACTCAGTGGAAAAGCAAACTAAAAGACATATATCATATGGAGCAAATTACAGCAAAATTGCAAATGAAAATGGATTGTTTTGTTGATAAATGGTCTCAGTACAAACCTATATTGTAAAAGAATGATATAACTTGTATGGGAAAATAAGTCTGGCTTTTTTGTTGTTGTTTTTTTTTTTTTTAATTTTTTTTTTATTTGGTGGCTACGGACTATATTATGGACAGAAAAAGACCTTGTGGAAAGACTGTATGTTTGATATGACTGCACCTAATATCTGAGATGTAACATTGTACACATAAAAGTATATTATTGCTTGTGAACTGCACTGATATGTCAATAAAACAAGTTCAAAAAAAAAAAAAAAATAAATAAATCTCGGAGAGTTGATTTGACTATGCTGAATTTATAGGCCACTAACTAGTTTGCTAAGTTACAGTTACGTGCATATTTGGACTAAAGAGGGAAAGTATTACTCAATAGTGTGTTTCTACAGTCTAAGCTCAGGTCCTTACGTCCTCAAGTCTTTTAGTGACTTCATGAATGTTTACTGTATGTCTGTGTTTTTAGACTGAACTGAATATAAATTGATTCACAACGAAAAGCAAAGTTAACTCATCTACAACAAAAGAAGTCAACTACTCCAGCGTTAAATCTTTTATGTAAGAAAAAGTTTGCTCTTATCACTGAAGATACAGAATGAGTGTGTGGACGAGTTAACCTGGAGGTGAACATTCATTTCCTTCTTTTCTCCATCACAGCAGAGGAAATCTGTGGAAGCATCTGATTTTAAATGAAAGGTCAGTTTGAGCCCCACAGAGCGGCTGAAAGCACTAATCCTGTCAGAGTAATCATCCATTCAACACAGAGAGCACTTTTACATGTCGGCGCACAGGGGCCATTTTCCTAAAACGCCTGACAAGATCTTCTAAACAAAGACTCTGTAAATAGTGAGAGCTTCAAGGATCTGCAGTAGGTAGTCATGCGCTCTTGCAGGATAAAGCCAAGACTTATTCCATAGGCTCGGGTTGGGGTAGTTCGGTACAGTCCTGTTTTCACTGTGCAAAGCGTCCCATTCCGCTCCTGGGTGCAAAGAGAACACAGATGGCTTTGTAGCAGTGAACCCTGAGCAGACCTGGTACCTTCTTTAAGCTTGATGATTGGACAAGAAAAACCAGGCTCGGGTGAAAACCAGATAGAAACATGAAATAATGTTCTCACGAAACGCCGACTTG